>OY856409.1:564670447-565270447 GCA_963693085.1 Alisma plantago-aquatica | reverse complement strand
TTATCACATTTTGGTATATCTACTCCGTCCAACTTGGCTCCACCATTCACACTGCGAGATTGGCTGAAATTGCAATGCATATACTCAGTTTTGCTCCTACTAATCATCAATCCATTTGATTCCAGTGCCTTTCTCCAAAGTTCAACTTTATCATTCAAACCATCTTTAGTTTCGTCAATCAATACAATATCATCAGCAAATAACATACACCAAGGAACATCATCCTGAACATTCTTTGTCAACTCATCCATAACAAGAACGAACAGATATGGACTGAGTGTGGATCCTTGGTGTACCCCAACTGTGATGGGAAATGTTGGTGTCTCTCCTCCAGGAGTCTTCACACCTGCAATAGAGCTACCATACATGTCTTTAATCAAGTCAATGTATTGGATTGGCACACCCTTATTCCTCAAAACCATCCACAATACTTATCTGGGTACTCGATCATAAGCCTTTTCCAAATTGATAAAAACCATGCGAAGATCTCTTTTTCTTTCCCTATACTTCTCCATAAGCCTCCTTATTAGAAAAATAGCATCTGTTGTTGATCTACCAGGCATGAAACCAAATTGGTTGTTTGATATTTGTGTTAATAATCCTCTCCCAAAGCTTCATTGTGTGACTCATCAACTTGATACCTTTGTAGTTTGTGCAGCTCTGAACATCGCCTTTGTTCTTGTACATGGGGACTATAGTACTATTTCTCCACTCATCCGGCATCTTCTTTGTCTTCATGATCTTGTTAAATAAAATTGTTAACCACATAACTCCATCCCCCATACTCTTCCATACATCAATGGGAATACCGTCTGGTCCGCATGCCTTTCTCATTTTCATCTTTTTCAAGGCATTCTTGACCTCAAAATGTGAAACTCGTCGTGTGTAAATGATATCTCTTGCATCCCTGTCACACGAGTCCCTAGCATTATTTACAGTATCTCCATTGAAAAGCTTATGGAAGTAGTTTCTCCATTGGTTCTTGATATCATCGTCCTTTACCAGCACTCTACCATCTTCATTCTTGATGCATTTTACTTGACTCAAGTCTCTTCCTTTCCTTTCTCTTATACTAGCCATTTTATATATATCTTTTTCCCCTTCTCTAGTCTCTTCCTTTCCTCCATTTCAACCAAGTCTATGTAGTCCATTATGCAGTCGCTTTTTATATAGAGACTATATGTATGTATTTTGTTAACAATTATCTTGTTTATTTATTCATTATTCCCTATACACACAAACACACGTCCAAATATACAAAAACGTATATATGCATACATGTATACATATATAGCATATTATGCATGTATGCATATGTTTACATATTAATATAATACATGTAATATTTTATAGTTCAAATATATAATTGCATGCTCATAGCCTCATATACAATTAATTTATTAAGAAAATCCAAAAACCAAATAAGCCTTGCATATGTGTTGCATTCCGCATATATTCTATGCATCACCCTGGCCGAACGCATAACGCATACCGCTTTTCAATTAATTGGGTACACCTTTTGAACCTTGGAATATCCTAAGAAACACATTAGATAGATATAGGCCCAACTTATCTAAACCAAGACCTAGTTGAAGAAAACATACACAGCCCAACTTTAGGGAACATGATACAATGGCTCTGTAAGCCAAAGAAAAGTACGTGAAGTAGAATTTGATTATGGAAAATAGAGGATGGCATGCAATAAATGAGATATGTAGCTATAGGCATTACATCACCCTAGAACTCCTTTAGAACATGCATATATAGAAGAAGACTACATGATAGTGATTCTTTCTTTCTGCAACTTCACTCGGTAACGAACGATGCCTTCAGATATAAAAATTGGATGTAATTGCAACTAATATTCCTTAGCACTGTCAAAATGCAAAATGTGGATCCTTTTCCCAAATGTTGTCTCATTCTACGAATAAAAAAACGTGAAATCAGAAAACCATTCATATTTGTCCACCAGATAGAGGCACGTAATGCGACAACAATCAACTTCAAATACAATAAACTATTTATAGCCAAGTTTGGATGTGATTGAACCCAGACCCCATACATCTGAGTGAATCAAAGTAAAATAGACTCAGCTATATTGTTTTCCATGTACCTAAATACGAATTTTTGCCGTTTTCCCAGCTGACATCACACACTCGAACTTCTCCTGATTGACATATTCGAAACCAAAATCTAAGCTTATTAAGGGACACGTGACCACTGCGCCGTGAACATGCAAAGCCGATGCAACCATGGTACAGGACCTTAACTTCGTGTCAACTTTGGTAGGTGTGGAAGTGGACGTTTACAAAGACTTCAAGGAAGTTGCTGAGTAAAGCTCCTATGTAAAATAATGTAAAAAGTAGTGATATTGAAAGGGAATTCAACCATAAAATATAATTTGCTGGAAAAATATAATGCATGCATGGTCATCAATATGAAATGCTTAGCATGTATAAGTCCTTTATCTACATAAATTACAATAAAAACGATGTTGTTTAACAAAAACACGAGTATAATTCCAAAATAAAGGAAGAAAATGGTATTAGGCCTGCACCAAATCTTGTGTAGAATTAGTACAGGGTTAGGCCTACCATTATTTGGCTAAAAAATCGATTAAATGGTTTCCAATCAAGCTTCTCTAAGCCTTCAGAATGTGTGCAACAACAACTACTACAAGTATCATCAACCAAATGGATTTTTTAACCAGGCTGAGTTATTTTCATCAACAACTAGCCCAAGTCATCTGCACATGTCGCAAAGTAGGTGAAAGATGGATTGTGGACGTTTACCAGGTTTCCATGTCAACAATCGTAGAGATGGACAATATCGAGGTTTAATTGCCAGATGTTGAGGATGTTTAGTACTATGGATGCATTCATACATGTACACAACTTGTCTAGGTAGTAGATACCAACAAGCTCATACACTTCTCCAATTGTCTTCTATGTCTTCAGATCTAGTATAACACATGTATTTGGTTTTACTGATGAAAAGCAAATCAAATTGAAATTTAGAAATGAAAAGGGTGTAATTAAGAGAAAAGCTAGGGGTAGGAGACTCTTAGTGCCTTTTACATAAACAGGGGAACCATCTGCAAAGATAAGTTCAGGCAAGATGGTGCAGACAGATAGGTGGTAAAACGCCCAAACATCCCTATTACATGACCAATGGTACCTAAATCAAGAACCAAGATGAGAACAATGTTTTGGAAGTCTGAGATATACATGTTCATAGTCCAATCTGCAAACAAAGGAAGAACAAAAGTGGTTGTCTACTAAGAACCGCAAAGTTGCAGCAAGTGGATGTACTCCTCAACTGTCACAGAAACTTGGTGTAGACTCCGTCTGACCTAGTCACTATATTCTCCAAATATTTACATTTCTCACGTATAATTCACGAATTTTTCATGTGGCAAATGCTACGGTCAAATTCCGCAACAAACTCATACTTTTCCCAAATTCCACAAATTATTCACCTATTTTACAAATTATCCCAAATTTCATGAATTGTTCCCGAACTTCATAAATTGTTCGTTTATGGAATAAGAATAAGAACAAATCATATGATTTGGCATTTGGGATAGAAAATCAATAAGCAAATCGTGGTGTATATAACTATACCTTGTGTAACTATGTATATATATGTAATATTTGTATGTATATACATGCATATATTGCATAGTCCAATTTTTTTCCAAATATTTGACCTAACTTTTATTCAATCTAGCAAATTTTATCCAAATATTCTGCCCGATTGTCGGATCTCTCATTCTCGTCATATGAAACCCGAATTCTGAAATTGTGACAATGCCTCCTAAAGATCATCTCCAGTCGGTCATGTTTGCAAACTTGGTGCAAAACCTTTACAACTCATGCATACTTGTTATGGCAGCAAGGTGCCAGGGCTAGGCCGCCTGGTGGCTTGAAGAAAATATAAAAACAGTCCATTTTACCATAATGTATACATGTGTTATGATTTTTACTACATTCCCCCCCCCGGTCCATATATATGTTATATTTTACCATTATAAATACAGGTGTTATGATTTTTATAATATTTCCCCTTCATATGTATGTTATATTAGAGTCTGGCTAGAATACACTCGAGTGTATCCAGTGCAGAATACACTCGAGTAATTTTTTATGATGCAATATTTTTTTGAATTTAGTCCGGATTTTAGCCTATTTAGACATTTATAGGTCATGTTATACAGACCACAAGAGTAATGCATTTCAAATTAGCTTCGTACGTCGATTTTAGTGACCTCGGATGAGTGACTTACACTCATCCCAATGGGCTCAAAATTTGTATGTAGCCTAATTATAGTATGACAATGAAGATCAATGTTTTACATTTTGCAAAAAAATAGTCTTGATATGCAAACACCACTTAAGTGTACCGTGCGATCTGTACACTCGAGTGCATGCTAGCCTGACTCGTTATAATATATATATATATATATATAGAGAGAGAGAGAGAGAGAGTCATGCTAAAATACACTCGAGTGTATCCGGAACAGAATACACTCAAGTAGTTTTTCATGATACTATTTTTTTTTTAAATCTAACCCGTTGATCTTCTTAAACATCTTGTGAATAGCTCATATATAAAATTTGAGTTCATTTGGACGTTTACAGGTCAAGTTATAAAGACCACAAAAATAATTTATTTTAAATTATTTTATTAGTAGATAGACTTTGCTGTGTTTTTCTCTTTTACACTTAGTCAATTTTCTATTTTTCTTTTCCTTTACACTTATGTTTTATCCCACATGGGTTATCTCTAGACCCTGTGGTTCTTTTGTGTATTATATAGAGACTCTTGTATATTCTTTTATCATCGAATAATACAAGACCTTTTTCCGCATTATCCAGATGGTATCAGAGCAACAAGATCCACCCTAATTCTTTTTCCCCCCCTCCTTACCCTAACCTACCCCTGCGCCGTCAACCACCACACCGCCGCCGCCCCCCCTGCAGTTTTCTCCCTACCGCCGCCGTCCTTCTTCCTCCTCCTCCCTTCCTTCCTTACCCTACCACCACCGCAGCCCTTCTCTTCTCTTTCCCTGCCCACCGCCCCATCTCCTTTCTTCCCGCTGCTACAGTACCGCGGCTGCTACAGTACCGCGGCGCTACAGTACTTGCTGTCCGCCACCAACAGCCACCACCACCACCAATTTCCCGGCCCCTACACCACCCACAACCCTCCACCACACCCCCACATCCTCACCATCTCTATCCTTGTGGCCTAGACAACCACAAGTTCCCTTTTCGGTCTCCGTTCATTTTCTAAATCCGTTACGTACAGCCCCGACACTTTCCAGTTTTGGCACGTTGAGGGTCTAAACGCTACATCCGGATCTGCCTGCCTGCGCCACATGGTGGAGTAATTGTTTCTCCATGTTGGCGTAGGTTCTACTTCTTTATCTCTGCCCCGTGAGGGTTTCTGAGGTCCATGATCGGATCTCCTATCTGCTGTTGCTGGTCCATGTGTTGGACACTTCCTGCTGCCTACTGATTCTACTGTCTGCCCTGCGCTCGTGTTGCTGACTGTCTGTTCTACTCTCATGGCGACTTCAGATTTACCACGATCTTTGTGTGTTACTTCTGTTAAGTTGGATGGCTCCAACTATCACCTATGGGCTGCTTCATTCGAACTCTACGTGAAAGCACACGGGCGCCACTCGCACCTGACTACCAAGGGTCCTGCTGCTACTGCTGATGACACGACTAAGCAAGCGTATGATCTCTGGTCCAAGGAGGATTATGGGGTTATGGCCTGGATGGTCAACAGCGTTGATGCTAAGATCAACCACTCTCTGCTTCGCCTTCAGACTGCTAAGGAAATGTGGGATCACCTATCCCATGTTTACTCTCATCAACAGAACCCCAAGAAGGTGTTTGAAATTTTCAAGAAGCTTGTGAAACAAGACTTCTCGACATCTGACTCTGTGGAAGACTACTACAACTCGTGCTGTGCTCTGTGGGACGAGTTTCAGGTTTATCATCCTCTGACTGCGAATCTTGAAGAACTACATCGTCAGCGGAATGAGCTCATGCTTGTTCAGTTCCTGGCTGGCCTTCCTACTTCGTTTGCTGGGGTCGTGGATCAGATCCTCTCCAGTGACCCGTTACCTACTCTTTGGGACGTCCTCAAGCGGGTCCAGCGTCTTCCTTCTTTGACGCTCTCTACTTCTGATGGAACAGCACTTGCTGTCCGTTCTACGGATTCCTTTCGTGGTTGCGGCCGAGGTCGTGGCCGTGGTCGTGGTGGCCGCTCTTCTGCACCTGGACGTGGTTCTGGCTCGGGGTCAGGGGAGCCCCGCTACTGCACTCACTGCAAGCGTACTAATCACAATGAAAACCGATGCTGGATAAAATATGGTAAACCTGACTGGGCGAACCAGGTTACCACTGAACAACCTGCATCTACCTCTGCTGCCTCTGACCCTATTGCTGATCGGATTCGCTCCGAGTTTGAGAAACTGCTTCAAGCCCGCCTTGCCTCTACTTCTGCGGACTCTCCTGAGAATGGCGCTGCTCTCCTGACGACGACTGGTAAAAGCCCTTGGGTGATCGACTCTGGTGCGACTGCACATATCTCTGGTACTGCTAGTTTATTTTCTACTATGCGCAAGACTTCTCTTATACCGCCTGTGACGGTTGCTGATGGTTCCAAATCTCCTGTTTGTGGCATTGGAGATATCACTTCTACTAGTACTCTACCTCTGCAGTCTGTGTTATATGTGCCCAAATTTCCTCTGAATTTACTATCTGTCAGTAAACTGGTAAAAAGTCTTCGTTGTGCTATTACATTTGACCCGGATGGTGTTCTGTTTCAGGATCTGCGTACGAGGACGACGATTGGTTCAGGCCATGAGGGACCGGATGGATTATACTATTTGGACGAGCCGAAGCCAGCTGCTTTCCTGACATCTACAGTTCCTGATATTCAGTGGCATTACCGTCTGGGCCACCCGTCTGCTGAGAAGTTGAAGGCTTTACTACCGACTGTTGCTAGCACTAGATTTTATTGTGAAACATGTCAATTGGGAAAACAACACCGTTCTACTTTTTCTGCAAAATTTTGTATTGGCTCTAAAGCCCCTTTTGACATTGTGCATGCTGACATTTGGGGACCGTGTTCTGTGCCTAGCGTTTCTGGATTCAAATATTTCTTAAGTTTTATTGATGATTTTTCCAGAACCACATGGTTATTTTTACTGACAGACAGATCTACTGTAGTTGAAAAAATTTCTGAGTTTTTTGCGGAAATTCGGACTCAATTTGCTAAGCCCATCAAGATTTTTCGCACAGACAATGCCTTGGAACTTGTGCAAATTTCTGTTCAGTCTTTTTGTAAACGTCAGGGCACCATTCACCAGACTTCCTGTGCTTATACCCCACAACAAAACGGTGTCGCTGAGCGTAAGAATCGCCATCTTCTTGAGGTCGCCCGCACACTTCTCTTTCACTACCATGTTCCTCACAAATTCTGGCCTGAGGCAATCTCCACTGCTTGCTATCTCATAAACCGCATGCCTTCCTCTGTACTTCACAATAAAATCCCTTTTCAAATTCTTTTCCCTAATCTGTTTGTTGTACCACCGCGTATTTTTGGGAGCACATGCTTTGTGAAGAACCTTAGACCTGGTCTTACTAAATTAGATCCCAAGGCCACCAAGTGTGTTTTTTTGGGCTATTCCCGCACTCAGAAAGGATATCGGTGTTATGATCCTGCTTCACATAAATGGCTTGTATCTGCGGATGTGGTATTCTTTGAACACATGCCATTTTTCTCTTCGGAGGGTTCTGCTCTTACGTCTTATTTGTTGACTGATACGCCCTTACCTATGGTGGATGATGAGTATGATAGCCCTGCTCCTGTATCTACAAGTGAGAAGCCCCCTCTGCAGGTTTATCACAGAAGACCAAAGCCAACAGCTCCCTCTATGGCCTCTCCATCGTCCACGTCCTCTGTGCCAGATCAGCCACCTCCGCAGGTATTTTCTGACCTTGATGTTCCCATTAGTCTGAGAAAGGGGACACGTGCTTGTACGAAACATCCAATTGGGAATTTTTGTACGTCTGTTCATTTGAATTCTAATTTTGCCAACTTTACTGATGCTCTGTCTGCTATTTCTGTCCCTAAGACTGCTGCTCAGGCTCTTAAATCCCAGCATGGCGTCAAGCAATGGAAGAAGAAATGACGGCTCTTATTGATCGTCATACTTGGACTCTTGTTGATCCTCCTACTGATTGCTCGCCAGTTGGGTGTCGTTGGGTCTTCACAGTGAAATATCAGCCTGATGGTACGGTCGAGCGCCTGAAAGCCAGACTGGTTGCTAAAGAATACACTCAGACCTATGGGGTTGACTATTTTGAAACCTTCTCTCCTGTGGCACGACTTAATTCTGTAAGGATTCTGATCTCTGTTGTTGTTAATTCTGATTGGCCGTTATACCAGCTCGATGTGAAAAATGCCTTTCTCTATGGCGATCTACATGAAGAAGTCTACATGTCTCAGCCCCCCGGCTTTATATGTGAGGGGGAGCCATCTAAAGTCTGTCGTTTAAAAAAAACTATCTATGGCCTCAAACAGAGTCCACGTGCGTGGTTTGACAAACTTAGCACTATTCTCCAGGATGATTCTTTTCGCCGCTCTCAGTCGGACCACTCTGTTTTTGTTAAACAATCCACAGCTGGCATTATTATTCTTATTGTGTATGTTGATGATATTATACTCTCTGGGAGTGATGCAGCAGGTATTCAGGCAACTAAGCGGTATCTTGAAAAGCACTTTGTTACTAAAGACCTCGGTTCTTTACGCTACTTTCTTGGGATAGAGGTCTCTCGCTCTTCTGCAGGACTGTGTCTTTCTCAGCGGAAGTATGTTCTGGACTTGTTCTCTGAGACTGGACTCCTAGGTGCTAAGCCTGCTAGCACCCCTCTTGATCCTAACACTGATTGGGATGATCAAGCCTCTCCTGCATATCCTGACACTCATCAGTACAGACGAATGGTCGGGAAGCTTATCTACCTCACAGTCACACGAGCTGACATTACTGCTGCTGTCGGATTGGTTAGTCGCTACCTTGACAAACCCCAACAATGTCATTGGGATGTTGTTTGCCATATTCTGCGCTATTTGAAGAACTCTCCTGGAAAAGGGCTTCTCTACAAAAAACATGGGCACTGTAAGATACTGGGCTACTCAGATTCTGATTATGCTGGGAGCAAGGTTGATCGCCGCTCCACTTCTGGATACTGTACTTTTGTTGGGGGCAATTTAGTCACATGGAGGAGCAAAAAACAGGCTGTGGTTGCCCGCTCTAGTGCTGAAGCTGAATATCACGCCATGGCACATACTACCTGCGAGCTCTTCTGGATTCGAAGCCTTCTGACAGATTTTGGTTTTTCAGACTTGGCGCCCATTCCTATGTTCTGTGATAATAAAGCAGCCACTTTCATTGCTAGCAACCCTACCTTCCATGAGCGCACGAAGCATATTGAAGTGGACTGTCACTTTGTTCGTGAGGCGGTAAAATCTGGTCAGATTTCTACCCCTTACATTCATACTGATGAGCAGATTGCTGATATCTTCACAAAGATTCTTCCAAAGAAGTGCTTCACTGATATGACATCCAAGCTGGGCATGATTGACATCTATGCTCCAGCTTGAGGGGGAGTATTAGTAGATAGACTTTGTTGTATTTTTCTCTTTTACACTTAGTCTATTTTCTATTTTTCTTTTCCTTTACACTTATGTTTTATCCCACATGGGTTATCTCTAGACCCTGTGGTTCTTTTGTGTATTATATAGAGACTCTTGTATATTCTTTTATCATCGAATAATACAATACTTTTTTCCACATTATCCAGAAGTTTCGTGCGTCTATTTTGTTGCCATCAGATGAGTGACTTACGCTCATCCAAATGGGCTCAAAAGTAGCATCGTTGTAGTATGACAATGAAGATCAATGGTTTGTATTTTGCAAAAAAATAGTCTTGATATACAAACACAACTTGAGTGTAGCGTGCGATCTGTACACTCGAGTGTATTCTAGCCTGACTATATATATATATATATATATATATATATATATATATATATATATATATATATATATATATATATATATATATATATATATATATATATATATATATATATACAGAGAGAGAGAGAGATTGATAGACACACACAAAATATATATATATAAGGCTAAAAGTGTGTACCGGCCAGGACATGCAACTTATGTGTATCGGTTTAAATGGAATAATTAGAATCTGTTAATCAAATCCAACCATATGCACTGAATCAAGTTTAAATTAGATATGTCAAAAACATCACAGCCATATATATGCTGAGATTTAGCATTATACCATCCAACAACTTCTGCAATATATGCAACTTACTATTGATTAAAAAAATATACATCTTCCGCTTGATGATCTACGAATCTCAGATTGAGGTGATTTTTGGTAAATGTTATCTGAAGGGTACACATCACATCCATAAGGTTGGATTGTTCTGTAATGTTTTGCAATCATATAAACAAAGACTGGTCAGGTAAGCTACATATACAGATATGTTGTGTTTTGTTGAGTGTCATGTGCATAGCATGTGCCTCACTTACGTTTTTAATTCTGTAGTTTAGTCCCATATTGCTCATCTCTAGTTTAGTCTCTAATCCCTTCTGTTATATAAGAGATTGTATTGTACACTGGCTTATTCATTCAATAAGCAATTCCCAGTTTCTCTATATGGTATCAGAGCCCACTGTAAAGCAGCTTCAGTGCTCTATTAAATTTGATCCCTCTGGTTGTATTTTGAAGGATCTCCGCACGAAGATGAGGATTGGTTCGGGCCATGAAGGACCAGATGGACTATACTATACGGATGGACTGCCTGCAGCATCTGCTCTTCTGTCTACATCAGTCTCAGGACTTCAGTGGCACTTTCGACTGGGTCATCCGTCTGCTACAAAATTGAAGCATTTATTTCCTACATTATCTAAACACACTTTTTCTTGTGCATCTTGTGTTTTGGGAAAACAAACGCGGTCTGTATTTTCCGCTAAAAAGGAAATTGGTTCTAAGACACCTTTTGATATTGTTCATGCGGACATCTAGGGTCCATGCTCTGTTTTGAGTCGCTCTGGTATTAAATATTTTCTAACTTTTATTGACGACTATTCCCGTACTACTTGGTTGTTTTTGCTCAAAGATCGTGGCACTATTTTGGACAATATCCGTGTCTTCTTTTCTGAAATACAAATCCAGTTCAATAAACCTATTAAAATTTCAGCACCGATAATGCCCTAGAATTTATGCAAAAGTCTGTCACATCTTTTTGTTCTGATCATGGCATTATCCATCAAACCACCTGCCCTTATACTCCAAAACAGAATGGTGTTACTGAACGGAAAAATCGTCACTTATTAGAGGTTGCTCGCACCCTTCTTATTCATTATAAAGTCCCTCACCGTTTTAGGCCTGAGGCGGTTTCTACTGCATGCTATCTTATGAACTGTATGCCATCCTCTGTTTTACATAATCGTATTCCTCACTCCATTCTGTTTCCTGATGCACCCTTGTTCTCTGTCCCTCCTCGTATTTTTAGGTGTACTTGCTTTGTTAAAAATTTATGCCCAGGAATGACGAAACTTGATCCTCGCTCCACCAAATGCATCTTTTTAGGATATTCTAGAACCCAGAAAGGTTACCGTTGCTTTGATCTGATACTCAAATAATGGTTTTTCAGTGCGGATGTGATCTTCTTTGAGCATATGCCCTATTTTTCTGATGATGGTGCAACGCTATCCAGTGATATGTTGTCACCTACGCCTCTACCAGCTATTGTTGAAGACTTACCTTCTTCTAACCAGCCTGAAGGTCGTCCCTTGCAAGTATACAAACGTCGGCCAAAGACAAACGCTCCTTCTATGGCCCCTCCACAACCAATTCCTTCGTCTGCGGAAGATCAAACAAACACTGAGATAACTTCTGACTTGCACCTTCCTATCATCCTGCGCAAAGGTGTTCGCTCCTGCACTAAACATCCTATCAATCATTTCTACTCTTCTGCCAATCTGCATAACAGTTTTGCATGCTTTACTCCTACGCTTTCTGTTGTCACTATTCCAAAGACTGATGTAGAAGCTCTAGTTATTCCTTCATGGAAACAGGCAATGGATCTGGAAATGCAGGCGCTCTGTGATCGCAAGACATGGGAACTTGTGGATCGCCCTCCTTCATGCCCTACTGTTGCTTGCCGCTGGGTCTTCACCATTAAGTATCAACCTGATGGGACAATTGAACGCCTAAAAGCTCGACTTGTTGCAAAAGGCTACACACAGACATATGGTGTTGACTATTTTGAGACATCTCCTGTTGTACGATTAAATTCTATTCGAATTTTGATTTTTGTTATTGTTTATAAAGACTGGTTTCTCTTTCAGTTAGATGTCAAAAATGCATTTCTCTATGGAGATTTACAGGAGGAGGTATACATGGAGCAACCACCCAGTTTTGTTGCTTAGGGGGAGTCTGCCCTTAAAGTCTGTAAACTGAAAAAGGCCATCTACGGTCTCAAACAGAGCCCACATGCTTGGTTCGACAAGCTCAGTCAGATCTTAGTCAACTTTGGTTTCCGTCACTAGACCTGTCAAACTGGGTTAAAATCCACGGGCGCCCACGGGTCGACCCGTTTAAGTTGGGTTTGGGTGATCAAATTTGTCACCCGCTGAAAATCACCCAAACCCATACCCACCCATTTATATAGTGGGTTTCACAGGTGACCCGCGAGTGACCCAGTTAATTGTAGCAAATATATTTTTATACATAATATACACATACACTTATTAAAAGATGTTATTTGTTTTATACAAGTTAACACTTTACCTTTACCAACAACAATTGTATTCTCTTTATCTTGTGTTTGCAATAGGAAACAACAAGTACTTGTAATATTAGGAATGACATGACAAAATTATGTGTTGTTTTTTGTGATATTTATCGATGAAAACTACATCAATTTTCTTATTTTACATCGACATACAACAAGTAGTTGATATTGTTCTTAAGTTTGTATAAACATATGTCGACAACTAATCGAATGATTTGACGTCAAACATAGTAGTTGGTTGGTTCCTTTGCACTATATTAGACATAAAAACATAGTTACAAGTTGTTTTAAATGTTATTTTTAGTGTTAAGGAAAGCAACTAACTTATTATTAATTGAACACATCTTATATGGGCACCCACGGGCAACCAGCAACCCGCTGGGTCGGGTTTGGGTGTGCTTTTCTTCCACCCGTTTAGAAGTGTCTTTCTGACCTGCACCCGCCAGACCTGCACCCGCAATGACCCAACCCACCTACCCGTTTGACAGGTCTATCTGTCTCTCTCACTCTGATCATTTAGTTTTTATCAGCAAAACAGTGGTTGGACTTGTCATTCTTATTGTTTATGTTGATGATATTATTTTATTAGGCAGTGATACAATGGGCATACAGGCAGCTAAAGCCTACTTAGAAAATATTTTGTCACTAAAGATCTCGGAAAGCTAAGGCATTTCTTAGGTATTGAGGTTTCCAGATCATCTGCAGGGTTGTGTCTCTCTCAACGGAAATATGTACTTGATCTCTTGCAGGAAACTGGTATGCTGGGCTGCAAACCAATCAACACGCCCCTTGACCCAAATATGGATTCGGAAGATGAAAATTCTCCTCCTTACGTTGATCATCACCAGTTCAGAAGACTGGAAGGCAAGCTTATTTATCTGACGGTCACAAGAGTTGACCTCACTGTTGTCTTGGAATTCATCAGCAGGTACCTTGATAAACCCTGGCAGTGTCACTGGGATGATATATGTCACATTTTGAGGTATCTTAAAAGCCCGCTAGGAAAAGGCTTGTTATATAAGAAGCATGGCCACTGTAATCTATCTAGCTTCTCAGAATCTGACTATGCAGGAAGTCGTTCTGATCGTAAGTCAACCTCGTGATATTGTACATTTGTGGGCAGAAATCTTGTTACCTGGCGAAGCAAAAAGCAGACTTTTGTAGCCAGATCTAGTACAGAGGCAGAATACCAAGCTATGGCTCATACTGCATATGAACTTCTGTGGGTCCAGAGTCTCCTTCAAGAGTTCGATATCTCCTATTCCAGTCCTATACCGATGTTTTGTGATAACAAGACCTCCATTTTTATTGCGAGCAACCCCACTTTTCATGAGCGGACTAAACATATTGAGGTCGATTATCACTTCGTTCGAGAAACTATCCGTTCTGGCCAGATCTGTACTCCATATCTCAGCGCCGAAAAGCAAGTTGCGGACATCTTCACCGAGATACTTCCTAAAACTCGTTTTCAGACTCTAGTGGACAAGTTGGGCATGTTCGACATCTACGCTTCAGCTTGAGGGAGAGTATAGAGATATGTTGTGTTTTGTTGAGTGTCGTGCATAGCATGTACCTCACTTATGTTTTTACTTCTGTAGTTTAGTCCAATATTGCTCATCTCTAGTTTAGTCTCTAATCCCTTATGTTATATAAGAGACTATATTGTACACTGGTTTATTCATTTAATAAGCAATTCCCAATTTCTCTATACTACATGTACTTGAGTACACAATTGTTTAAGCCTATATAGAGAGAGAGAGAGAATCAAGCTAGAATATACTCGAGTGTATCCGGAGCAGAATACACTCTAAGTAGTTTTCCATGATGCAATGTTTTTTTTAAATCTAATCTGTTGATCTTCTTAAACATCATGTGAATAGCTCATATATAAAATTTGAGCTCATTTGGACATTTATAGGTCATGTTATGAAGACCACAAAAATTATGCATTTCAAATTAGTTTTGTGCGTCGATTTTGTTGCCCTCAGATGAGTGACTTATACTCATCCAAATGAGCTCAAAATTTGCATGTAGCCTAATTATAGTATAACAATGAAGATCGATGGTTTACATTTTGCAAAAAAATAGTCTTGATATGCAAACACCCAATGTTTCAAAAAAAGGCCGCACGGGCCGCATAAGCGGTACGCATATACTTAGCCGCTTACAAGGTCGTTTAGTCAGCGCTTTTTAGATAGAGATTTTTTAATCTCAGCACAAACTAGATTACAGTTTTATTGATAACATTCTCTTAATGTTATATTTTGTTGATGTTTTGTACATGAGTCCCATGCTCATTTACTGTTAGTTGTTTTGGACCTCTAGGACATGTAGGCATCTTTTTGTATGATTTGGCTAGTCTTCATTGTTATGTACTTGTGTTAAACCATTTCATGCATGCTTCATTGAAGTCTATGCTTAAATAATTCTAGAACGCATTCTAAATGATGCTTTACTTTTGGTTTAAACTTTATATCTAAGTCTATCTCAAATTTCAGGGTCCAAATATGTAATTGTACAAATTAAATATGCAATTGTCTGGATAATTTATATATAATTAAATTATTAAAAAAATCTAAAACCGCATATACTCCTGCATAACGCATATACTCTACAAGGTGACCTCTCCGCACGCATAACGCATACCGCTTTTTAAAACACTGCAAACATCACTTGAGTGTAAGGTGCGATATGTACACTCGAGTGTATTCTAGCCTGACTCTCTCTCTTTCTCTCTCTCTCTCTCTCTCTCTCTCTCTCTATATATATATATATATACACGCACACACACATATAGAGAGAGTAATGCTAGAATACACTTGAGTGTACAGATCACATTGTACACCTCAATGGTTTTCCATCATGAAACATTTTTTAAGAATCTAAATCGTGGATCTTCTTAAATATATTATGAATAGTTTATATTTAAGATTTGAGCTCATTCAAACATTTATCATGCATATACAGAGAGCAAAAATGATGCATTTCAAATTAGTTATGTGAGTCGATTTTGTTGTCCTTGGATTAGTGACTGAAATTCATCTAAATGAGCTCAAATTTTGTATGTGGCCTATGATTATTATGATAATGAAGATCAATGGTTTAGATTTTGTGAAAAATGGCCTAGATAGGTAAACACTGTTATAATATAAAAGATTGATTGAATAGAATAGATTGGATTGATACAAAGACTGACGGCCTCTCCTTTATATAGGAGAGGAGAGACGCCCTATTACTTAGAACCCAAGTAATCTAAACTAGATGGGCCGGAATATAAAGGCCCACTAAACTAATTAGCCTATTTAACTAATAGACTAATATAGACACTTTAACACTCCCCCTCAAGCTGGAGCATGGGTGAAACACATGTCCAAGCTTGGAGAGTTACAGGACTCGATAAAAAGAAATGATAACTGAAAGATAAATATCACTCCCATACAAAATATGTTACTCCCCCTGAAATAATATTCCCCCTGAATCATATGGTGATGATGACTCTGCAGGCTGAAGATACTCGAGCTTTGAAGGAGGTCTTCCTTGAAGTGCATCTGGAATGAGGACATCTGAAGAATGGACCTGATACTACAGCAATTCGCCACTGGAATACGTGCTTAACGCGGCACGAACGCGGACGGACGATCTGCTGTTTGATACGATGCAGGAACCATAAAACTCTGACGCATGAAACTTGGGGGCTTGACGGGAAAGGAGATCATCCATCAAGGAAGGTCCCAAGAGGATCAGCTACAGGCGATGTCGATACAGCAGATGCGGCTCGGAGAAGACGTGATGAAGCAGCTCGGTGAAGATAAAACTCTGAGCTTCTGAAAAAGCACCCATCTGTCTCATGTGAATGCAACTGAAGGAATACACCATCAACACCTGACGTACATAACGCGGTACGAACGCGGATACGGTGTCGACGCTGGATCTTCACTGCTGGCTCAAGTAGAGAACTGGTGTGCTGAATGATGTGAAGCTCCATAAAGATAGCCTGGAATATATATAATCTGAATACATATATCATCATCTCATACTCTCTCTCATATTCTCATGCTCGCTCTCTCTTCTCATCTTTTTCTCTCCTCTCTATCCCCCCCGCACACCAAATACGACAAGAGTGAGTGTTTGGTGTGGAGAACTGGATATATGACCCCCCCCCCGTAATGTGGAAAAGGGATGCTCACATAATATGGGTGGGTGGGAAATAAAAAGGCTGAAAAGAGAAAAATATGTGAAATGGAGATGGGTAATATGTGGAGAATGAAACCAATAACCAAAGAGAGTATACTAAATGGGTCAACATGAGATCCGAGTAGAAAAATAAATGGATCTAGTCCCGACCCGAAAAGGGGGTTTGTTGGCCCGTTAGGGCAACAAATCTGGGGGTGCGGGGGCGGAGCCCCCGCGAAAATCCGATTAGGGTCAAAATAGGATCCGATTAGCAAAAGATAGGACCGATTAAGGACCCGAATAGAGACAGGGATAATGCATATGGGGGTAGTAAACATGGTTGTTTGGTAGCGGTGGAGAGTGATGGGTGATTGCCTACTATAGATGGCAGCAGTAGAATGATGACGCACAACGCAGCAGCAACTTGCGGATGAATATCGTCGGAATGATGATGAAGTGGAGGAGTAGCAGCTTGCGGATGATGGCTGGATATGACGCTCGGCTGATGAAGCGCTTTGTCGCAACATAGGAGATGACAAAGGGTCTCCTGCGTGACTTCGAAGATATTGCATGCCAAGAGGATGCATGCGGAGCCAAGGCGGAGCCTCTCCACGAGCGACGACGAAGGCTGATCTGGGAACGTCATGAGATGGCACGTCGGTTGACGAGTGCGATTGTCGGCTGGGGATACGGTTGCTAGATGCAGCAACTCTGCAGCATACACGGGCACATATACAACGACGACGACAGTGATGCGGATGACGATGGCGCTGCTCTTTGCGGATGGTCGGCGATGGAAGATCGACACTTATGGAGGCCGGCGGCTGGCTGTTAATGATAGCGGCAGCAGCGACAGCTGTTGCTGCTTGCTGATAGGCGGCGGAAGATGGCCGACGGAGATGGCTGCGACACCTGTCCACGACGGCGGCTGCTGCGCCTGGCTTGGGCAGCGGCGGCGGTTGGGCGGCTGCTGCGGCAGATGGTGGTGGCGTCCGCTAGTGTTGCTGCCGGCTGGTGCTGCTGCTGGCGGCGGAAGCGGCTGCTGCTTTTGGATGGTGGATGGAGATTACCACCGTATATGGCTGCTATGATAGGCAGCGGAGGTGTTGTATGGAAAGAATGAAAGAATAGAGAATAGAGATGACCATGGAGGTCGGGATATGCCTAGCGGGCAGCCGGCCAAGCCATGGAGATGGCGGCTGCGGCCGCCCGCAGGCGGGCGCTCGCCCGGTTGTCCTCTTCGGAGAGAGGAGCGGCGGCGGCTGCAAGGGAGAAGGAAGTCGGCGGCTAGGAGAAGGAGAGAGGGAAGCGGCGGCGCTAGGGTTCTCTCAGGATGGAACCCGCTCTGATACCATGTTATAATATAAAAGATTGATTGAATAGAATAGATTGGATTGATACAAAGACTGACGGCCTCTCCTTTATATAGGAGAGGAGAGACGCCCTATTACTTAGAACCCAAGTAATCTAAACTAGATGGGCCGGAATATAAAGGCCCACTAAACTAATTAGCCTATTTAACTAATAGACTAATATAGACACTTTAACAAACACCATTGAGGTGTACGTTGTAATCTGTACACTCGAGTGTATTCTAGCCTGACTCTATATATATGTGTGTGTGTGCGCGCGCGTAGCCGTGCATGTAAATCCATTAATTTATGGTTAATCCACTGATATGCATATTTTCTTGGTAAGGGAACATAACCACTTACATTTCTACTGATATTACCAAAACAAGAAGGGTCTTACTAAGCAACATACAAGATAAAGAATCAATAAATAAATTGAGGTTTATATCTAAAGACTATCCCAATCCTAGTCAAAATATTCTCATTTTTTAATATTTGTGTATAATTCATGAATTTTGCATGTGGGAAATGTTATGCACAAATTTCGCAAGAAACCCACACTACTTCTGAATTCCACAAATTATTCACAAATTACAAGTTATCTTCAAATTTCACAAATTGTTTCAAAACTTCACAAATTTTTCATTTATGGAATAAGAACATATTATATATTTGGCATTTGGGAATAGAGAATCAATAAGCAAATCTTGGTGTGCATATACACAATTACATATCAATGTGTTTATCTCGGGTATATATGTATATATGTAATATTTGTATGTATGTATATATAAACACATATTGTATTGTCTTGTCCAATCTTTTCCCGAATATTTGACCGAACGTTTAACGAATTTTTGAATGTTATCAGAATTTTTTGCATTATTCCCGAATGTCGAATTTCTCACCCTCGTTGAATGAAACTCAAATTCCAAATTTGTGGCTAGGATCCAATAACATAGCCTCTAAATTACATATTGAATTGCAGGAAGCAAGGCGCAAAACATGCAATATAAGGCGGCGATCTGCCAAGTATGAGCTCATGACAAGTCTCCTTGGTATGACCTTGTCTACCATAGTGAGAATAGTCGGTATATTCGTGTGGTGTACCACGTCACCACATCCACTAGGCACTTTCCTTTGTCAATGCTCGCATATTGCATGAGTGACTAAGCCAAATTTATCACCTAAGGATGGGCCATACTTGTTAAGGCGAGCGCCTAGGCGTCAAGGCGTTCCAAGGGGGGTCGACCAATATGTCGCTTTATGGTTTTTTATGGACCCCTGACCCTATATATAGGTATTTATTTGATCTACACTTGTTCTAATATTCGAATTAAGTATATTTATCTATGTTTGTTGTACAATATTAAATGAAATTTATACTCTAGATATTTATATTAATTTTCTTAGTATTAGCTTGAATGTGTTTTAAATGTTGAGGGATATTTTCACCCTGAACAGTTGTCCAATTGCAATGTAAATATCATTCTACGTATACTAACTCCCTTCTTGCTTATCATAGAAACTTCAAACGGCCATATTAGCTGCAACATATATGTATATCATCAGCTGATAATTACCCTAAGTAAGGAAAATTATCTACTGATACTGTGTAAAGCACTACTGTCCTTTATCACTGTTATCCTAATCCCTTATTCAAGTTTAAACTGATAAAGGTGGATTACATAACATACATAAGGTTTGTTTTGAGTATTTGTAGGACCTGTAATCCACATATTACCACAGAATACATCTTTGCATAATTGCTTCCAAGTATAACTTTTGAAATATGTATATATTTATGTATGCAGCAATGAAACTACACACATACATGTTTAGTTGTGTTTAATATGTATATATCTATGCACAAACAATAAAAGTGTATGTATACAATAGGGAAATATACTATAGACATCAAGTATAAATAAAGAAAATGTATATCAGTGGATTACCCAGACTTTTATGGATTTACCTATATGAAATATAGCATATAAATGAAGGGGGAAATGTTATAAAAATCACAACATATGTATAGATATAAGTAAAATATAACATATATATGAAAAGGGATGTTACAAAAATCATAGCACATGTATAAATATAGGTAAATTGTACAGAAATATAATTTTCTTAGTCACCTAAGCGACGCCTAGGCGCGCCTAAGCACAAGGCGTTCAAGCATGGCGCCTTGTTGCCTTGCCGCCTTAACAAGTATGGGATGCACCCAATGAAGTATCATTTTGCTCAACGAAGGCTCATGATACCTTGGAATATCATCCAAGATTTGACTATGAATTCTCTCATACTCTAATCGATATCAAGTGAAGAGCTTGATCATAGTGATTTAATTCCTTTTTCTATATATTCTTAACATCGTTGGAAATTAGTAGTAGACCATGCAAATCATCAGCGAGCTATTGACCTCCTCAAAGTACTGAGTAAGAGACATATCTATGTTGAAGACCATATAGCTCAATTGTGATGTCATAACTTTGTGGCACACATTAGAGTAAACTACTGTCAAGTATCCCAAATGCTCCTTGCATGTCTCAAAGTGATTAGTCATGCCAACACATTGTGGCTCATACAGTTCTACATCATTGAAAGAAGATTAGCAACATGATGGTCCCATAATATCAAAGTGGTAGCACTAGTAGGACCAGCATAAGATGCTTGATCCTACATTTTCTCTTTGAAGATCTCCACTGTTTGAATCCATTGCGTAAATTTCTTTTCATTTAACTTTTCGGCGGTAATGACATGATTCTAAACATTTGATCATGAATGACTAGTAGAAGAGACATCCTTCTTGTCTGACATGTTGACCAATGAAGTTGTTGAACTATAGGGATAATTGAACAAGCTTGGAGAGAGCCTTTAGGTTGCCACTGGAATGAGGGTTGGACTACACCACACTAGCTACTGTGGTTGATCCTCATGTGCAGGATCGGTGGCATGTAACTGTGTGGTTATGTAACTACTACAGTACAGGTGGGTCAATAGTTGATGGAAGAAGAGGGTCCAACACCATATAAACATTATGAACTTTAACAAGAGGTAACTTGAAAGGGAGAGGAGGTCAAGCTGCCACATTTAGGCCTGACCTTGGGAAAGATATACCCCTGGATACCCTCCTGGTGGAGGCCATTCCAGGGCAAATGGTAAAAGCCTCCAACCAAGGAACGTAGGCAGCAATAGGAGGGGTGTAGGGATATTTCATGTCTCCTATGGCAACGGGCAAAGGTTGGAAACCCCAAAAGCAACGGGTGAGGGTGGTCCTGTGCTACAGTGCAATATTGGAGCAGCATCATAGCACATGTCAAATACACGGAGGAGCCTTACAGAAAAATCGTACAAACTAGGGTCAGAGAAAAGGAGTTGGCGGCCACCTCTACTCCGACCAAATTCTCATTGGCTTTTGGGCGTTGGTGCACTAATATCATGTCAACAATGTATGTGGGGGAAGAGACGACCCAATCATTGGTCTTTGTATTTATAGGAGATGTTGACGATATACAATTTCCATGTAGGCCTTTGTTTATGTAACTATGGATAAGTTCTTTGTACACTATCTTGACAATTGTTATTGCTAAGAAGCCGTTGTTCCGTGAGACAACAAGAATGTTGGAGTTTATTCCATTAAAATTACTATAGATTCTGTATATAGGATGTACAATGAAATAAGCATATCAGACTGTAGATCAATTCACTTCATCGTTACCAAGTATATGGGGTATTCTTAAGTACCAAGCACAGACCCTAACAGTGTAAGATTATAACATATACTTGTATATATAGGTGTATTGTACATCCCAAGTGGCATACTTGTAATTTATACACTCAATATATATACAACCGGCACATGCGGCCTTGGAAGGAAGGTTGTTTTCCCCCTCTGATCCACCTTATGGTGAAATATCATCAAGCAAAGTAGAGGTAATTTAGAGCACTGACCTGTAACAACACAAGAGGAAGATAATTGATTCTACTCTGAGCTCGAGAACAATCAAAACACCTTGTGTGTGAAAAAAATTTGAGAGTAGTTAGACTTGATGAAAAGTCAACGCTTCTGCAGAAGCCAAACTTCCAACTCGCCCATTCAATTGACATCATAATAAAAAGGATGAATTTAAGAGGAAGAATGACCTTGGGCCTGAGATATTCCAATCAACAAAAATTAAAAAGTGAAGTTAGATATAAGCTAAAGAAGAACACTGTGGTTCCGGATATAAGAATATACATTAAAAGGAAGTAGAGATAAAGAGGACACAAAGAAAAGGATACTCAAAAGCCACAACATCCATTAAAGTTTACCTATTTGAAACAACCAGGAGTCCGGAAAGTATCATTCTTAGGTGGTTTACATCATATAGTAATAGTACTATACATGAAGTGCAGAATGACAACTAGAAGAGTACCGGAATTGGATCCAAAATCTCGTCGACATTCAAACAATAATTACCCACTAATAGTTATTTATGAGCAATTACTAAAGGCAGTTATATACGTAGTAGACTCAGATACCTCAATGAAAAGTTCACATAAAGCCAGATAATCAATTCAAAAGAAAGAAAAACTCAATCTAGATTTGCAGAGTTCAGATCTGAAAACATAAGACATATCATCATATATTCATTTTGATTAAACATTAAGTAATAACACTGGAAATGTTGCATAAATAGATATTTCAGAGTCAAATAACCAAAATACATTCAATATGCCACCAGGTATTATCATTGACTCCACCCACTAAAACATATGTTCTTCATCATAAGTAGAGAACTGATACTTTTATCATTATAACCTCTAGCAGAAGATCATTACCGATAACTTTCTGAATGTTAGTGGATGAAGATTCCAGATCAATTTGGTTGGTTGGAAAAGAACAGCAAGGAATGAAATGGTAACCAAATTTGCAGTGCAATCAACAGAAAACCCATATGTATTCATTCAGTGATACATAAAAACCAAAAGGGTATATAGCAGGGTGCTTATCTAAGCTGTAACCCACGCACCCAACATTATCCACAACAACAGAGAAGTTCCTTCTTAGTGTACATTAAATAGCGCAAATAAATGGCAATGCCTAGAGTAACTTGTATGCTGAGCCCATAATCCTCAAAGTCTAAAAGATAATGAATACTTTTTAAGGGGACAGGACATCTCAATATCATTAAGAATGCAAATGTACACAAGTTGTAGTATCCAAAATTCTAGAGATTATAACAGTTTTCATTGACCTCCCCCCCCCCCCCAACCACCTCTGCCCTACAGAATGAGCTAAAAGTGATACTCACAATAGAATCAGGGGGCAGTGCCCCTATTCTTCCTATAGATCTGCCACATCATAGTCACCTACATGCACGGAAACCAGCAATTATCTTAAACCTTTGGAGAAGACCACAAACTATGTGATGCCTCCCATCACCCCAAAGTGTTCTTCCAACTTAGATTAAAATCATAATTTAATAGGTACTATTCTACTCCTCTTAAAGAGATGACATATGTGTTCTACAATCATTCTGCAAAAGAAATAAAAAAACGAGCATCACATCTTCCACAGAAGTTCTGAATTGCATAAATAGCAGCCAACCTTCCCAAAACAAGGCACCATAAGAAAAACTAGTTCATTTTAGGCTCCGATCGGTTTGCTGTAAGTGGATTAAGAAAATAAGGAACTCACTTCCAGAATGAGTTTTAAATGATTGCCTCACCGTAACTCCAGAAAATAAGTTGCTAGGAATTTTCCGACTTCCATATGTATAGATAGGTTTTACACCCTGAGTTTCAGGAAAAAAGAGTCGAAAACGAGTTCCCCTTGCGCTTGTTCTCTCGGCGGTGGCCGTGTGCATGCTCTTGCTTCAGCGTGGAGCTCAACGTCCCTTCACGGAAGCAACACGGCTTCGGACTGGTGCTCCAAGGCATCGTGAATATTCAGCATTCTTGTTCTCCACAGCGTCAAAGCATCCACAGTATCAAAGGCAATATCTGGTCTTCTTTTCACAGCACCATCAAGGACTATGCAAAGCTAATCCAGTATGACTATTAATCTGGTTGTATTCGCTTCTCCACAGAATCAATTTGGCCGTGATTGCTTCTATACAGAATCACACATTGCTGTTGGTTTTTTATTATTCAAAGCACTGACAATTTTCTATGCACATTCGTGTTTGTTCTTGACCATTCAAGACATCAGCATCTTTTCTATACACTTTCCATACTAATCACCTGAATTCAAGTTTCTGGAACTGAACTTAAGTTCCAGGAAAATGACTTCTGAAAAGACTCCAGTTACAGAGACCAATCGGAGCCTTAGGGAAACTAGGGTGCCATACTCCCTGCTAAGAACCCACACCCAACAGTGCCCAATGTTCTGCACAATATTAATAGATAGAAAATGTTACTTGGCGTGTTTGTCACATCAGACATCTAGATCCACAGACGTAAATAGATAACATGAAGTAGATGTTGTTGGTTATATCAGCAAGTGGAATTTCTAGTCCTCTAAAGGAGGTGAGGTCCCCATGTCACCCTATTAAGGGTCTTATACTAAGACCTGTTTGTCAATAAAACTCATGAAGAGAAGAGAAAAATCATCTGCAGAACCTGTGTTGTTATACCATTTAGCCTCCCAAGAGGAAACATTTGATCCTAGCATGTCTCACAAATAGTCGATGTTAGCAAGTGAAAGAAGAATACCATTTAGCGAATCCCTGCCAAACTAGAGAGATGCATGTGCCAAATTTGGGCCACCACTTGCTATCAGGAAAGTAGTCCTCAACTTTATTTCCTAAGGCTGATGAACTATAGATCCTAACTGCCAAAGCCACTGCAATTAGAGGTTTCGAATCAATATTTCCCAGACAGCATTTTAGGTAGACTAACTTTTTCCGATGTAATAGGATGCTCATACTTACTTCCGAAAAACCCATCCTGGACCTCCTGGTCTTGTCAATCTTTCGGATAAAATCAATTGGTAGCTTGAGTGCAGAAATGGCGTAAAAAAGGTACAGGATTTTAGGATTTTTTGGAAAGGAATACACCTGCCTCCCAAGGAGAGTCTGAACTCTTATCCACCAGGCGATAGTAGAAGTGGTCAACCAAAGTTATTATAAATCCACAACTGGGTAGGTGACACAGGAAAACCCAGTTAAGAAAAGGAAAACTACCATGGCAGCATCTTAGAAACAATGCTTGTCTTCAATTCCTACAACTCTTATTCTTTCAAATTACGCCCAAAAGTTCCATAAAAAGAAACACAGGATTGCTAGCAATAAAGATAAGAGGCCTTATTGTCACTGAACATAGGAGTAGGCCCATTATTAGAAATATCAAATTGTTTTAGAAGGCTTTGGACCCATATTAGTTCACAAGTAGTCTGAGTCATGGCAATATACTCATCTTATGTACTTGAGCGTACCATAAAAGTCTTCTTCTCACTCCTCCAGGTGACTTTGTTTCCTCCAACAAAAGTACAATAGTTAATATCGAGGGGTTGACAATCTGTCAGATGAACTACATGCATCATCAGAATCAAAGTATCCAGTGACCTTAGAGTGCTCGTGCCTTTTATAGAGAAATCATTTCCCTAGAGAGCTTCTTGGGATATTTAAGGATGAGAAAGAATGTAGTTATAGTTGATTAAGTATTGAATCTAATTCTACAAGGGCCCAATTGTGTCTGGGGCCATCAGGGTTTCCCGGTTCCTTGTACTTGCCTCCTTTCCTATTTATAAGAGAGGGGTTGCTCTTCTATCAATAACACACACAGGGGATTTCCCACTCTATTGTTTTCCCACATGGTAACTGAGTAGGCTTTCTTGTGCCTCCACCAACCCTAAGAAGGCGAGGGAGAGAAAAAAGAATATAAGCCTCCCCTTGCGGACAGTCGCCGCCCTTAGGTGTTGTGTGGTTGCCCAAAGGGATGCCCATCCCATGCATCTTCTAGGACGTCTCCATTGAGCCGTATCCATCTTTCAACAACAAAAATAATCCATCTTGATGTTGTTGCTACAAGATCTACATGAGTCGCCATTATTGCCTGCTTTTAGAGCCGCCACCGCTACCCTACCTATTGCCGTCATGTACCCTGCCATCATCTATACTGTTGTCGATCTACATCGTCGTCATTGTCCATACCACCACTGAAATTGAGATCTAATGCCAAATCATGGAAAAAGATCTTTTTTGGCTGATATTGCAGATATATCACCCCTATATTGCTATAGTGGAGATCCTGAAGGATTTCTTCACCCCTTTACTGTCGTTTTGGGGGTTGAATGTTGATGTTCCGTCGCAAGACACGGCATGTTATTTTACATGGGTTTTGCATCATCCATCATTTTTGTTGTTTTGTCATGCAATACAGCGTGTCGTTATTTGACACGAAGTGTCGATGGCGTTCTGCTTCTTTCGCAATTTGGATCGCAAAGTCTGCCCTGTGACGGCGTGTCACCTGTTTTGCCCTGACTGCCCGAAGTTTTGTCACTTGACATAACGTGTCCCGTCTGGAACACGGTGTGTCGCCCACAATGTGCCGACTTCGACTATCCTAATGTGGTGTGTCACCTGCAATTTGCCAATTTCGACAATTACTACCTTACACGGCGTGTTCCTTCACCGACACGACGTGTCTCCTTCTGCCTGCATCTACTGATGTTCGACATGACGTGTCCCTTTACTGACACGACGTGTCACCTGCTACTACTGCTACATCTTGACATGCAACATCATCTACGATAATTCTATAGCATAATGAAGGCTTCTATACATGGTGTATATCCATCTTTATCCTTACCAGCAACACTTATCTTCCATTTTAAGCAATTTTATATATCTTTTGTTCTTTAACACCCTCCTCTAGACCTACAGACATATCGTCTACCTCCTCAATTCTTGTATTCCCCCCCCCCCCGTAAACAATGTGCCTATTGACTAATTGGATCCTTAATCGGATTTGATTTTTGCTCTAAGAGTCGACAAGTATCCTTTTTGGGCCGCACTAAGCTCCATTTATTTTTCTACCTGGATCTGTGTAATCGAGTCATGTTGCACATTGACTCAAGTTGTTGGTTACCTCCTGCACATATTTGCCTACATAGCCATTGCCTCTACCATTGTTTCTGACTTTCCATCCCAACCACTATTGATTCTTTTAGTGGTTGGTGTGAGGGGGGAATAGAGAAAGATAAGTAGAGGGAAGAAATGAAGATGGAGGAGAGAAGAAGATTTAGTTATGTTGCTCTATATATTTGTGGTTCACTGCTTCTATATATGCATCTTGGAGAGCTTAGTATCTGGAGTTTCATGTTTGATGCCTATTGTTTGTTCTAATGGTCTTGTATCGGGCTAGATCATCTTTGCATTCTACTATTTGTTTGTGCTTTATTTGCACGTTGACTTTGTCCATGCCTTACGCACGTCGACTTACAAATGTTGCGTGCAAACACTCTCTAGCTTATTCGTACCTTGCGTACGTCGACTTTCTACAATTGCGTGCCAACACTCTTCGACTTGTCTTGCACGCTGTGAAATGTGGTGCCGCAATGCAACGTGCAATGCAGCGTTGAGAGAGGCCATAGGCCTCCTCCCCTTTTATTAATAAGAAAAAATGGATAATTTACATAGAGGTCCAGCAGGATATAGAAATTACAAAATAGAATAAATATGAAATATATTAACACTCCCCCTCAAGCTGGAGTGTACACATCGTGTAGTCCCAGCTTGTTGCAAAAACTCTGCAAAGCTGCTGGACTCAATGGCTTCGTAAGAACATCTGTAAGTTGATCTTCAGACTTGACATGTAGAGTCACAACAGTTCCATTCTTGATCTGGTCTCTGATAAAGTAGCAGTCAACTTCAATGTGCTTAGTACGTTCATGGAAGACTGGATTCTTAGCAATGTATATGGTCGCTTGATTGTCACATCTGAATTCTATAGGAGACAAAACAGGAATCTTTAATTCAGAAAGTACAGATTGAACCCACTGCAACTCACAACATGCATGTGCCACTGCTCTATACTCGGCTTCCGTGCTAGATCTTGCCACAACATTTTGCTTTTTGCTTTTCCAGGTAATAAGATGATTCCCCAGAAACGTGCAATATCCAGACGTAGACCTCCTATCATTCAGATTACCAGCCCAATCTGCATCTGCATAACCAGTAAGAGACAGTGTGGATACAGGAGTCTTCGGCCTATAATAGGTGATTCCCTTACCAGGTGCACCTTTCAAATATCTCATAATACGATAGACAGATGTCCAATGAGACTATTTTCGAGACCTCATATGCTGACTCACCACTCCTACAGTAAAAGAAATGCCAGGACGTGTGACTGTCAAATATATCAATTTTCCTGTCATATCCTAGATCTGGATAATCAGTATCATCAGTCATCTCCTTCACATGATAGTTCATAGGAGTAGACACAGGCTTGGACTCACTCATACCAGTTTCCTGTAGTTAATCCAGCACATATTTTCTCTGAGACAATTGGTACCTGCATGAGATCTAAGTACTTTAATGCCCAGAAAATATCTCAGTTTTCCCAGATCCTTTGTGTGAAAATGCCCCTGCAAGCCCGCTTTCACACGAGATATGCCTGTGGAATCACTACCAGTGATAACAATATCATCAACGTACACAGCAATAATAATAGATCCACCAGAAGAAGTAGAATAAAATAAAGAGTGATCAGTAACCGAACGAGAAAAACCCATCTTTAGCATAACATCACTGAACTTGTCAAACCAAGCTCTAGGAGATTGTTTCAATCCATAGATGGCTTTCTTCAACCTACACACCTTTTGACACTCCCCCTGAGCAACAAAACCAGGTGGTTGCTCCATGTATACCTCCTCTTGTAGATCACCATGAAGGAAGGCATTCTTTACATCGAGCTGAAATAGAGGCCAGTCAAATGTAGTAGCCAGAGAAATAAGGATACGCACATAATTCAGACGAGCCACTGGTGAGAAGGTCTCAAAGAAATCAACCCCATATGTCTGAGTGTACCCCTTTGCAACCAATCTAGCTTTCAATCTCTCCACAGAACCATCTGGATTATGTTTTACTGTAAATACCCATCTGCATCCCACAACATTTTTATTTGGAGGTAAGTCAACAAGTTCCCAGGTGTTGTTCTGTAACAGAGCAGACATCTCAACATGCATAGCCTGTTTCCAGCCAACATCCTTCATAGCATCAAGATGATTTCTTGGAATGACCACAAAATCAATCCCAAGAGCAAAAGAGCGAGCCTGCTGAGATAACTTGGACAAACAACATACATTTGTAATAGGATGCTGAACAGTACAGGAATGGGTACCTTTGCGAACAGCAATGGGAACATCAAGGTCAGATGGTTCTTCAGGAATCCCTTGAGTAGAGGAAGATGGGGAAGGCTCAGAGACTGGAGTCGCTACCTCCTATGGATCTTGTCTGCCTCATCTGCTAGAAACATGTGAATATTGTTGAATTTGGGGACCATCTGCTAGTTGCTCTTCCTAAATGATAGTATAGTCAGGAATGATAGGTGGCACTCTCTCACTCTGGTGTGGTGGTGGCACTCTCTCACTAGTATATGATGGTGGCACTCTCTCACACAAATGCTCCCCCTTACTGGGAACACTAGAGAAATATGGAGTGGATTCATTAAAAGTCACATCTCTAGACACAAACATACGATGAAGACTTGGACAATAACACTTGTACCCTTTGCTAGTGTTGGAGTACCCAAGAAAGAGAGTCCTAAATGACCTAGGAGATAACTTATCAGCCTTAGGATCAAAATTGTGGACAAAAGAAGTACAACCAAACACTCTAAGAGGAACAAGGAAGGGTTGATCCTTGGGACGTAAGACAGAGAAAGGAGTACGTCATTGAAGCACATAAGAAGGTTGCCTATTGATAAGAAAAAATGTAGTAAGGAGAGCGTCAGACCAGAACCGCTTAGGAACATTAGATTGAAACATGATTGTCCTAGTAATATCAAGAAGATGACAATTTTTCCTCTCTGCTACCCCATTCTGCTGAGGGGTGTGAGGACAGGATGTACGATGTATCATCGCAACAGAACTACAAAAATCAGCCATGGCATTTTGAACATACTCCAAAGCACTATCAGATTGAAGAACTTTAATATTGCAATCAAATTGAACTTTTATTTCTTGATGAAAATGTTTGACAATAGATAGCACAGGCTCTCGACTTTTCAACAAATAAATCCAAGTCATACACGAAACGTAATCCACAAAGGAGATAAAATAACAAAAACCATTATAACTATGGTCTTTTACAGGACCCCAACCATCACTATGGACCAACTCAAAAGGACATGACGCTCGTTTATTGACACGACCGGGATAAGACATTCTATGATGTTTTCCCAGTTGACAGGACTGACATTCTAAAGACGATACTTGAGACAATTCTGGTTCTAACTTTCTCAGACTCTCTAATGAAGGATGTCTATATCTGTAGTGCCACAGTAAGGGAGAGCCACTCAACCTGAAATGTGTGAATCCTGACTTGAACTAGAAACTCATATTGAGACCATATCTAACAGTAGATGGAGGTGTTCTTTAATCCTTGAGGATCATGACCAACTAGGTCTTCTGTCTTCTACATGTTACACGCGTTGCTCTATTTTTATGTGAAAATAGGGCGTCGCCGCCAGTCCCCGGCAAGGTGGTTGCTGCAACAAATCTTCAAACCGTGGGAGGTCTGTCTCCACGTATGAACAGTATCTCAAAGCCAAAAAAATCTTCTCAGCCATGCGCTCAAAGCTTTGATCACTCGGCGCCGTAACCAGGGAGGACAGTGATGGCCTCCCACGGGATCTTTCTAGTCTGGTCAAGCGAGGTGAATTTTGAAGTCCTCTCGAACTCTCCTCAAAATCCAAGGATAATAGAAGGTACTAGCTTGGCCCCAATCACTATAATCCATCTTGGACTACCTCATGTTCGTGCATCATCTGAGAACAGACGCCATACATCTTTATGAATGGAGGCCATGCATCTAGTTGGACTTTCACCCGCACAATGTTTGAGAAAGAAGACCATATATTTTATGTCATTCAAATGCTTTTTGCCAAGACGGCTGTCCTTGATGAACAACACAGTTTTCCTCACAACATCTAGTGGAGTGAATGCTTTTACTACCCTGATTGGCCTCCCGAGCAAATTCATGCTCCACTACGATCATGATAGGAGTATATAGTTGTCAGTGCCAGCAAGCCATGTCTAGCCCTCCTAGGAAGATTGTCCTTCATTGGCTTATTGATAACACCCAAATTTACGCATATTATCTATGCATTTCATCTATGGTTTCGTGTCACTTTGGTCTTAATATGCACTCTTTTGCAAATGTTTTAGTTCTTTTCTTATTTACTTAGATAAGATAACTAGCTAGCCAATAAAGTAGTCAATCTAGCCAATTTTTGGGACTTGCAGGCACCGAACCTGAGAAGACATCTATTCTCCAAAGATTTCTCCCCTACACATAGTTTTTGCGGCAGTTATCCACTTCCCACGACCGTGGCCGGGCGCCACGACCACGGTCTTCATTACCGCGACCGCGGTCTTCCCTTCCATGATCGCGACCGCGATCTCTCGCCACGACCGCGACTGCGATCTCTCGCCACGACCGTGGCCACGAACCGCGACTGCGGTCTTCGCCTTCAACACCGCGACCGCGGCCTTCCCACGCCACGACCGTGGCCATCCACCACAACCGTGGCCATGAACCGCGACCGCGGTCTTCGCCTTCAACACCACGACCGCGATCTTCATCACCGCGACCGCGGTCTTCCCTCGCCACGACTGTGGCCGACGCCCTTTACCACGACTGTGGCGCCCAGACCGCGATCGCGGTCTTCATCGCCGCGACCGCGATTTCCACTCCATGAACCGCGACCGCGGTGTTGGCCACGATCGTGGCAGACCCTGCGACCTGCTGGCCGCGATCTGCAATCTGCCTCTATAAATAGGTGTCCCCTCACTCATTTGCGGGGGGGCCTCGACCAAGGACGTCGAGAGGCTGCTGCTCCGAGATCTGAAGGTTCCCAGAGTTCCGTGGGAGAGTCCAGAGGTCTGAGAAGGCCAAAGAGCTCACCCTACGCCCTCCTCTTCGGCGAGCTTCCGATCTCCACCACTCTCCATCATCCCCTGGTCTTCGATCTCCAAAGGCGGAAGCCGAGGAGTGAGAAGACCCATGACCTCCATCGTCCTCCATCACCGTTCACCCACCAAGCTGTTGTTCGGGGCGGATCTAGAGAGAAAGAGGACCAAGGAGTCCAGATCTGATTAAGGAGGAGGACCAAAAGACGAGATCCAGCCTATACAGAGGCAAAGGAGCGAGAGCCACCTCTCCTCCACGGGCTAAATCTCTTCTTCTTCCCCTTTCTTCTGTTGTGCTTCTTGGTTTCTTGTACAATGATGTTCTTTCATCTTTGTTCGGTGCCAACTATGCTTGTCTGTGGCTAGTTAGCTCCTTCTTGGCTATGCAGCCCGATCTGGGGATGTATATGTACTTTTGCCTTAAGCAAGTAGATTCATATCAGATCTAGCATGTTGCATGTTCTATTTTCTCCTTTTAAGTTATGATTGCTAGTTTGGTTGATCTCTTACTCGCTTGAACTATTATTTCTGCATGTATCGAGAGATCTGTTGTAGGAATAGCTAAGAGACGATAGTTTGGATCTGAACCCGAGAGGACGATCCAAGGTACTCTGTTCCTAATATCTCCGAATGTCCTAAGACCCGAGAGGTCTGAGGTATTGATATGTCATTTCTCGAGAGAGGGTCAATGACATATTGTTGATGGTTTTAGTCACGCATCGCGAGAGCGAGTGGGACGACCCACAGGAACAGAAGTCGTTGTGCGTACTAGATGCTTGCTTAGGTGTTCGAGGGTTGTCTACGCCCGAGAACGGGTGCATAGACTACCCAAGTGACTACACCCGAGAACGGGTGCGTACTAGATGCTTACTTTCATCGACTATAGTTTTGGCTTATCTGACTCAAGAACAAAATCTTATGTGTCCTAAACATCACCACGTCCATGTGTTCGACCCCGTATATCCACTTTGACCCCGTAATAAAAGTTGCGGGCATCTTAGAAGGTTTCGGGTTATAAATTAAAAGTCCGACTCAATTCTGAGGCGATCACTTATACATTAAGCAACTATTATTTCTGTTTGGCCTCCTCACAGGTTGTTGAGTACGTAAAATCCAGAGTCTATGAGAAAGGCCAAACCCCTTGCGCTTCATAAATTAGTTGTCACATATCTAGTGGAACCCAACCTTCTAAACTACTATGACCAAGTCAAAACGTTATCTTGGTTTTATCCCAAAATTCCTTGTAGATCTAGGTAACTCAAAGATTATAAAATACACTACTCTCAAAGTTACGCACTTCCAATAAAATAATACACTACTTCAGTTCAACTAGCATATAGATTAATAAATCCTCAAATTCCACTATTTTTAATGGAAGGTATATAAATATGACTCACTTCTTTATTTCACATGATCCTATTAGATTCCTAAGGTTACGGAAGTTTAGCCTGGACATTATCATAATTAATAGGTAGGATTAGTGCATGATACATGTGTTTGACTCTCCAATATAAATTCACATTAGGCTCTCATACATGGTTATCTAATTCACATTAACATTGAAAACTTCCAAAAAAACATCAAACAAATCACAATGCTTCTCAATATTCACAAAGAACCTTAATTTAAACATCGGTAACATATCCATATACCCAACAATCTAAATAATCAGTCAACATAATATACATGAATTTTCTCAATCATGTGTTAAGATCTACTATGAATACTTGAATACCTCAAAATACAATTATCACTTATCATTGAAATGTTTAGATCAACCCACTTAAATATCAACATACATTTTGGTTTCAAAACCATGTACTAATCAATCTCCTCAACTACTCAACCACTATTTGATTAATATTCACAACTTGATTTCATAAACATAAAATGATCACTTGGACTAGTATGCTAATATAAATCATGTACTTAAAATATGACCTAAGATCATCCTTCAGGGTTTCAGGTTCTATACTACATCACTTCACTCTGATAATGCATTCAAGAACCAAAAATACATTTGACCCAACCTCAAAGAGGTATTTAAATATTATGAGGTCATTTCGTTCGTCTAGACTCTCTTGAGCTATAGATCGTAAAATCAAGGTGTTACATTAGGTGTCTCTTATCAATCATGTGTTGTGTAGCCCCGTAGTCAACTATCTCAGTAAAAGTTGGATGCTACTATGGAGGCCTCAACATTACCTTAGTTGGAGGCCCGATGCACTGAAGAGGTCGCGTCATTTTGTAAGGTCATCAAGTCCCCGGATCCAGTTTGTTGTTGGGAAGCTTGCTGAAGTTGTTCATACTCTGCTGAGGAGATTGTTCATACTTTGTTGTGGAGATAGTGACAGAGGAGGTGTCAGTAGTTTGAGCACCATTAGAAGTACTACCTCCTTGTCCACGCCAGTAGGGAAAACTGTGCTTCTAGTAGCACTTCTCCCCAACATGCCCCAGCTTGTTGTAGAAGGTGCACTTGGGTCTGGGAGCACATCCACATCCTCAGCTTCAGGATATTGTAGCCTGAGTAGTTGTGTGTCAGACAATATGGATGGACTTTTTTGTAGGTACACATCTGATTGTTGTAGATGAGAGAAGGCATCCTCTAAGGTGGGGAATTCATCGCCTGTCATAATGACAATACGGACCAAAGCAAAGGCAGGATGCATGCCATTTAGAAACTTTGTAGTAACGAGGTTGGCATGCTCTTTGGTTTGTTCATCAGAGGGGACGAGCTGGAAATAATACAGTTGCTATGACAAGGTCATCATAGCGTCATAGTACTCGGCCAGTGGTTTCTCCCCCCGGTGCTCAACAAAGAGCTTCTCCCAGATTTTGTTAGTATGCATTGCATTCTTTTCTTGCATGAAGTGTTGGCGTGCGGCCTCCCAAAAGTACTTAGCATTCTTATAGAACATGTATTTCGAAGCAGTGGACAATACCATTCTATTCCACTGCCAGTTCTTGACTTGGTTGCTTCTCCTCTTCCACGCGGGGGTGTTCTCAACGGGCTTCTTAATGAATTTCAACTTATCTCTAAATCAAGAATCATAGATATAGAGAATAAAGTCTTTTCTATTAAGTGAGTATAAAGGAGTACAATGCCTTCTCTTTTATAGGACGAGAATAAAACAATAACACAGCTAGGCAATATGGGATAAATAACACAAGTAACAAGTAACACAAAAGGCACAGGAAATCAGTAAATACAACATATCTCTTACTCCCCCCTCAAGCTGGAGCATAGATGTCGAACATGCCCAGCTTGTCCTCTAGAATCTTGAATCGAGCTTTAGGTTGAATCTTGGTGAAGATATCTGCCACTTGCTTTTCAGTACTGAGATGTGGAGTACAAATGCGGCCAGAAAGAACAGATTCCCGAACAAAGTGACAGCCTACCTCGATATGCTTTGTACGTTCATGAAAGGTAGGGTCGCTCGCAATAAAAATAGAGGCTTTGTTGTCACTGTACATAGGAATCGGACTGGAATCAGATATATCAAATTCTTTGAGAAGGCTTTGAACCCACAGAAGTTCACATGCAGTGTGAACACCATAGCACGATATTCTGCCTCTGCACTTGATCTGGCTACCACTATTTGCTTTTTGCTACGCCATGTAACTAGGTTGCCTCCCACAAAGGTGTAGTATCCGGATGTAGATTTGCAATCACATCTACTTCCAACATAATTAGAGTCTGAAAACCCACAAAGATTGCAATGACCATGTTTCTTGTACAATAGACCTTTTCCAAGAGAGATTTTGAGATATCGCAGAATGTGACAAATAGCATCCCAGTGACACTGTCGGGGTTTATCAAGGTAACTGCTTACAAACCCGACAGCAGCGGTAAGATCAACTCTCGTGACAGTAAGATAAATGAGCTTACCAACCAATCGCCTGAATTGGTGGTTATCAGCATAAGGTGGGGAAGATTCATCATACCAATCAATCTTTGGGTCTAGAGGAGTGTTGGTTGGGTTGCATCCAAGCATGCATGTTTCCTACAAGAGATCTAGAACATATTTGTGTTAGGAGAGACATATTCCTGCAGATGATCTGGATACTTCAATGCCTAAGAAATATCTCAGTTTACCAAGATCCTTGGTGACAAAGTGTTGTTCTAGATATGTTTTTGTAGCCCGAATGCCAGAGGTGTCACTGCCAGATAATATTACGTCATCTACATAAACAATAAGTATGACTAGACCGGCCAAAGTTTTCCTGATAAATACTGAGTGATCAGAATAAGAACGATGAAAGTCAAATTTTATGAGAATTTGACTGAGTTTATCAAACCAAGCACGAGGGCTTTGTTTTAGGCCATCAATTGCTTTTCGCAATCTGCAAACACACAAAGGATACTTCTCCTGAGCAACAAAACCAGGAGGTTGCTTCATGTAAACTTCTTCCTGCAAGTCGCCATTGAAGAAAGGCGTTCTTGACATCCATCTGAAATAAAGGACAATCTTTGTTGACAACAACAGAAATGAGGACACGAACAGAATTGAGTCGAGCTATTGGAGAAAAGGTCTCAAAATAGTCAACACCATCAGTTTGAGTATATCCATTTGCCACCAAGCATGCTTTCAAGCGTTCAATCGTGCCATCAGGTTGATATTTGATAGTGAAAGCCAATCGGCACCCAACTGTAGGATAGTCAGAAGGGCGATCCACAAGCTCCCATGTCTTGCGATCAGATAGTGCTAGCATTTCAGCTTCCATTCCTTGGCGCCAGGCAAGGTTTCAATGTGCCTCTGTAGCATTTTTGGGAATATATACAGCAGAAATTACAACAGTTTAGCAAGCAAAATTAGCACCCAGATTAGTAGAGGAACAAAAATGACTAATTGGATGTTTAGTACAGGAGCAGACACCATTCCGAAGGCAAATTGGAAGATGCAAGTCAGAATGTACCTGAGTTGTGCTGTGATCTTCCGCCGAAGGAGGATTTGGCTGTTGAGGGACCATGGAGGGGATAGTCTGCTTGGGACTTCTCTTGTAGACTTGTAAGGGTCGTTCTTCAGGTGCCAGCTCAGAGGGTGGATCAATATCCACAATGTCAGGTAAAGGGGTAGGTGCCAAAATATCAGATAAGCCCTTTTATCGTAATAAAATGGAAAATGCTCAAAGAAGACCACATTCGCACTAACATGCCACTGACGCAGAATGGGATCAAAACAGAGATATCCTTTTTGTGTTCAGGAATATCCCAAAAAATGCATTTGGTGGAGCGAGGATCAAGTTTTGTCATTCCTGGGCAAAGATTTTTAACAAAGAAGTTGCACCCAAAGATGTGCGGCGGAATAGAAAAAAGTTGTGCATCAGGAAAGAGAATGTTGTACAAAATTTGATTTTGCAAAACATATGATGGCATGTGATTGATAAGATAGCAAGTCGTAGATACAGCCTCAGGCCAAAAACGTTGAGGAACGTGATAATGAAGAAGAATGGTGCAAGCAACCTCTAGAAGATGTCGATTTTTCCGTTCAGCAACTCCACTTTGTTGTGGAGTATAGGGGCATGAAGTTCGGTGGATCGTCTCACGGGATGAAAAAAAAAGGCGACAGACTTTTGCATAAATTCAAGGGCATTGTCAGTGCGAAAGATTTTTATGATTTATTGAATTGAGTTTGAATCTCAGAAAGAAAGATGATGATGGTGTCCATAGCATTGTTGCGATCTTTAATTAAAAATAGCCATGTAGCTAGAGAAAAGTCGTCAATAAATGTCATAAAATATGTAACCCTAGAATGACTTGCAACAGATTAGGGACCCCATATTCCGCATGAACAATATCAAAAATGCATTTAGAACCAATTTCTTTCTTTGTAGGAAACACAGATCGAGTTTGTTTGCCACATTGGCAAGATTCACAGGAAAAATTCTTATTAGCTAAAGCTGAAAATAAATGTTTCAACTTAGAAGCAGACGGGTGGCCAAGACAGTAGTGCTATTGAATCCCAGTCACAAAAGTTGAAAGCATAGCAGTGACTGATGTCGGTCCATCCAGGTAGAAGAGCCCATCTGGTCCCTCATGGCCCGAACCGATCCTCGTCTTCGTGCGAAGATCCTGACAAATACAACCCGAAGAGTCAAAAGTAATGGAGCACTGAAGGCTCTTCACAGTTTTACTAACCGAAAGAAGATTAACAGGAAATCTCAAAAAATATAAGACTGATTGCATATGCATATTTCAAAATATAGGAATTGTCCCAATGCCATAGACAGTCGTTTGAGAGCCATCTGGTACATAACCGTTGGAAGACAGGTGGATCTTGTTACAACAGAAAATAAATTAGAGTTACCGGCCATATGGACCGAAGGACCAGAGTCAATGCACCATTTATTTTTACCAGTAGATGGAGCAACAAGCAAGGCAGACAAGTCGGCCTATAAAGTAGAGGGTAGGTTGGACATGCGCTTTTGGAAGAACTCTCGAACTTGAACCGGAGCCAGGCCGCAGAGGGTTGAGCGGGTGGGTGGTCAATAGCAGCAGAATCCTCACCCGTATCAGAGGTGACTTGATTACCCAAGCAGGTTTTCCATGTTTGATCCAGCACCGTCTTCATTATGGTTGTCACGACCGCACAAATTGCATAAGCGAGAACTAACGGGCTAACCGCAACCTTCGGTAATTGAATAGGTATGGCACGAGGTAGGAGGGTGACGTCCACCATGGCCACATCCATGACCACAGCCACAGTCGTGACCCGAATCAGCAGTACGTACAGCAAGAGTAGGGTGTTCAATAGCAGGAATAGAAGTCACAGATGGTAAACGTTGAACATGTTTAAGCACATCTCTAAGTGTAGGCAGAGGATCACTAGAGAGGATTTGATCAACAACTTCACAAAATGAGGAAGGGAACCCGGTGAGAAACTGGACTAGTTGGGTTCATTGCACTGTCTCTGAGCTTCCTTGATATCAGCAGACAAAGGATGGTAGATTTTGTATTCACTCCAGAGAGCAGAGCATTGATTGTAGTAATCTTCAACTGACGCATCAGTCGAAAATTCCTTCTTTTCCAGGTTCTTGAAAATCTCGAACACCTTCTTGGGATTTTGTTAATGGGAGTAGACATGGAAAAGTTGATCCCACATGGCCTTGGCATCATGACGACAGAGTAGGGACTGACTAATCCGCAGCTCAGTGCTATTAGCAATCCAAGACATAACACCTGAGTCATCTTTACTCCATTGTGCATAAACTTGCCAGGTTTTTCGTCTTTCGAGGCATCAAGAGCAGGTAGAGGGTCGGTTGTGATATGTGAGTAGCGACCTTGCGCTTTCACATACCGAACAAAAGATGCCAACCAGAGGTGATAATTTGAGCAATCAAGTTTCACTGTGGTGACACACAAAAACCAAGGAACAAGGTGACTGAAACAAACGTTGTTTCGACAACTTGGAAATAGGTATTTACCGATATATCGACGGAAATATCGACAGATGCAATCATGGTCGTTTCAACGCTAAAATGAACAAATTAATTCATGAAACTTTACAAGTGTAATCTCTACACCTAAATGCAGCATTTTATGCAAAAAAAAATTCTATATTGGGTGTGTAGTAGGGGTCCATCATGTAGGAGACAAGGAATCTGTCTTGTTTCGTTGGGATTTCGATGACAAAATGTAGGAATTAAGATATGAAATTTTACTAGCACAATCCACAAACTTAAATACACACAATTATGCAATAATATAAAATTGAAAACATAGTGATAAATCAGTAGATCTATATAATATAATCATAGATCTAGTGATAAATAGTATTAATCATAAATATTTTGGAGTAGATCTAGGATTTGGGGGTATTTGGGGAATTTTTTGGGTGAGAATAGACGGAAATAGAGAGGGGAGAGGTTGAAATGGTGGGAAATGCAATTTAAGTATATACATACCTTGATTAGCACTAATTTGAGCTCCAATCTCAAAAATCGCCCAAAATCCCCAAACTTTTCCTCTTCAAACAGAAGCAGCCACGCAGACTCGGAAATGTCGGCGTATCAACGGTATACCGCCTGTGCCGCCTTAACTGGTCGTAAAGTGGTGCATTTTGCACCAGTACCCCCGATATTTGGTGGCATTGGCGGTAAGCCCACCGAAATACCGGTAATTACGATCCTAACTACAGATTCGTGTGTATCTGTTACCGGTACCCATTGGTATCGGTATTTCGACCGAAATACCGCCAATACCGATGATACCTCATTCCTTGCAGAGAACTAGGAGGCTCAGTAGATGCCATAATGAACAGATCAGGAGGCGGAGCGACAGCAGCAGCCCATTCAGAAGACAACAGAAGTCAGAAGGCAGGAGAGAGCCAGAGAGCCTTTGTACACAAGCAGAGGTCAGCCGAAATCAGTAGATCTGATAAAACCCGCAACAAGGAAGAATAGGACAGCAGTAGATCTAACGCATCAGATCGCAGAAACCCACAAAAGGCAGTATAGATTGTAGATAGACCTACGCCATCATAGGGAGAGATCTACTCCACCATGGTTGTGGAAGGTGGATGGAAGTGGGGAGGAGGAGATGAGGGGTTGATTGGAGGGGAGATGGGGCAGTGGTCTATGGTTGTGGAGAGGAGAGGCGACGGCTGAAGGGGGGGTGGCGGCCATAGTGACAAATTTGGGGTTCGGCAACTTTTGGGCTAGCAGGAAAATATCGGAATTTGAAAAAATTCGGAAGAATTCGTGAAAAAATCGATATTATTTCGGTCAAAGTTCAGTCAACTATTTGAAAATAATCGAGAATAAGTCGGCTATATATATGTATATATAGATATATATACATATATACACATATATAAACATATATGTATATATATACATATATACCTACATATACATATTAAGCTATATATGTGTGTGTGTTTGTATGTATATACATACGTATCAGATATAGATGTAACTAATAAGGTCACTAGACATACAATCTTATTGAGTTGAAAAACTAAGAAAAGAATTAAAGAACAATTGAATTATAAAAATGGATTGTCGGGAAAGGGGGTTGGAGGTTTAGTGTACATGGTTTGATAAAAAAAGAGCAAATTGCTCACATGAGAAAAATCGTGAAAAACATGAACAGTCATGAAGAAGAAGAATCATAAAAAATTGTATAAATCATGAAAAGCGGGAAAAATCATGAAAAGTCATGAAAAATCGGCGACCACATATTAAATGTGGTGAACATAAGAGAGCCTATAAATCGCAAAAAATCGGCGATTTTTCGTAAAATTTGAAGATTTTTGTTACTATGGCGGCGGTAGCTTGGGTAGGGGAAGGGGGTAGCGGTGGGTTGTTGGGGGGAAGGAGGCGGCGGGAGGGATGGATGGTGGAGACGGGGTGGAGGGGAGAATTAGCGCGGCAGGAAGGGCAGGGAAGGAGGGGTGGGAGGCGGCGAGCAGCAAGGTTGGGAGGGGGAAGTTGGCGGCGGCTAGGGGGGTTGGGTTTAGGTTGGGAGGGGAAGCATTAGGGTGGAGAGGTTTGGGGGGGATCGTAGCCGTCTGATACCATACAGAGAATAGAGTATTTTCTATTGAGTAAAAAGGAGTATAATGCCTTCTCTTTTATAGGACAAGAGAACAAAACAATAACACAGCTAGGCAATATGGGATAAATAACACAAGTAACAAGTAACACAAAAGGCACAGGAAATCAGTAAATATAACATATAGCTTTAGCAGATATTGAATTCATCTAGTAGGTAGTTATCTCCATTCAATTTGATGGAGGATGGAGCATTGTCATTGTAGACAATCCTTTGATGTGTATCTTTACCTTCAGACATATTTTGAGAGAAGATAGCACTCGGTGGATGAAAAGGGCATCTGTGTGAAGCACGGGGATATAGAGAAGAAACCACCGGTGTGAAGCACGGTGGGACTGAGAGAGTCTAAACGATGCACGGATAAGCACTATCATAGGAAGAAACATTGTAATAGGAAGAAAAAGAGTAATTCCCCATTTTAGAAGCACTCACTCATGTACATAGGAAGGTACATGGGGAGGAAAAGATGCGAGAGAGAACTTTAGTACCTTTAGAAGGTTTTAGAAAGTTACCAACTTACCATACATGTGTTGCAATCAATGTTCCTTTGTTATATTTCAGTCGGTGACTGAGGAAATACGATAGTGCCTGTCAGACTCCCTTGGAGGCTGTTGCACAATTTGCACCCGTCGAGGGGCAATGGTTGCAACTTAAATGGGGACGGCAACCTACTTCTCTCCCTCGGGAGTGTGTGGTGGCAGTGGATGCAGCTAGGCGTTGTACATGGTGGCGACGGTCGCTTGTTGCTACCTGGCGGGGCGGCGGGCTGCTATTGCCTATGGCAAGAAGCAGAGAGAGGGGAGATGGGAGTGGGGTAAGGAAGAGAGGATAGGGGGAGGAGTGATGGTCGGTGATAGCGGCCTTTAAGCTAGTTGTTGTTGCCCAGTTGTTGTCCTCTCCTTGGTGGTTGCTCTCTAAAACCTTAAGGTTTAGGATCTTAGTTATCAAGGTGCCCGCCTAGGCGCCGCCTAGGCGTGCCTAGGCGCCCTAGGCGTTAGGCCAGGCACCTCAAACTAGGCGCCCAGCCTATTAAATGCATTAAGTGGGCGTCTAAGGCGTTTTAGGCCCAAATTATGCAATTTAAAGGCTAAACTAGCATGAATCGAGTCTAGATTTGGTCAAATTAGATCACCTTCAGTCATTGCATGGTTGATATAGGTCTGATTTAGAGTAAATCAGGTCAAATTTTGGCAAATTAGGTCTGGTCTGAGGAAAATCAGGTCTGATTTGGGGAAATGAGGATTGATTTGGGCCAAATTGGTATGTCCTCATAGCGTTGTTTGTTAAGTTTTTTCTACTTTTTCATATGTTTATTGTTCTTGCTTCTTTCTCTTTTCTTTTTTTATCCATTCTCCTGCATCTTATTCCTGAGTCCTGTTGCTATGTTTTTTCTGAGTTATTCATCCTATATTCCCTCCTACTACTATGCAAGCATGTGCATATTTTCTTTTTCAAATTTGTCCTATACATCCTGCTACGAAATCTACTACTACTATTTACATATCTAATTTTCTCTTTCTGATTTCTTCCTCCTAAATCTCCTCTCTTAGCCACTGTTGTTTGCATGTTTCCATTTATTTTCACTGACCTATTCCTTCCTCTATATTTTCTAATTCAGCACCTGCTACTGCTGTTTTTTATTTTGTTTTGTTGATTCTTCCTCTTTCAATCTCCTTTAACTGCCCTTGGTTTGTCTTATTCTGACTTCTTCCTACAGAACTTCTACCATTTGCATGCTCTTTTTATCCCATTTTCTCTCACCAATTCGTACTTGTCTTCCTCTTACTGTTGTTTCATTTTCTTCATGTTAATTCTGTTGTCCCTGATTCTCCTATAGTTATCAATTCAAATTAGATTTACAATAACATTTAATGAATAAATAATACATTATCACATATAGTATCATGTGTATGAACATTTAAATATGTAACTGAAAAAAAAAAGTAAAAACAAAACGCCCAGAAAAGCCTAGGCGCCCCTTAGATTAAACCCACCGCCTAGACGCCTTGACAACTATAGGATTGCTCTGATACCATGTGGTTAACTTTGACTTAGAGTTATTAACCATAAAACGAGTACAATGAATCCTATATACAGACCTGACTTGTGGTAAGATGTACATGTGGAACATAAATATGACAAACTAGACTAACGTTGATGGGCTTAAGTAGGAGAGCCTAATTAAGTAAATGAGATAAAATTACTCATTACACTAACAGCTCTCAGTCAAAACACCTAAAAATATATGTAAAAATGGGCAACACGGAAGTTTGACTTGGAGTAAATTTAGAACTTAGTTATAACCAAGGTTTTAAAACAAGTGAGGCACTCAAAGGTGTTTGCATTGTACAGAGGGAATGATACACAATGAGACATGTATTTGAATTGATAACTTATAAATATACTTACAGACAAATAAATATTCTAAAAAGGATAGAGAAATGTACGATGGTAATGAAATAACATAGAAGCTAACAAACTTAATAAAAGAGACAAGGTAGCATCAGTTACAAATTTTCTAGCAAAACAATTTCATATAAATTTTCTAGCAAAACAATTGAATATCATTACTTCGTAGTATTAGATCAAACTTGAATTTAGACAAAAAAATTAGGGGATATGTAAGTTGGAATTGGTACGAACAACAATATCAAGCAAGAGTCAGGTGGATGGCCTAGCGCCCTAGGCGCTCCCCTCCAGTTCTAAGTGCCTAGGTATGTTATGCCTAAGCAGGCGCCTAGACTAGTTGGGCAAGCACCTGAGCATTGTGCCATATGGATGGTCATCTAAAAGTCTACCTGGATCGTAGACTTGGTCACCAACAATTATGCAAACAACTCTGAAAATCATTTTTTTTACCCGAACTCATCTCCCTTTTCAACTACTATTTTTGAGAGATCGTGATTGGCAGTCTCCTCCTATGTGACTGGTGCCTCTCCTTGCAGTGTTCTTCCAGCCACGTAAGTCTTCCAACCCCCCACTCCATCTCCTATTTCTCCCAGTCGCACACCTTCGTTTGCCATTTGCAGGTGTTATTCCAGCTTTCCTACAAGCAGCAAGGAGGTGGAGTGCTGGATGCGAGCAGCTCCTACAGATCCAGGTCATTTCTTCACTTCCTCCTAAGTTTGCGTCTTTGTTCTCCCCTCCACCTCCTTTACATGCACGTATTGTTGCAGTGCTACAAGGTTTTTTTTTTGTTTCTTTTTGCCCTTCCTCTTATCTCTTTCTCCACCTTCATGTATTGTTGGTTGTTCTCTTTATTACATTTTTCTTTGTTAGTTCCTCTTGCTGTTTCAAATGTATGGTGACGTTTAAGATGATGTTTGTCACACGATCATAGTAAGATGCTCGAAATGGAGGAGTGCACCTGTAGTATGTGACTGGAAGATTCCTCTCATACTCAAAATTAATTTATAAAACAGTTATACCGCCAGCTATGCTATATGGGAGTGAATGTTAGGCGGTGAAGAAACAAGGTCTCAGCGAGATGATTGTGGCCGAAATGTATATGCTGAGATGGATGTGTGGGATATCAAGAAAAGATTATATCAAGATTATACCAAGAATAAAGTGGGGGTAGCGTGTCTTGCGGACAGTTGCACGAGGGTCCTCTGAGATGGTAAGGACATGTGCAACGCAGACCGACTAATGTGTCTATTCAAACCAATGATATTACTCAAGCAAACTTAAAGAAGAAGAGGCAGACCTAAATTAACATGGGAAGAGCTTATAGAGGGAGTTTCAATCTTTACATCCTGATCAGAATATTACACACATAGCTCATTCGAAAAGAAGGAACCATGTAGTCGACCCAACATGGTTGGGATTGAGGCTTAGATGACGACGACGACGATGATGATGATGAGTTTCTCTTGTTGCTGCAAATTTTTTCCTTCTTCCTACTACTATGTCCATCAATACGCCTCATCTTCTACATTGCTACTCTTCTTTTTCCTTTTGGTGTCTAATTCCACCTCCTCCATCCTAGTCACCTAGCATGTTTTCCCTGTCTTCCACTCTTATGCCTCCTCCTAATGTGCTCAGTTGTTGTTTTTTATTTCTTTCTTTTTCCTTCCTCCGTCGGTACTTCTAAGGACTTTTGCTTCCATTTGGTTCTTCCTCCTATACCCGATGTTGAGTTTTAAAACGCAACCTGTCCCATCCGGTTGAGCTGCCACTTTGTAGGTCTAGTGGGTCGAGTGGGGCAAAAACCTATTTTTGGGCAAGAGCAGGAGTTGAACTGGTAACTCGATCGGTTCAACCGGCTCGATGGCGTGGTCCTCAGTTCAGACTTGGCTAAGTTTTTTTATTTTATTTTTCGTTCCCTAATTGACCATCTGACAAATTTAAATGTCCTTTCACGTAGCCCTTAACTATTCCATACATTGATATATTCATTTTTACGTAATGTGTAACTTGTTTTTAAGCATTCTAAAGCCATTTGTTTGCATCTTTAATGATTGGTTTTCTATGTTAGATGTTTCATATTTCATTATCTAATTCTTTAAAAAAAGTAGATGAGATAAACATACACATTTTATATAATTATATATATGCATATATACATATTATATGTATACACACGTACACATACATTCATGTTTGTATATAGTAATGTTATGTATATGGTGTCATGTTGACATCATAGGGTCAACATGGTTGACTTAGTGGTTGAATCAAAAACCCCTGACCCAGAAGCTTTGTTGGGTCGACCTCTAGGTCGGGTCAAAAAACCTTGACCTAACATCTCCATTATTCCCTCATGTCATTTTTTTGTTATATTCTTCCTCATCCAACTTCCAATGCCTGCTCTTTTTCTAATCCTGCAATATGACTCCATATGGTTCTATATAAATTATGCTAGCTTTTTCATTTATCTTTTAGTTTTTCACCCTGCATTTCACTTAATTCCTTTTTATATTACTTGATGGCAATGTCGGTGCTTTGGTGTGGCCACCTGATTAAGCCATTAGGGCTTATACTACAGTGTTCAAGGTAAAATTGAGCCATTGGACTACAAACAGACATACATACTAAAGATAAAGAAGCATAACAAAAAAGTTAAACCAAGCCCATACAAGAATATATCTCCCTTAAGATTACAATAAAGCATTCATCACTCAAATACTCCCCCTAAAGTAGATAATCCAAAGCAAGTATGTAAGCGGGTGGAATATGAAGCATGTTGCAAGTCACAAACAAGTAGCAAGCTTCTTGATCAAAAGAATGTGGCATCTGAAGTAGTAGCAAATAACAACAAGAAGGTGACAAAGCCTTCATCACAGTCGCTATATCGCAGTCCAGAGAGCGATGCTTCACGGTAGAAAAGTCCAGAGTGCTAGTTCACAGTAGAAAAGTCCAAAGAGTGCTGGTTCACACTAGAAAAGTCTGAAGCTGCTGGTTCACAGTCCCAGAAAGTGTTGGGTCACAACACTAGTAGTCAACGTGCAAAGAAAGCATAGATAAGTAAAGAGTCAACATGCGCGAGGCACATACAAGTCAGAGAGTGTTGCCACACTAAATTAGAAAGTCAACATGCGCAAGGTACAAACAATGTCAACATGCAAATAAAGCTGAACCTTGGGAGAATCCCAAGTCAGCTTACAAACAGACATACATACTAAAGATAAAGAAGCATAACAAAAAAGTTAAACCAAGCCCATACAAGAATATATCTCCCTTAAGATTACAATAAAGCATTCATCACTCAAATACTCCCCCTAAAGTAGATAACCCAAAGCAAGTATGTAAGCGGGTGGAATATGAAGCATGTTGCAAGTCGCAAACAAGTAGCAAACTTCTTGATCAAAAGAATGTGGCATCTGAAGTAGTAGCAAATAACAACAAGAAGGTGACAAAGCCTTCATCACAGTCGCTATATCGTAGTCCAGAGAGTGCTGGTTCACAGTAGAAAAGTCCAGAGTGCTAGTTCACATTAGAAAAGTCCAAAGAGTGTTGGTTCACACTAGAAAAGTTTGAAGACTGCTGGTTCACAGTCCCAGAAAGTGTTGGGTCACAACACTAGTAGTCAACGTACAAAGAAAGCATAGATAAGTAAAGAGTCAACATGCGTGAGGCACATACAAGTCAGAGAGTGCTGCCACACTAAATTATAAAGTCAACATGCGCAAGGAACAAACAATGTCAACATGCAAATAAAGCTCACACAAAAAGTAGAAAGTAGAGATGACATAGCCGATAGAAGATCATCAGCTAATTTTCTCATATAAGCAAGCAACAGACATGAAGCTCCAGATACTAAGATCTCTAAGAAGCATATAGCAGTAAAAGACTTTAAGATGCAAATATCAATAATAGAACTCCACAAGCTCTCAAGAAGTGTAGAAAGATCCACAAATATATATAGAGCAACAAGAAGGTCCTCATAAATAGAAGCATAATTAAGTTTCCTCTCTTCATGTCATACCTCCTCTATTTCTTCCCCTCACACCAACCACGGAATGAACCAAGAGTGGTTGGGGGTGGGCAATGATAAAGAATTGCTCCAAGGAGAAAAAAAAGCCGTAGCATTGCCGGGGGGTTGGGGGTACACCCCCCAATTAGGGGGTTCAACTGCCCTCAGTGGGCAGGAGTCGAGGGGAGGCCGCCCCTCGTGGGGGCTTGGGGGCAGAGCTCCCAGGAAAAAAGCTCTACAATGAATTTCAGAAGAAAACCGAGCACAAATCTTCATACAAGCAAGAAGAAGATAGAAGCAAAATAAGCCAAAACCATAATATGCTTTGTTGAGAATAAGATTATATTGAATTGAATGCAATGGGATGAATACAAGACTCGACGCCCTCTCCTTTACATAGGAGAGGGGAGACGCCCTAAGACTTAGGACGCAAGTAATCTAAACGGGCTGAGATACAAAAGCTCACTAGCTAATTAACTTATTAACTAAATAGGCTAATATAGACTCTCTAACACTCCCCCTTAAGCTGGAGCATGGGTGAAACACATGTCCAAAGCTTGGAGGTTACAAGACTCGATAAAACGATAAAAGAAATGATAAATGAAAGATAAAAGATAAATATCACTCGCCATACAAAAATTGATACCCCCCAATTAATACTCCCCCTGAATGATACGATGGCGCCTCTCTTCTTTGAAATTGTATTATGCAGGCTGGAGATCCTCGAGCTTTGAAGAAGGCCTTTGGAGTGCATCTGGAATGAAGAGCATATGAAGAATGGAACCTGATACTACAACAATAATTTGCCACTTGGAGCAGACGATCCTCAACACCATCACTACGCCATCTTCATTGGATTACGTACTTAACGCGGCACGAACGCGGATGCCCAATGTCGATGTAGCAGTAGCGGAATCTTCAAATTGTCTGAGAAGACGTGCTTAACGTGGCACAAACACGAACGGACGATGTGCTGATGATACGATGCATGTACCATAAAACTCTGACGCATGAACCTTGGGGGCTTGATGGGAAAGGAGATCATCCATCAATAAAAGTCCCAAGAAGATCAGCGGAAGGCGATGCCAATACAGCAGATGCAGTTCGAAGAAGACGTGATAAAAATAGTTCGGTGACGATAAATCTGGATGAATCAACCTTACAGATGTAGACTTGGCAGGCTTGAAATTGCTGAGCTTCTGAGAAGTTTGAAAAGCACCCATCTGTCTCTCAAGAATGCAACAAGAGTGATAATGTTGTCTGAAAATGGAGAACATGTGTGTTGAACGAAGCTCCATGAAGATAACCTGGAATATGTAGCCTGAATACATATATCATCTCTTCTCATGCTCTCTCTGTCATACATATTCTCTCACACTCTCATGGTCTCTCTCTTCTCATCTCTTCCTCTCCTCTCTACCCCCCTCCCGAACACCAAATACGACGAGAGTGAGTGTTTGGTAGAAATGGTTATATGACCCCCCACACTATAGAAAGGGATACACACATGATATGGGTGGGTGGGAAAGGAATTGGTGGATTTGAGAGGATTTTGTGATATGGAGATGTGTAATATGTGGAGAAGGAAACTGATTACCGTAGAGAATATGCTAAATGGGTCAATGTAAGATCCGGGTAGAAAATTGAATGGATCTAATCTCGACCTGAAAGATCCGTTTAATCCAAATATGTAGAGTAGGATTCGATTATCATAAGTATTGGAGGATGTCAGAAACATGGGAGAAGAAAGAACAATTGGGGGTAACGGAGTGGTTGAATATGGTGGAGTGATAAAAGAACAACAGCTTGCAGGATCAAGACAACAACAGTAGGACGCAGGGTGGAGTAGCAGCATGATGGAGACTGGATGATGGTGACGATGTCTGTTTAATGTTGTTGCAGAATTTCAGCGACGACTAGGTAATGATCGGCTACCGTAGGACTTGGCAATAGCGGAGGAGATGATACTGGCTCTTGCATGGCTCCAAAGATGTTGCAGACCATGAGGCTGCAGGGGAAGCCAAGTGCAGAGCTTCTTCATAAGCGATGGCAAAGTCTGGATAGATGATGGCATCGGCGGCGATGGCGGCTGATCCTGGGGGGGGGGGGGGGGGCACGACGGCGGCGATGGTTGCTCCTACTTCTGTGGTTGGCTGCAAAACTATATTGGTCGCCGCCAACTTACTGGCTGAATATGGCAGCAACGGCGTGATGCGAGGGACTGACGACGATGGCAGTGGCTACTGTTTGCTAACCCGCGACCGATGTTGCTGCTGGATGTGGATGGCGGATGGAGATATTTGTTGGGTGGCCGGCAGCTATAATTGCTATTGCACAGGTTGTGGGTGGCGGCGACACTGCTTGTTGCGAAAGCTACTGTGATCGACGACGGCTTGATGATAGCGGTTGATAGCGCCGGGACAGAGATCGTCCGCGTACAGAAAGACAATTGGATCTTTAAAAAGGTGGAGGAGAGGCCATGGAGGCCGGGATTTGCTTGGCGGGCAGCCGGCCGAAGCCATGGCAATGGCGGTTGCCGCCCGCAGGCGGGGGTTCTCCCCCTCGGTTGCTCTCTAGAAGAGACGAGCGGTGGCTACTAGGGCTGTTCTCGGCGACTAGGAGAGAAGAGGGAGCGAACGTGCTCTGATACCATGTTGAGAATAAGATTATGTTGAATTCAATGCAATGGGATGAATACAAGACTGGACGCCCTCTCCTTTATATAGGAGAGGGGAGACACCCTAAGACTTAGGACGCAAGTAATCTAAACGGGTTGAGATACAAAAGCCCACTAACTAATTAACTTATTAACTAAATAGGCTAGTATAGACTCTCTAACATGCTTCACATAGGTTGTTGCCACAAATGAAATCATGTATATCTCACAGACACAAGCCAAGATACAAGCCGAATTGCTGGCTTAGCATCCCTGAGATAATTGAGCTTTCTACTCCTTGCCATCGAACACATACGTGACAACATGTTGCGATCAGATACCTGCTTGACAAATTAGAGTTGCTTGGTTGGGGGGGGGGGGGGGGGGACACCTTGCATCTCAAGTGGGATACAACGATCAGGTAGATCTCGCTGGGAGACAGGCCATCAAGCTCATCAGGTTGGGGCGGCCTGACCGATGCTGCCAGCAAGTGGCAAAGTATTATGTCCTTAGCAGCAGTAGCAATGCAGGGCAGGTTGTTGCTGCTTGCTTTTGTAGTGGGTAGCAACTTTCTTTGGATCGGGAAGCTCTTTTTATAACAATGATGCAACTTGGTTAAGGTGCAATTTGGGTGCTAGGTACGACGATGATAACAGGGCAGGCAACATCAAACACCAGGCAGTAACCTACGAACACATATAATAGAAGGGCGGACGTCGGGCTTGGGGGGTTAGCGGATCTGCTGGGTGGCGGAGGGTGGTAGTGTGTAGAGAAGTCAAGTGTGTGTGGGGGGTGGGGGGTGGGGGGTAGCAACGACAGGCGACAGGTTCAGGAGGTGATGCGGCAACAAGGTAGAGGTGATGTGACAGCATGAAGAAGGTGGTTGTCAACGAGGAGATCCCTGTGATGGTTTTGACTAAGAATCTTTGAAGTTTTTCTTGTGAGAATAAGTGACAAGATACCCTTCTCCCACTCCTCTATAGTGGATATAATGGCCTTTCTATTGCTCCTCTTTGGTCTAGTCTCCTCTTTAGATACTCTCATGGATCTATAAGTCTCCAAGTGAGGCCACAATGATCGTGCATTCTGGCATCATCATGAAATCCCCTCATCTACTCACCTCCCTACTTCAATTCATGAAAAGCATGTAATAAAAACTCCTACCATCATCAAGGTCCTCGATCTTTTAAAACCACTCATCAATATGCAATACATGGGAGGTGCACCAGCTTATCAAATATCATTGATAACAACAAATTCCTTCTCTCTGTGAATTTACAAGGCAAAGGGCAGGGTTTAAGACATTATTAATAATTTGATCAATGAAGCAAATTTAAAAAATATGTAATCAATATACTCAATACTCACTTAAACGTGATGCAATTATCTACACATATCGAAGCATTGCAATAAAGACTTAAAAGCTACATATTGCTACTTTCTTCAAGGAGGGTGCTACATCATGTACCTCCCACCAAGCCACTATAAACTAAGTAATTATTTTCAAATATTTATACATATCTAGAAACTTAGGAAGGAGCATCACCAAGAAAATTTATGTGCTTGCATTTGGGATTTATGTTGAATAACAACTGTGCTCCTACACATGCCACAAAAGTTCTTATAAGCGTTTGATTCCCAACTAATTTGTCAATCTGTGATGGATCATCTATTGTCTTTAACAAAACCACCATGAAGGATTCCTTAGCATCATGGTTGTTGAGGCGGCAACGCGACTAGGCGCAAGATCTGAGCGCCTTGACACCTAGGCACGCCTAGATGTTGACTAGACAACCTTTAAAAAGATAATGTATGTATATTTTTCCTATATATACATATTTGTCATGGTTTTTATGAACACCCCCCCTCATATATACATATTTTATAGTTATATATGTAGCTATATACATAATTTTAGTCAATATCCACGTATGTTTATACATTAGTGTATGAAAAAAGTAACTATTTACATTTCTAAGAAATTACCATTAACAACAATGTCAAGAACAAGAAAAGAAACATGTAAAGATTGTAACTGTTAGAATAATAAGTCTATTATACTATTTATTCATTATTCTTTATACCTCTGTATATTCATTGTGTATATGGGATTAGTCCCACATTATGTAAACAGGAATTGCCCACCACCCGTGCCCATATATATAGGTGTGCCCTGTCAATACGAAAGGTATCTCATTCCACACATTGCTTTTCCCGTTCACATGGTATTAGAGTCACCAATATCCTAATTCTCTAGAGAGGACGTTCCGTAGCAGTTGTAGCTGTTATCTACCGGTGTTGACGTCATCCTCACCAAGCTCCTTCGTTGTGGCCGTCTCTCCATCTCCACTGTGGAAGTCACCTCCATCGTGGAAGATCATCTCCTTCTCCGCCGTGGAAGTCATCTCCACCGCGGAATCCTTTCTCCTTCCTCCATGGATATCATCTCCACTTTGGGAACCGTCTCCTTGCCGTGGAAGTCATCTCCACCTTCTGAAACATCCTTTTCGGAAATATCACTATCCAAAGGGTCTCCATCTCCATCTCCATCTCCTCTCGAACATCTTCACCACTGTCATAGTGGTAGATAGATCTACACCTAGGAGGTTTCTCTCTCCCAAGAAAATCCTTCCAAGGTGCAAATTTTGGGGAAGACCTAAAATTTTCGAGCGGGCGGCGCGACACACGTCGTGTGCTTTATCAACACGCTGTGTGATTCCGAGCAGACAGGTTATGCCTCGACAACTGACACACCATATCCATCACCGACACGACGTATCGCAGGAAGACAGAGTTACACCTCTGGCAATACACGCTATGTCCATCACTAACACGCCGTGTTATCAACAATCAGGGTTTCATCCAGTTCATCGAAACACGCCATGTGTTTTCCCATACACGCCATGTCAACTCTCTACTTCCTTCAAGCACGCCGTGTAAGGCACCTACTGCCCTGTTTTACCTCCTATCTTCATCATGTTAGAGAAGAAGGAAGTGATGGCTCCTCTCCTTATTCGAGATCAAGTCATCATTACTCAGAAGCTCAATGAAAAGAACTTCACTCAATGGACTCGATCAGTCAAACTCTAGTTCAAAGGCCAAGGAAAATACAAACATCTCACAGAAGATCCTCCCACTAATAACACTCTAGAACAATGGGAGCAAGTTGTGCCAATCTCCTCTCCATCTTTGTGGAATTCCATGGATCCACAAGTAGCTGACCTCACCAGTCACTTTGAGAGATGCAAAGATGTCTGGGATCACCTTAACCTCATGTACGAGTCAAACATCTCCCGCATGTACGAGATGACTGTAGAGATGTACAGTCTTCAACAGATGACAAAACTTTGACTCAATATTTTGGGGAGATAACTCGCATCACAGGCGATCTTCATTCTCTTCTTCCGCTTACAGCGGACCTCAACGTACTCCAAAAGCAGAGGGATCACATGGTTTCATTAAATTCTTGGTTGGGCTTCGACGTGAGTACGCAACCAAATTCTTGATGAGTCTCAACTTGGCAGAAGCATATCAACGCGTCTCCCGCGCCTTCATTGAACAAGCTCCACATTCTATCTCGGACAAATCTGCTATGGTCTCTACCATAAAGGGCCACATCAACTCTGGTCTGACTACTCATGACGAGGACGAGGAGGTCGTGGAGGCAGGTCTACTGGAGGACGTGGACGCCCAAAATGCTCTCATTGTGGTAAGATGGGGCATTATAAAACAACTTGCTATGAACTTCATGGGTATCCTCATAAAATAACATTTGCAAATATGGCATCCACTAACGACACTTCAAGGGACACCCAACCGTCAGATCTAGGTGACAAATGAGGAGTACAATCAGTTGTCAGTACAAAGCTTCTCAACAAGCCTCGTCCTCAGTTTCTTTAATGGATTCCTTTGCGCAATACCCCAGTGGACCTACTGCATGCATATCTCAATCTTCTAATGCAGGTTCGTCTTCTTGGATTCTTGATTCAAGCGCAACAGATCACATTATAGGTAAAACCCATCTCATTTCTAACCTATCCACCGGCAAAACACCTTTGTCACCTATTACTATTGCTAATGGATCTAAAGTTCCAGTCCATGGTACAAGGATCATCAAACCTATACCTACAGTCACCTTACAATCAACATTATTTGCTCCCGAGTTTCCTTTTAGTTTGTTATCTATTAGCAAATTAACCCGTTCTCTTCAAGCCTCGGTTACATTTAACCATGATGATTGTGTGATACAGGTCCTCCGGACGCAAAAGGTGATTGGTAGTGGGTATAAACTTTTGTACTATCTTGGTCTGGCATCCAAGGGGTGTGTGGTAGCTTCTCCTCTTCATATCTATAGTCGGCTTGGACACATGTCCCTGGATAAACTTCGGGTTCTCCACCCTCAGCTATCTAGACTTAGCACACTCCAGTGTGCGTCATGTCAGTTAGGAAAGCATCATCAATCCACCTTTAAGGGATCTGATGACTGCTCAGTCAAGTTTCGAAATTATTCATTCTGATGTTTGGGGCCCATGTCGGCTTCCATCAAAACTTGGTCAAAAATATTGTCACTTTCATTGATGATTTCTCTAGTGTCACGTGGTTGTATTTGATGAAAGATCGCTCTGAAATTTTATTAGTAATAAAGAACTTTTTGATGAAATTGAAACTCAATTCTCTCTGCGTTTTCGTATTTTTAGTACAGATAATGCCAAAGAATATTTAAGTATTGCTCTTACTCAATTCTTATCTTCCCAAGGAGTCATACAACAGTCATTGTGTCCTCACGCGCCCCAACAAAATGGGGTAGCCGAGAGGAAAAACCGTCACATCGTCAAAACTGCCCGTACTCTTCTTTTGCATACGAGCATTCCGAAGGAATTATGCGGTGATGTTGTCCTCACTGCCACATATTTCATCAATCACATGCCATCATCCACCTTAAACAAACACATCCCCTTTCAACTTTTATGTCCTGGTCAGCCCATTTATACTGTTCCCCCTAAAGTTTTTGGATGTGTCTGTTTTGTTCATAATGTTGGGATGGGTCATGACAAACTTAGTCCAAAGGCTTCCAAGTGTGTCTTCCTCGGTTATTCTAAGACTCAGAAGGGATATCGATGCTATGATCCAGTTGCTCACCGTTTTTTAGTTTCAGTTGATGTCACCTTCTTTGAAGATACTCCATACTTTGGAGATCCTCAGTTAGTGGGAGATCTTGAAGATGCTCTTCCACATCCGGTTGTCATTGGAATTTCGTCACCTGCACCTCTTGTCCAGGGAGAATCTTCTCCATCTGTGTCCCAAGGAGAGAAACCGCCCATCACTCATGTCTACACACGTCGCATGCAGGACACCGTCCAAAATCAGGGATCAGACAATGCAAGTGTCAGCCCTTCTTCAATCATCACTCAGTCTGGAGCTCCAGGTAATAATGATAGTTCTCTTGATCTACCAATTGTTGCCCGGAAAGAAAAACAATCATGTACCCTTCATCCCATTTTTAACTTTGTTTCGTATGACTATTTATCTCCCTCATATCATGCCTTCTTATCATCCATAATCGATATTTCCATTCCTAGTTCTGTATATGTGGCCTTGAATCACCCAGAATGGCGTCGTGCTATGGAAGATGACATGAATGCTCTTTGTCAGAATCACACCTGGAGTTTAGTTCCTATTCCAACAAAAAGGCTGTTGTTGGTGTGCTGATGGGTTTTCTCAGTCAAAGTCGGATCCACTGGTGTTGTTGATCATCTGAAGGCTCGTTTGGTAGCCTAAGGATATACTCAAGTATATGGAGAAGATTATCTTGAGACCTTTTCTCATGTTGCTAAAATGTCCTCTGTTCGTCTTTTTATTTCTCTAGCAGCTCATTTTTCTTGACCTTTGCACCAACTTGATATCAAGAATGCTTTTCTCCATGGTGACCTGTCTGAAGAAATTTGTATGGAGCAACCTACTGGGTTCGTTGCTCCGGGGGAGTCACATCTAACTTATCGTCTTCATAAATCTCTATATGGTCTCAAACAGTCTCCAAGAGCTTGGTTCGGGAAATTTAGTCAAGCTCTACTTGAGTTTGGCCTTCTACAGTCAGGAATGGATCATTCAGTCTTCCATCAGCAACGATCTTCAGGTTGTGTTCTCCTTATTGTCTATGTTGATGATATTGTCATTACTGGAGATGATTAACATGGTATTCTGCAGCTTAAACAATTTCTTCAAAATAAATTTCAAACTAAAGATTTAGGCCTCTTAAAATATTTTCTGGGCATTGAGGTTGCTAGATCTAATGATAGAATAGTCATCTAACAAAGGAAATACACTCTTGATTTCCTGGAAGAGATTGGTATGCTTGGAGCAAAGCCGACAGATACTCCTATGGATCCCAAAGTCAAGTTGCACAAGGAAGAGGGGGAGCCACTTGAAGATCAATGGAGATACAGAAGACTGGTTGGAAAATTAAATTATCTTATTGTCACTCGTCCAGATATATCCTTTACTACTAGTGTGGTTAGTCAATTCATGGATAAACCCTGTAGTAGTCATATGGAGGTTGTCTACAGGATCCTTCGCTATCTCAAGAAATGTCCAGGCAAAGGTATACAATACACCAATCATGGACATCTCAAAGTGTAGGGTTTTTCATATGCTGATTGGGCAGGTTGTGTCATAGACCGCATATCAATTTTCGGATTTTGTGTCTTTGTGGGAGGCAATCTTATATCTTGGAAAAGTAAAAAGCAAACAGTGGTAGCCCGGTCTGGCTTTGAATTTGAATATAGATAAATGGCTCATGCAACCAGTGATCTCTTATGGACCAAGAATATTCTAGAAGAACTGGGGCTCATTCAGTTTGAAGCAATGAAACTCATGTGTGATAATCAAGCTGCTGTCCACATTGCCTCTAACCCATTTTTTCACGAATGGATCAAACATATTGAAGTTGATTGTCATTTCATTCGGGAAAAGGTACAAGATCATCAAATTGTGCTTATTCCAGTCCGTTCAGAAGACCAAGTGCTTATACCTCTGTATATTCACTGTGTTTATGGGATTAGTCCCACATTGTGTAAACGGGTATTGGCCACCACCCGTGTCCATATATATAGGTGTGCCCTGTCAATACAAAAGGTATCTCATTCTGCAAATTGCTTTTCCTGTTCATATTAACAAAGATAGATATGTATTGTCATAGCTACAAGTATTGAGCAATGTAATCACTATCCTTCATAGCATAGCTACTGAATATAATTGAAATTGAAGGTGCAAAATAAGAAAAATGAAAAGATATGTAATAAGAGTGTTATATCCAATTAAATGTCACGTTTGGCACATCCGACAACGATATTAATTTTGTACATCAGGATAACCACAATGAATATTAAAATACATAAATATACAACGGGACCCACGAAAATAGCTCAAGGCTGCATTATAGGCAAGGCGGCAACACCTAGGCACATCCGTTGGGCGCCTTGCCGCCTAGGCGTGCCTAGGCTGCACCTTAACAACTATGCTTAGAATCATCATGTTCTTCAATAACTTGATTCTATTGAAACAAAAAAATCATCAGGATTGAGAAAGAAAGCCGCACCTTCTGATGGGGATGTCATCCGACCTGTCTAATGCTCAACACCTCTCATAGAATGAGCCCATCATTTTTATTAATGCAACTGACGTGATCTTATTTATGCACTCCATGTGTAAATACCACTGTGATGTGCATGGTACACCAGTTGTCATTAGAATCAACTAATTTGGGAAGTTACACCAGTGACTTTGACACCCTTAAATAGCTATCGGTTGCTTAATAGAATTTGAGACAATGCCATTTTATAAATCTTATCTCCTAATCCTATCTTGGTTTTGGACCCACTTGCATTTGTCCACAAACCAGAAAGAAAAACTCATCCATTGTAATCTTGGGAATTGTACAAACTCTAAAGAGTAAATATGCAGAGGGGAATCTCATAATTGTACATCGTTCAACTCTTTCCATCGTAAAATCGGAGAAACCAATTGCATAACAAAGTATGCCAAAGCCTCCTCAGTTTTTACTGCACTTGCATGGTGGGGCAATTTTGCAATCCTCCAACATGAGGTTGAGGCAGTGTTTGGCACTAAGTATCCTTTATGACTTTTATTCTTTCAAGAACTTTCCAATTCCGGCATCATGAATCTGGTGGCATTATCTTTCACCACCCAAGTAACATGATCAGAACCAATATTCTCAACCACCTCATTCATAAGTTATTTGAGTCTGGTTAAATTGGTTAATTAAGTTATTTGAGTATATATGTATATGGGCCCAAGTGTGTTTTGTCCATGGTTAAATTGGTTAATTAAGTTATTTGAGTATATATGTATATGGGCCCAAGTGTGTTTTGTCCCAATAGGGTTTAGTCTAAAGTTTGTATGTTCCCCCCTTCTTCTAAACATAGGAGGGGGATTTCTCTTTTCAAAGATATTGCATAGTCTTCTTTACCTTTACAACAACACATATAATTCATGGTTTGATAAAGTTTTTAACTAGTTTTATATTATATTATTCTTAGATTCACATTCAAGTCTCCTATGTTCTTGTCTTAGTCTTGGATTCATCATACATCCACATATTTCTTTCATTCTTATATAATATTTCTACTAGGTATCTTCTGCAAATATTCGATTCCTAAATATTTTGAAATTTTTTTTTATTCTTACTCTTAGATTCAAGATTATAGTTCTTATGGATAATTTAAGTATTAAGTAAAACACTTACTTACTCATTTGATATAGGATTTGATTATGTATTATATGTAAGTCAGAAATAGAAAAAGCCAATAACTGCCTAGGAGCACCCTTATCCACCAGCTATGCCTAGACAAGCATGGCAGGAGCTAATAACCATGAAAGGTAAAATGTAGATGTGGAGTGACTATTAAAAAGGTCAACAGATGAGCATATATAACTTATGTATCAAGTTCGAGTTTAAGGTTTTTGACGATATATAATTATGCAAAAATTCGTGATAGAGAATTAATTCATGTGCATAATTCTGGGGTTGTCTCATTGATTTACCTCTGATAACCCAGGTCTTCCAATATGAAGAAGGTTAATGCTAAATGATTCATTGGTTCACAATTTGTGATGAAAAATGGCTGCCACCATAAAGAAGAAAGAAAGTGACTCAAACACAGTCATGTAAAAGAAATTTAGAAACAAAACCATACAAAATGACTTTCAACTATAGGAGGAGTGAAGCATAATAGATACCTCTCCTGCAACAGAAGTTGCACCAGAAAACAGAGCCTCTTCTGTCAGTTTATGTGCATGGGCAACATTCTCAACATAGGTGAGGTCACATGTTGTTCTACCACTACCCACAAGAAACTGGAAAACAAAGTTCAAGTCATAAAACACGGTGCAAAGGTATAGCAGTTGACGATAAAAAGTAATTCAATCAGATAAAAAATTGAAACTGGGGATGATTATTACCACAATCCTTTTATGTCCCAAAGAAGATGTAACAAGGAAGCTTAGGTAAGTCACAAGAAACCCGGTCATAGTTTTAAAAAGCGGTATGCATTGTAGTGTCGTACGTTCGGAAAGGTCACTGAATAGAGTATATGCGGTATGCGGGAGTATATGTGGGAATATATGCAATTTTGGACTTTTTTTTAATTATCATATCTATATAAATATTCAATAAGCATACAATTACATATTTAATTTGCAGAATTACATATTATAGATGCAATAATGAAAATATGCAATCAAGCACAAACTATATATATACATACATATATGCAATAATGAGCTAAATGTAAAACAACCATAGATGAATGCAATGTAAAAGAAGAGGAAATGGAAGCAGAAGGTAGGCTAAATGTAGGTGGTGGTTTTAGTTACATGAAGAATAAAGGATTAAAAAATAGCCAGCTTAGCAGTTTGGCCATTCAAAATTTGGGTACTCATCGGCTTTATATGTGGCTATGCAGCCTTATATGCGGCCATGGTCTGTTTTAGGCACCGAATCCCCATATGCGGTTCGGTGAAGGGTCTGAACCGCATATGTGGCCGTATATGCGGCCGCATGATCTGTTTTTTGAAACATTGATCCTAGTTAACTAGAGTGTCACTCAAAGCATACTCTTAACTGGCTAGAACAACTCCTTGTTACAAAGTGGGAAAAAATGGATCCAAGGCTAGAGAAATATCAAGAAACGTCAATTTATTTTTCTTTGCGAGATATAAGACTATGTAGTATACAGTATAAATTAGTTCACTACTTAGAACTGTGTGTGTACTATGTATAAAATAAGGTAAGCATTTAAGGCCCAAAGGCAGAGTCTAAAATTTTGTCTTTTAAGCTATGCCAGTTAACTTGGTTATTTAATTGGAATTGAAGTTTAGATGATGGTTGAAAAGATGATTCTGATGCAATTTGATGCATTAGTGCCGGTATCATCGCATACAAAATCACATCCCTATTGAAATCATTCCTCGAACAAAGAATAATATGGCCCCAGAATGCTTTCAAATATTCCTCATTCAATGTTTAAGTTTAAAATGATTAAGAAGCCCTTGTATCAAAAGACTTTGCCAGTGAAAGAGTTATACAACATCCATTTTGTTACCAACATACTTGTTAAAGCATGTGTCTTGCCCTGCGCCTCGCATCAATTGCCACCTTAGGTTATTAACTTATTTTGTGTGTGTGGGCGTGTTAGGGTTGGGTTGGGTTGTTTTGTGGTTTCTTTTTTTTTTTTTTTTTTTTTTTTTTTTGGGGGGGGGGGGGGGGGCCTTAGGGAAAACTAGTGGGTTTTGGTATTCCTTTTTATTTTCCTGATATTCAATTAGAATTATTGTTAAATGACCAAAAATTGTAATTATTATTGCCTATGTAATGTGGAAAATATACTTCCATCTGGGATTAGTAATCTTAATGCACATTTCAGGATTTATCTTGCTCAACCCTTCAATTAAGTTTCTGGTTTAGGGGCTATGTTATGATAGTAGTCATTACTTGGTGAAAACTTGGAGGCTTGGAGATATGGTATTGAGTCTCAAGCTATCTCCCCATTCTCTATTTGTTACGTTGTTTAGAAACTATACTCTTACTAGTCTTGGCACTCGTGTTAATTATAAACAATTCGAATTGTAATATAGTTATTTTATGCCATAAATTTTATATATAAGGGAGAAAATGGGTGATGGAAACCATAATACATGAGTGCAAAATAGGTCAAATATACAGAAACTTATTTTTCTAAAAGCTGCCTTGATGTCTTAACAGATATGTCTATCCATGTGATTCGCACCTCATTACTATCATTATTCTCTAGAAATCAGCAGCTGGCACAGTCACCAGAAACCTCACTTAGCTAGGCATAGCAACTCTAGAAATATCAAATTTAAAGCTTTTTATCATGTTTTACTGAATTACAGATCCAATTTTCTTAAAGACCACCACTGTTATATAATGTTGAGATCTGTTTTCCTGGCAAAACGCTAGGATGGCGTGAGAGAGCACATGAAACAGAATATAATGTGAACAACTCCAACAATTACTAAGCCGGCAAGACTATAATTACAAGTTTGCCTAACAATCTTCATACCTTAGGTCCTGATACTTTGCAGCCAATAAGAAAATCCAGAAGATGCTTATCCTCAGAACCAAAAGCGCCAAAAGGAAGGCTAGGCCGCAATGCACACGTCAACAAACCATCTTTCTCGTTTGCAAATAATACCATCGACTCAGCTTGAGCTTTTAAGTCACTCAGCATATCTGCAAACTACCATTACAAACTAGAAATAAGAAAAAATAGCCAACCCAGAAGAACGTCCACAGCAATTAGGTTTGATAACTACAGCTTGGGACCTGAGATCAACTCACCTTATGTGGATATGGCAATGATTCATTTCCATTCAGAATATCATGTCTTCCATCAAAGACAACATCGGCTGAGCTATTATATACTAGTCTCTGAACCTTGCAATCGCGACAAGCACTGATCACGTTTTTAGTGCCTGAAAACAGTAGTAGGATCAAATGAAACTCAGTCCAACTGGAGGAAGTTTCAGTCCATCTGATAACTGGGGGGGCGAAATCAGGTTATTTATCCCTAGTTCACCTCCTACCACCAGACTATACTGGTCAACGAAGCTCCCACTTGACAACTCCGCCAAATCCATCAGGAATACAGCACATGAACCCCTTATCGCTGCACATAGTAGCAAGCTCTCAGAAACATTAAATGACACCACCTTTAGGACGCCCAATTGTCATAGAATTTAATGATCACGATGAAGGAAAGGGAGGTGTTCCACCTCGTACTACTTGAGACTTGTCCCGAACATCCACGTGAGTATACGATGCACGACCGTCTTGGAGAGAATCAAGGAGGAAGCTTTCGCGCTTTGCTTCCTGGGAATGATTGCTCTGGAAAGACGGTGCGAGATCAGCGATCCGGACCGTACCCCACCGCCGAGATTCCAGAAGCATCCGTACCAACGATCTGCCAACCGGGTTGCTCCGCCCGCCGACCACCGTGCAAGCAGCGGACGAGGCCTTGTCGCCAGCTCCCATCGCCGTCCGGATACAAAAGGGAAAGGGGAGACAGTCCAGTATTTTCAAATGGAAACCGAAGGGTGGTCGATGTCGTGGAGGTTTCTTTTGGCGCCGAAGCCAGCAGCAGACAAAGTTACAGACGGACGAACCAAAGTCCGCAATTTGCAAGCTGGCCGGCACGGGACTCAAACCCGGTTTGGCCTTGTCTTTATGTGGCAACCTCCCCAAATAAGTGTTGGTTTGAGGTTGATTTTTGTTTGGTTCGCAACCCTGAAAAAATTCCGTTTTGGGATAACAGAACCTCCTAACCCGGGTTCTCTCAGTCCCACGAGGGGCGGGATTCCGGTTCATAATCCGGTTTCCTCGATCTGAGTCTATTTTCGTCTCGTCCTTTCTGCGATGGTATCATCGCCCCCGACGCCTCCCCGCCCCTTCGTCTTTCCCCTCTCCCGAGAAGTCGACGCCCTCCCAGCAGCTACTATTTTCTCTGTGAGTTATGACGCCCTCTCCCAAGACATGCAGCAGCCCATCATTTTGTATGGCAGGGCAGTGTCGTATGGATAAGCCTGGACAGTGGCGTAGGCGCAACAGCCGGTCAATCAAGCCGACGGAGGGGTACGGTGGGTCGTCTGCAATCGCCGACCTACACCTCCAGTCTAGACGCCGAGAATCAAGCATCATCTGGAGTTGTCATCTCCCATCAAAGCCCCCCTTTTCACTGTGTGCAAATTCAGTAAACCCTAGCAAGGGCAAGCGCTGCCGTTGCTGCTATATAGTGTTGTGATTCATATTTGAAATCCTCCATGTTCACATTCGCATCCTCCACAAAATCTTCTCTGAAGCCGCCGCTTTCGAGCCCCTGTACTCAGAAGTCGCCCAGCTGCTTGAGAGGTATGTCTTCGCCGACCCTCTTCGCCGACCCTCTTCTTTGTTTCAGTAGGCTAGCGGCTTATGTGTACCGTCCCTCTACATTTGTTGTATGTACCTTCTCCGACCCGTGCTCCTATCTTCAACCTTGATTTCGGCTGACCATGTATTTCTCGTGATCAATACGAACATATTTTCTGTGTAATGAACCAGATAAGAGCAAAAAAGTATCTCGTCTTTTGGGATATTCCAAGAAAAAACGGATGCATTGAAATGAAATAAGTCGACAATATGGGATAGGAACAAAATAATTGTTATATATTTATATTGACAATTTATTTAATGAGTTCTCCCTGCTAGTAACCTCATTTACGAGGACAGGGTTATATCTTGACATGATTGTTCTCCCTGCAAATATCTTATGTAATATATTTGTTTAAATTTGAACAAGTATGTGCTTAAGCCCTACATTGAGGTCTGAATCATTCATGTAGGTTTTTTTATGTGTCAACTTTTCAAAACTAGAATTGGGACACCCTAATTTTGATTATTCAACTTCTTCTTATTTGTGTTATGACTGCTTATGCTTTGTATACGTGCAAATTGTACACCCATTAGATCTTTTTGATAGTCATTTCATTTATTTTGTAAACTTTAGTACCAACTTTGCTTTGTGTTAATATATTTTGGCACCTTGTACACAGCCCTTGACTGAGGTCTGCGCCCCCCCCCCTAACTAGGTCTACTATGATGGTACAAAATTAGAATCCACCTATTACGTATTAATTATTTTTATTTATGTATTAATTATTTTTATTTAGAACCACTAGTGTGTAGTGTACATTAGTGTGTAGTGTACATTGTATATGCTCATAAACATACTAGTTTGTAGTTGGAACAATTTTGTGCTATCTATTTAAAATGATCACTATTATGTGCTCATTGTATAAGCCCTAATTTGATTGGTCACTATTTGTTCCATTTAAAATAATATGATGTAATATTTTATTTTAAGTTGAAACATATATCTGAATGCCGACTATAGATCACCTAAATTATGGTGATGTTAATCATGTTATAAACATCAATACACCGGCAATGTAGAGCACAACATTCTGCATTAAATGAAATAGGTCGACCATATGGGATAGGAACAAAATAATTGTTATGTATTTATATTGACAATTTAATTAATGAGTTCTCCCTGCTAATAACCTCATTTACAAGGACAGGTTTATATTTAGGCATGATTGTCTTAGCATATTGTTTGGTCATGGAAGGAACCCGAGAAGTAGATTTATGTTATATCTGTCAGTGTGTTTTCAGTTGTGTTTTCATGTTAATATGTATAATGTATTATGTTTGATAGGTCATTATTTGTTCAGGTACAAATATCTTATGTAATATATTTGTTTAAGTTGGAACAAGTATGTGCTATAAGCCCTACATTGAGGTCTGAATCATTCATGTAGGGTTTTTTTTGTGTCAACATTTCAAAACTAGAACTGGGACACCCTAATTTTGATTATTCAACTTCTTCTTATTTATGTTATGATTGTGCGCCTTGACTGCTTATGCTTTGTATACGTGCAAATTGTACACCCATTTGTATAGGTAGATCTTTTTGATAGTCATTTCATTTATTTTCTAAACTTTAGTACCAACTTTGCTTTGTGTTAATATATTTTGGCACCTTGTACACAGCCCTTGACTGAGGTCTGCCCCCCCCCACCCCAATTAGGTCTACTATGATGGTACAAAATTGGAATCCACCTATTACGTATTAATTATTTTTTATTTAGAACATACTAGTGTGTAGTGTACATTGTATATGCTCATAAACATACTAGTTTGTAGTTGGAACAATTATGTGCTATAAGCCCTAATTTGATTGGTCACTATTTGTTCCGTTTAAAATAATATGAAGTAATATTTTTGTTTAAGTTGAAACATATATCTGAATGCCGACTATTGTGTTGTAGATCACCTAAATGATGGTGTTGTTAATCATGTTATAAATATTAATACACCAGCATTAGATGTAGAGCACAATATTCTGCTGCTCCTGTCACCATTTTGTGATGCCGACTTAGTCTAATTTGGTTCCAGAATATTATTTGCCTATCTAAACAAGTTGTTCATTATTTATTTCAAATAATCCAACTATTTTGTCTAATATATATTCCCTCTGCATTTGTTGTATGTACCATCCCTGACACTGTCACTTGCTCATCTCTTTCTGTGTAATGAACCAGATATATATATGATTTTATTTTTCATATAAGAGCAAAAAAGTATGTCGTCTTTTGGGATATTCCAAGATAAAAAGGATGCATTCAAATGAAATAGGTAGACCATATGGGATAAGAACAAAATAGTTGTTATATATTTATATTGACAATTTAATTAATGAGTTCTCCCTGCTAGTAACCTCATTTACGAGGACAGGGTTATATTTAGAATTTTAGACATGATTGTTGTAGCATATTGTTTGGTCATCTGTCAGTATGTTTTCAAGTTAATATGTATCATGTGTTATGTTTGATAGGTCATAATTTGTTCAGGTACAAATATCTTATGTAATATATTTGTTTAAGTTGGAACAAATTGTAATATATGTGTTATGACTGTGCGCCTTGACTACTTATGCTTTGTATACGAGCAAATCGTACACCCATTAGTATAGGTAGATCTTTTTCATAGTCATTTCATTTAAGTTGGAACAAGTATGTGCTATAAGCCCTACATTGAGGTCTGAATCATTCATGTAGGTTTTTTTATGTGTCAACTTTTCAAACCTAGAACTGGGACACCCTAATTTTGATCATTCATGTTAGCTTGAATGAATGATTTTAATGTTAGCTTGAATGAATGATTTTGATGTTAGCTTCAATTAATGATTTTAATGTTAGCTTGAATGAATGATTTTAATTTTCATGTAGTATTATGTTGATTATATTGCAAGTAATCCAACTATTTCGACTAATCTGTACTCCCTCTGAATTTCTTGTATGTACCGTCCCTAACCCTGTCACTGGCCGTGCAACTCTCTTCAACCTTCAATTCGGCTTACCAGGTATATCTCATGAGCAATACGAACACATTTAATGTGAATGTCATGTTGAATGCTTACTATTTATGTAGTTTTCCTGTAATGAACATATTGGATGATGCGTTTGCTAAAACCATTTCAAATTTAACAACAATTTCAAATTTGTTGTACAAATTTTGGATCTTATGTCTGGTTGCGGCATTGAGGAGACAATATGACATGGGTTATTGCTTTAAACAAGTTATTGCTTTCAATACAAGTTATTGCTTTCAACTGCATAGTCTCATACTAGGTTCGTATAACGGTTTCGTTTAAACACCCATACTAAAGTGATATATCGCATTGTCATTGGTACTATGGCTGCACCCAACCCGAGGTTCTGTATTGTATGGTCGAAAGAGTTGGATGAGGCTCGGGTTGCGGCATTGAGGAGACAATATGACATGGGTAGGTGTGTCGATGGAATATTTACTAGGGACGCGTGGAGGGAGACGCTACGTGATTGGTATATCAGGATGGGGAGGAACGAGGGTACATTGGATCAGTTAAAAACTCGGTGGAAGAACCTTAGGAGAGACTATGCAAAGATAAAACTGGTGACCAACAAAAGTGGTGTTGGATGGGATGACAGCAGGCACAAGCCAATATTGCCTGACACCCCGAAGTGGAGGGAGGCACTTGCGGTATGTCTAATAATATACACTCCCCTGACTATTATATATTAAATTAAACTTGTTAATATCGACCTAATCAGTAGTTGTCCCCTATTTTAGGCAAATAGGGAACTAGCGAGATTGATCAACAAACCATTCTACTACTACCACGACGTCGAGTTGATGGGGGGAGGAACATAGCTAGGGGCCATCATGCAATGTCCTCAACTGATAGACAGCCTCCTTCTGATGTTGCATCTGAAGATGATGTTGTTGTTGACCTAGATGCATATGATTCATTTGTCAGCCCAGAACCGACCGGTCAAACCGGTCCAACCAGTTTCACTGAAGACATGGCTAATTCTGGGACGCAAAGTGAGGACACCAACGGCGGATCATACAACCAAGGTGTTGGTGCAAGGACTCCCACCACGATCAGACGTAGGAAGCGAGCGTCAAGATCACAGGACAGTTGTGTCTTGTCTAATGATGTCGTGTCTGAATTCACAAAGGTGTTTTCCAAGGTACATGAGATGGGCAGTGGAATTGCTGCTAGGTGTAATGATAAAGACGAATATCAAACCATTTTGCACCACTTTCATGCAAGCTACCCTGACGCCCCTATCCCAGTTTTTACCACTCTTGTGCACGCCATAAAAGATCCAGCTAACCGTAACATTTACCTAAGCCTTATGGACACCCCACAAAAATTACAATTTGGTTGCAAGACTTGTGGGAAATGAAGAACACAGCTTCTGCATCACAATCACCCTTCACGCGACAATCCCCACCGTACTTTTGAGGTTGTCTAATTTAAGAACTATATTAGTATCCTGCCTTTTATTTGATGAACTTTATCAAAAGTTGTTGTACTATTTTATTCCGTTGGGAACAATCACTGAACTATGGTACTATGTAATGATTTATCTTGTTATTTGCTATTTGGTCAGTATTTGCTATTTTGTCTCTATAGCCCTAATTTCATTTCTGCAATATCTCGATATTTTTCTGACGTGGATAATCGCTTTTAATTCTAGACGTGATGGTCGGCATTCATCCATATGAAACAACTGATGACATTCTACAACTACTGGATCTTATGTCTGGTCCAGCTAATGACATTGCTAACGCAATATCCTACCAAATAGCTGACCAAATTTCCCACAATATCATGCAAAATTCAGACGCCGCAACCACACACCAACCAATATCGATATCGGTTAGTATTAGGAGTGGCCATCAAAAGGTTTTAGAAATAATAACCGACCATGAAAGGAGGGTGTACGATCTGTACCGTATGCTACCCAACACGGTTTTAGCCTTTGTTGACAAATTTGAGGACTGAGGTTTGTTGAAAAGTACTAGAGGTGTGTCATCAGTGGAGGCAGTTTGCTACTTCCTTCAAATGGTTGGCCATGGCCATACCAACTGTGTTCTAACTGAGGACTACATTCACAGTGGTGAGACCATAAGTAGAAAGTTTAATGAGGTGTTGGATGCAGTGTGTGCTTTGTGCAACGAATATATTGTCATGCCAACTGCATCCACAACTCTACACCGCCGCATCGCCGAGAGTTCAAGATTTTACCCTTACTTCAAGGTATGACCATCACTTAGTTGACCATTGTCCATTCCATTGTTAATTTAACCACTATCGTCATCGTTGAGTTTGGTATTTACTTGCGTATTTCTTATATACTTGTGTTAGGATGCCATTGGGGCAATTGACGGGACACACATCCCTATTTTGGTGAAGCGTGATAAGAAGATTCGATATAGGAATAGAAAAGGGAATGTTTCCATGAATGTCATGGTTGTAGTAGACTTCTCAATGGAGTTTACATATATCATGACTGGTTGGGAGGGATTTGTTGCTGACCAAAGGGTACTTCACGCAGCTACAACCACAGGCGGGTTCAAAGTACCCGCTGGGAAGTACTATCTTGTTGATGCAGGGTATGCCAACACCAACCAATTTCTTACACCATATCGAAACGTTGCTTACCATATAGCAGAGTATCGGGGTAACAAAGGCTCATACACAAGGAAAAAGGAAATGTTCAACCACCTACATGCTCAACTACGTAACGTTATCGAGCGAGCCTTTGGTGTGTTGAAGAAGAGGTTTTCCTACTTTCGTAAAGGAGCGACTTTTCGCGTGCAGTCTCGGTCTCGCATTGTAATGGCTTGTTGTATCGTTCACAATTTTATCCGACACCAAAATGATGGTGATCCTATGATGGATGAAAACTTGGATGAGCCTCATACTACCACTGACATCTTGAACGAATTGAGTTCTCTCCAACAAACAAGCCAGGCTGATGCTAGAGAGGGAGATGTCTTGCACGAAACTGTTGCCAATTCTATGTGGGCAAATCAGTGATTTATACATTTGTTTTCTAACTTGAAGACATTGAAACATGTTCTACAACATGTTTCACTTACTCCCTTTTTTTGTAACTTAACAGCCAACTTTTGTTCTCAAACTGTATTGTTGACTATAATTTTGCCTACTTATAAACAATGTGAAATTATGTCTCATTAGGTTTTCTGTCTAGAAATGGACAATGACATGCCGTCGTGCCCATGTGGTCTGCAGTGCACCGTACGAGTGTACATGGATGCCACAGATGCAGCAAATGGACGGTTTGAAGACAACAATCCCCACAGGCCATATTTTACATGTGGTAGGGGTCTTGTACCAACCAGATGCCATATGAGGTTGCCCGCACAGAAAGTACAGCCTACAGTGGCTACGCTGACTCCAATTAGGGATGCAATGGTATCATAGCTCGCATATGCACGTAGCGAATGCAAGTTCTGGTCAGAACAATGTGCCTTTGTCTGTTCAATAAGAGCAGACATGGATAGGTTACAAGAAGAAATTTCAAGTATGCGGGAGAGGTGCCAATATCTTCGCCACCGACTTCAAATAACGAACGATAATGACTCTTCAACAGAAGAAGATGGATACAATACGTCATAGATATACTATATTATGATATGTCCAAATCAACTGCACTTGTCTGTTGCAACAATTAGCTATTCTTGAACAAATGGTCTTCATATTATCTTTGAAAACTATGTCATGAACCCGACATTCATGAACCCGACATTTTTCTATTAATCGTCAATTTTGTTTTATTAGATGTCGATGACTCCATCTAAGGTTCCGAGGTGTGATTGTGGGCTAAATGTAGCCTTACGGCTTAACACAGAGGATGCAGGGTTAAACGACTTTGCCATTCTGAGTCAAAGGCCGGGAGAAATGTATTACATATGCCCTACTCGTGAGGTATGATAGTACATCAATAAATAATAGACTGCCCTTGTCGAGGCTCCACATTCTTTGCCATTAACTTGAACTTTGTACTACATTTTAGGGAAAAGACCGATGCATATACTTCCATTGGGCAGCCGATCTCCCCCCAACAATTGATTCATTGAAAGCGGAGATTATGTTACTAACCGTTGAGTGCAAGTCAGTGTGGGGTCAGGCGATGAACATGAAGGACTTCGTTGAAATTCATCACAATTATGATGAATTATACACTAACAAAAAGTATGAGCATGAGGTTTTAGAACACAACGTTGCAATTATGGAGGAAGATTGTCGTTTGCTTCTGGACATCCCTTCACCTCAAATGACTCCATAAAGTTGAATGGCAAATACATTTACATTGTCTTCTCTCTTTAGAATGACTATCAATGGATGTTATGAACATCATACACTTGTTTAATTTAGGCACTTTTATAAACGTCGTATTACATTTTAAGTGTTATGAAATTTTTCTTCATGTTGATGAATCTTTTATTAATGATGTATGTTATTAATCGAAATTTTGCTTAACGTTAGTTCAAACCAAACAATACAATTAATTGTGATATACACCCTTACTTTTGAAAAATATATTACTTACAGAATTTGTTATATGGCTGCCCAACCGCCGACACCGTCTTTTATCTGGTCTACCGAGCTTGATATGGTTCTCAGGGGTTTGATGAGAACCCAATATCACGTGGGTAGATGTGTAAATGGAGTATACTCTACACAGGCTTGGATGGAGGCATGGCACCAGTTTCTATACATAACAGGAGGCCCTTACATTTCATTGCCTGAGTAGCAAATGCGATGGCAATACATCAAGAGAGAGTTTGTAGAGACAATATGTTCATATTGGGAGATTTATTCCCTCCCCCCACATTGGTCGCGCAACAAGGCATTGAACGCAACTTTTTGACGACGCGTCGCACTTACCCACCAGGGATTTTTTTTGGCACTAGCGATTGAAATAAATAAATGAACTTGTGACATATGTGCTAAATGTAGTTGTGTTTTGTGTCGCAACATTTTACGTTCTCTACTTATGTGTTACAATATTATATGTTACTACCATAATGTGATCAAATTTCCTACTTCATTATTATATTATTGCCACAGTTACTATATGAATTCTGTTATTTGTTCATACCTTTGTTTTTATTAATTTTAGATGTCGACATCGCGTGCAAAGGCAAGGGCAAGGGCAAAATTTGAAAAGTTTTTGATGTCACCGGAAAAAATTCAAAAATATGTTGAAGATAACCTTTTATGTACAAAACCATGTTGCAATCACACAAAGGAGGAGGAGGGCAAAATTGGGACCGATGATCAAGTCAAGGGCCGAGTCAGTCAGCATGTTCCTCATTTGCCATTGTTGTTTTATTGGCCAAAAGACGACATCAAACAACAAAACAAGCAGCCAGTGCAGGAACCATACCCAGTGTCATGGGACGAGTACGATGAGGCCATAACGTTGGCCTATTTTAATCAAGATCCACATCCAACCATGTCCCCCCAAAGTGCCTTGTCAAAATCTTAGCTTTTGTTTGGTTGTTTATTGCTCCCATTTTTTGTCCTTCTCCCCTGACAAAGATCACCCGTAAACAATTATTTTATTACCAGTGATCGTTTATGTTCCAGTGATCGTTTATGTTTAACTAATGACGACAATATGATTATTATCAGTTCCTTTTACCGACGATAGTGTAATTTGTTAATGTTATGAACAAAATATATTAGACCAATTTCATATTTCATGTAGCTTCACTGTTAATGACGATTATGTAATTTGTTACACTAATGACGACAATTAACTATGTTCAACATTATATATATATCACATGCAAAAGACGACAGTAACATTTCAATAATTTTTAATCACCACGTAAAAATTAGCATTATCATATCTTATTTGTACTATTCTAAATATACAAAATAACACCCACACAACACAAATAATTTTTTTTAATATATTCTAAACTTAGGTTGAACTGACATCACAAATACACATTCTGCATACTTGTTCAAACAGTGTTGCAAGAACATGACAGAATAAGCAGATACTGACTACGCTACCAAACAGAATCAGACTTCCAGCCAAACAGATTCAGACTGCACACAGACTGAAATCAGACCAGCTGACCAGAAACAGACTGCGTTGCCAAACAAAATCAGACAGCATCCTGACTGCCCAGCACCAGAATTCAGACTAACCCAGTCCAGATTCCAGAATCCCAGTCATGTGCCAAACACAGGCTAAATGTCTACTTTCACCATTGATTCTATCTTGTTGTCCATCATGCAATATTGCAATTGTTTGGTCATTCGCCTTTTGCCGCTAAACTAGACACATTCATGTAATATACGAATTTGAGAATTTTAGATATTTTGAAGATCATAATTACAGTATTTCTTAATCTTATTTAATCAAAGAATAAATTTTAAAATAAATTTAGACTTAATAGGTGTACGACTATGAGCAAAATAAGTTTAGAAAAAAAGTGTGTTCAATTAATGTCATAACAAACACGTGCTGAAAAATAAGACGATGGTCGTTACAAGAGAATAACGAATAAAAGTAATAATTATCTTCGGTAAATATTATTGTGTGGGTCATTCTTATTGTCATGTGAGAGACCACTTCTCCACCTCCTCTTATCTTAGTTGCTCTATTCCTTACCCTAACAATTAACAAACACAAAAGATTAATTATATGAGTGTGAAGACCGGCATGAGTCATCACCCATCGTGGTGATACATACAATATTTCTAAGATACATCAAACGTAATTAGTATTTAAAAAATAAAAATTGTTTGTAACTCTTCTCACAATATTTTATATACGGTAAAGCAAGTCATGTCTATTATTTAAACAATTATAGAAAAAATACATCTAATCCTCCTATGATCTTTTATATAATCTTATCAAAATATGAAAAAAAACAATATGTAACTTCAAAAAATAAAGAAAAAATATATACTCAAACTCTTCTATGCTCTCATACAGCTTTCTTATAAGAAAAAATATTAATGTCTAACTAAAAGTATAAAAAGTTATATAAGATATGTCGCACGCTCTTTTCTATAAACCGTAGATTAGATTAAAAGGACTATCTTATGTTTTAAAAAATAGAAGAAAATTTTTCAAAAATGACCATACACATGCTTCCTTGTATAGTTAATACTCGTCAAATTTCCTTACAGATAGAATAGAACAAAATTTAGTGATGCTCCCATGCCCTAGATTCTCTTCTTACCCACAAGAAACAAAGGCACATTGAATGGTCCAAAGTAGAAAAGCATATGCAAAACATCAAAAATTTAAAAACCAGTACATAAAGATGCTCATTTTGTATCATATACATCACATATCCTTGTGCATGTAACTATCCTTTTTATTATTTGTTGATATAATCATTTTTATAAATTTAATGTGTTAGGAAATTCATGTTGTGACCATTGTACAGATTTGACGCATCATTTCAAAATATGAGGAATCTAGTGAAGCATTTAAAAGCCTTGTTGCATAGACCATTAGAACAAAAACAAACATTCGATTCCCTCGTGGAAATATTTTCCAAGGATTTCTAGTAATGTATGATTGTGGCATTTTTTATATTCATTAATATTTTTCAATTTTATTCATGGAGCAACCTAGACATCACCCCCATCATATGTAAGTATGTATTATTTTCATGTCTCATATAGTAACGAAAAGTTTTATCTATTTGTGTTTCTATCTTTACTAACACACCACAATCCATCCATGTCATCGACAAGTTAGCTCCATTTGTAAATAGTTTCCTCTGAGTGAACTATATTTGCAAATGGAACATAGGCTGCACATATTTTACTATCTTCATCTAGTGCTTTGGTGGTTGTGATTTATGAGAAGCAAAGTGGTTTCTTCAATGTAATACTTATGTATCATGTACCACATAAAGGTTGTATTTTAATGGAATCAAAATCATTCAAAATTTAAACAAGGGGATCTTTGTCCCATATAGAGGCAAGGTTTTAGAGTTGGTGATTTGTATTATCAAATAGAATTTTGGCAATCTTAACCCAAACCAGACAGAGTAGCTCTAAAATTTTGCAACATTATGTGTATCTTGAATTGAGAATTGATTGATAGCACATGTGTTTGAAAATTTTCTAAAGATTCATCAAAATTGTAATAAAAAGTACATGATAGACATGATAAATATTATGCTCACTCATTGTGTAATATTATTATATATAAAAAGAACAATATCCAATGTATGTAGATAGGATACACAAGTATACGTGATGTGTGAGCCTATAATGGTTTAAAGTAATAGTTAACCTTCTATCAGCTTCATATATCATAGTATATGCAAAAATAGAGAAACAAACGAAAGAGACATGTTCTATAACATGACTAAGATTATACTTGAAAAACATGATAGTACATAACAAGAAAGCATGAATTGTATAGCATACAACATCATATAACATAAGAAAATTTATACTAGTAAGCTAGTTGTCAAGTATCGATAAACTAAGTAATTATAAAACATGTTTGAATAAGCAATATCACTGGTATACAAACTATCTAAATTTTAGTGGCAAGTAAAGCTTGTCCAAATTACCTTAATCCATATGGGATATTGTACCTTGGTTACTCATATGTGTATTGATCATTTCCTTCTATGTGAAACACCAACTAAGTTGTCATAAAACAAGATCAGATTTTCACTGCAAGTAGTGACTACAATCCATGTCTACCATATCAACAAGGTACCAAGAATAAGCAATAACATATATCAATATCTACCATGTCATGCTTGAGAACAACAACGTACATGTACTCTAACAACAATTTTCCTTATCAAGCAGGATACAATAAACCAAATTAATATTTCATATACAAACATCTTTAGAAACATCATACAAGTCTGATATCATGATAAAAGGAACCATGTACGGTATGATAGGGATCTAAGCATCAAAGGCAATCTCATGAAAGAATATATATGAATCACAATTCTTAACGAGAGTCACAACAATCAAGGTCAAGGCTTACGAACATAGAATCAAGGGTATAATCTCAAGCATTCTAAGACAATAGTCTTTAAGTTATCATGTACACATAGTTATAGAAAAATTCTATAACACCCAGGCTCACTATCCAAGACTCTAGTAGAATTTTAGGAATGACGACTGTATTGGTATGTATGCCCTGAGAGCCAATCATAGGATGATTGGTGGGATACATTAAGATTGATTTGATAAGCATCAAAGGCAAGCTTCCATTTCTTTCTTGTTCAGTTATATGAGATAACGATAGAACATATTGAATGTCTAGAGAATGACAATACTCAATGACGTATGCTTTCAGGTTGAGGACCTGAACGATGAGATCATATGGATGATAAGAGTTTCTACATTCTTATTATGTCTCTAGTCGGATGTCATTGTGGAAGGTAGATAGACAACAATGACACACAAGCCTAGATTGTGGTGTTAGTTGATGACAAAATCTCATTAGTCATGATATGGAGATATCAAACCAAACACATAGGTACTTATTAGAGAACAAGTGTACCGGACATACCCACCATGAGTTTGACACATGGAACCATGATATGGTAGTCACAGTCAGTTCTCACAGTGATGGTGGTGAGTGTGATTCTTTGACCTGAAATCACTACACTCAACACATGTCGTTGGGTACACTTTAACATCATCAAACGCAGTCCTGAAACATGGGTTGTTATAAAGGTGATGATTGGGTGGCTTTGACACATGGGGCTTTTGAGGGGTGAGTGATAGATATGGGATTTGTCCCTCCTGAGAGAGTTTGATATCCATGGCCACTTGATGAGTAGGATTGAGATAGGCATGCATGCATGTGTGAATCAGTATGTGATATTGATGTCATACATATCTCCTCCAATCTACTCTGAGATCAAGAAAGTGAATGAACGTTGACATGATGACTGTTCCATGCCTTGAGTTCATTAAGGATATCAGTGGCAAAGGAAATATACATTCATTGTAACACCATACATGAATTGTAGAATTGAAAGTTGTTTTCCAACTTTCTATTTCACTTGGGTAGCATTGATGTGCGACTAGGCACCGCTCTTTGCTTGTAAAGTCATAAGTGTTATGGACTTTCACTGCCAACGTGAAATGGACCTGCTGGGTCACACACATAGGATTTAACCTGGAAGAGGAGTTTATCCACAAACAATGTTTAGATTGATTACTAAAGGAGTTTAGTAGTTCAATTAAACACTCAATCAATTGATAGCTCAGTATCATAGTGTTCAAGGTGTTGGACCGATTGATTAGAGTATCAGATTGGTTGAAACTGTGATTGACTGATTTGCACAAGTCAGCTGCCCCAACCGATCGGCTCATGGGATGAACCGATCGGCTCAGGTTGATGAACCAGTCGGCTCAAGTTGTGAGTCAATCGGCTCATGTGTCATGAAACGATCAACTCAATTGTTGAACCAGTCGGCTCATATGACCAACTGAGATTGTTTGGAAAGTTAGAAGACTATTTGCAAATACAATTTGTTTCACTTGTACAAATTCGATTTGGACAAGGATTAATATTAGATTAATCGGAAACAAATATGAAAGTCAATTTGAGTTGGACGAGGACCACGAACCGATCGGCTAAGAAGTGAACTGATCATCTCAGGTGGCCCAACTGATCGGTTGAGGTCTGAACCGATCAGCTCAGGTCCCCAACTGACCGTTTCATGCTTGAAACGATCGGTTCAGGTGGCGCAGTTGGTTATTTTGTGGAAAATATCGAACCCTTCTACTCCTGTTTAATCCTGCATTGCCCGGGGTAGAGAACCATGTCCCATGACCCTCCTATATATAGGGGTATTGGGGGCTTCTCAGGTACACAACAACTCAGATAACACCAGTTTCTCTACAAAGTTGTCGTTCTCTCTGTTTTTGGTAACCAAGAGAGAGCCTGAGTAAGTGCTACCTGATAAGGGAGGCACAATAAGGGAAAGACAATTGTAGAAAAATAATTGGTTGTAGGAGAGTGTGTTGGTGACTAGTACGCTGATGGGAGGGTGCGACTCCTTCTGATTCCTTGTGGGATAAGGAGATCAGAGTTCCAGGTGGTTCATGTGGACTACTTCAGAGGCGGGAGACTTCTGCCGCTCGGAGGACAGCTGTCAATCTCGACAGTCCCGGTGAGACCAGGAGCTGCACATACACCATCCAAGACCGGAGGCCGCGCAAGCCGCGAGGTAATGTCGCCAAGCAAGCCTCGGGACAAGGTATGTCTCAACAAACCATCCTTCCTATTGTATAGACGTTGACGCAATTCCTTTATTTTGGGTTTGGGGGAAGAAATTTGTGTTTCCGCTACCTTCTCTGTCTCCCCTAAAACCCAACTGTGGTACTAGAGCCACGTCAACTACTCTATGCTTTAGGATTATAGATATGATCGATTTTGGTTTGTCGCCTTTAATTATTGCATACGATGTGAATAATGATGGCTTTATGCATGTCCAATCCTAAATCCACAAATACCAATATACATATAGGATATGTAATATGAATCTGCTCGATACGCGTCACCCTTAAACGAGTTTTGTGGTGGATGTATAGCGTGGTTATGGCCAATAAACCCTATATGTGTACTTGGTTGTATGTGGTTGCTTGCATCTCAGTCTGCCACTGATTCCCTTTCTCTTATTCCTAATGTAACTCGAGATAACTCGAGATTTCTTTCCTACCTTTTCTCCCCCCCGAATGTAACTCGGGTTTCCCAATTTAAATGTAAAATAGGATAGATCTTTTATTTCTTGTTATGTCAAAGAACGGAGGACATCTGAAACGATCGGTTCAAGGAGTGAACCGATCGGTTGGTGATCCAGACGACTGGTTCGAGGAGCGAGATGATCAGGTGGAGACCATGAGGAGATGCACGACGACCAGGCAAACTGATCGGTTGGAGGAGCCAACTGATTGGCTGGTGGCACCCAGACGACCGGCCAGGACGAGCAGGTCATTCATGTAATGAGTTGATCAATTCAGATGGCTATAGCACTTCATCATGGACAGGTCGCATGTGATGTAGACCTAGATGACTGTGATACCTCTTAGCTCGAGGAATCACATTAGGATGGCCATAATCATCGTTTTATCGTTTCGCATGTTTTCTGTGGGATATAGCATGTATATGATACGTACTATGTATTGTGGTGATTGGATATGTGTATGTACCTAAAAAACCAAATCCATCATTAAATATTAAAGTTTTAGATGCCTTCCAAATGCGACACACGTGAAAAGCTCGATCGGCCAAGTGTGGGCACGCCCTAGCGTGGTGCACCGTCTATCTCGTGGAAGCGTGAAGGGTGAATATGTGGGTCTGCCCTAGCAGGGTGCATATTCATCGTGTTGGCTTTGGGTCAGACTTAACAAGGTGACCTAGATAGGATCTAGCACCTTGAGGCATGGAGGTGATCATGGCAAGGAGTTGCATATGACATCTTTCAAGAGTTGCATATGATGTAATTGACAAAAGTTGCCTACCTGGAAGATCTAAGTTGTGGGTAACAACCCTAGCTGGTCCATGACTAAGAGGATTTCAGGATCTTAACCCACTAGAAGATTGTGCAAAAGTTGCCTACTTGGAAGATCTAAGTTGTGGGTGACAGCCCTAGCTGGTCCATGACTCAGAGGATTTCAGGATCTTGACCCACTAGAAGATTGTATGATGTAATCTTCCAAATTGATGGTGAGGGCTATCAATTTGAACAAAATAGTGGGAGTGATAATTAATTAAAGTCCTAATTATATCGTCAACATTTCAAATCAATCAAATAAGTCAAAATTGAGTTTTGGACTAAACTGCATATATTTCCTTTTGTAGTTCAAATGACAACAAACAATAATCACTTTTCGTTGTGATCGGTCCTTGAAAAGGACAAGTTGAATGGGACTAACTTCCATGACTAGTTTAGGACATTGAGAATTGTTCTCACTCAAGAGTGAAAGCTCTATGTCCTGGATACTCCAATTCCAGAGGAACCTGCTCCTACCGCACCAAAAGCAGAAAGGGATGCTTACCAGAAGCATTCTGATGATGCCATTGATGCAAAGTGCTTGATGTTGTGCTCCATGAACCACGAGTTGCAGAGACAACATGAGAACATGGGTGTCATTGAGATGATTCAGCATCTCAAGAACATGTATGAAGATTAAGCATGGCAAGAGAGTTATGATGTCTCAAGGGTGATGTTCAAGTGTGTCATGACAGAAGGAGATTCAGTTAGTCCTCACACGCTCAAGATGATTGGGTATGTGGAGAACCTGACAAGACTGGGATTTCCTCTGAGCCAAGAGTTGTCTACTGACGTGATACTGCAATCGTTGCCAGAATCATACAGTCAGTTTGTGATGAACTACAACATGAACAACTTTGACAAGCTGTTGACAGAGTTGTTGGGCATGTTGAGGACAGCCGAGACACAGATGAAGAAGGACAAGCCTAAGTCTTTGATGATGATCAATGACAAGAAAGGCAAGTCCAAGCACAAGGGCAAGGGCAAAGCTAAGAAGGGTTCTGATGCTAGCCAGCAGCCCAAGGCATCTTCAACTCTCAAGGCCAAGGGAGGCGTGACCAAGAGAGGCAATTACCACCATTGTCAAAAGCCAGGACATTGGAAAAGTAATTGTCCACTCTATCTGGAAGAACTAAAGAAGAAGGAGGCAACAGACGTCTCCACCTAAAGGTGTCATGAAATAAACTTGTAACACTTTTAAGGTATATGATACCAAGATATAAAGTGTAAAACACTCAATAAATGGGGCAAGTATTGCCATCATAGATAGGAGTACTTTAGTTTATTTTCAGCCTTGAAGGCATGTAATAGAGTTATGAACTGCTATTTCATATTTGCCAATGGATAGAAACACTTTAATTTTTGCATATTGTATGACAATGATTGCAATTAATAAAGTTGATGTTTCAATTTCAAAGATATGATCTTTATGGCAATGCCTTGTTTATCTTGTGATACTTGGTATGCATAAGATAAAATGATACCTAAAAGTTATTGATAACTCAAACAATCAAATTAGCATAAATCATGAGAAATTCATTTTTCCATATGATGGATAAATCTAGACTCTTTTCGGTTAAAGAACCAGTAAGAGACATGAATCTCTTAGACATGATTAATCAATCCTCACTAGTGGCAGTGGGAGAATGATTATCCTATTAGGTATATTACATGTGATGTATTTACATACCTATTGGAGCAAATGCCAATACTTCAAATTGTGTTTAGAGAAATATGAATATGAATATCTTGAAGTGTTCAAGAATATGATAGATGAAGTATAAATTTGGTAAAGTGTTAATTTTTGATGAGATCAATGAATGAAATACTTGGACCAAATGTTTGAGATCCTTATGAGTGATTATGATAGTGTATCATAGTGAGCTCATGATTAAGGCATGGTGATGTCTAAATCAAAAGGAGTCATACTATAAGGAGTTAGAGGATGATTATCAAATAACTAAATTCTTCTTAAATAAAGAATACCCCACACTAATAAAGGACATTAAGAATCACAAAGGGTTGTAAGTTCTTATATCCTTGACAGATACACCTTGATTATCTATGTGATGAGTTGGTCGTGTGATGAGTCAACTATCTAGATGAATATGAGGAACCAGATTTTGAGTTATGGTTTATGACCATTACATCCTAAATGACTTCCATGTGAACCATAAGGTATGACCTTGATGGTAGCACCCATTGGGCTGAAATACATAAGTGTGAATGAGTATTAAGCATTAAGACACATGGATAACATTTTAATAAGGATGATGCTTATTGATTATGACTTAATGACTAAGGCATTTGGCATACGAATACTAAAACTGCATTCCTATAAGGAATAAAACAAGGTTGTGTACGTGACACAACCTACAAGGCTTATGAATCCATTAATGCAAATGAATTCTATAAGTTACAATGGACTAATCAATGTGATTGATTGAGTACAAGCAACTCAGAGCTGGGATCTTTACTTTGATAATATAGTCAAAGGGTTTGACTGATATGACAAATATAAAGAGGGATTTGTGATTTAGTGGGAGCGTATTCACATTCCACATGTTGATGTGAAATGGAAATGTTCTAGAATGGAAATCCAAAGTGGAAATTATCTTTAAGGAAGAAAGAGACATTTCCTATGTGATAGGAATAGAGATCTATAGAGATAGTTCTTGAAAACCTCTTGACCTGAAAAGAGAGAGCATACATTGGCAATCTATACTGAAAGGTTCAGTGTGCACAAATTTAGTGGGAGAAAACTTATCCATGTTACATGGAGTTAGTATACCAAGGCCAAGTGTCCAATTCTTATGAAGAATGTAAACACTAAGAATAGATATGGATCTATCATGTATGTAATCATCCCATTATCTTGCATGTATGGACATAGCAAGAATAAAATGCATTCATCATCTTGTATGCAGGACATGACAATATGATATGCTCATCCTGATAACTCGTATGTGGGACATTACGAGTGGATGTATGCCTAGTTCCAGTAAGGGTTACTGGAATACCATAAGAACTTGAGAAGTACTAGTTCTATGGAAATTAGGAAGGGTTCATTGTAAAGAGTTACACTGATATGAACTTCCGAAAAGGATAGAAAATTAATCGCAACATATATATGAGATATATAAAAGTGAATGTTTGTTGATAAATGGAAACATTCCATAAAGTTGTTTTAAAAGGAAATGTCGAGTATCTGTGTGTTAGATAAAAGCAGTTGATACTATATGGATCTAGGAGTTCATAGAGATGAACTTATAGATATTCCGGTCATTGATGACAAGTTAGAGGTACTTAGTCATTCAATGTGGCTAAAGGTTATCAAAGGAATACTAGATCACATATTACGGCAACCCCATCTCATACGTATGATGTACAACGAAGAGATAAGAGACATGCAGTTGATACCGACTTTGGCAAGGTGTTACCATAACTCACTATGTTAGCACTAGAGTACAGTAACATGTGGGACATGTTTGAAGATCACTATGAATATGATTCAAGGGTGATTGGCTCGCAGTGCAAGTGGGAGTCTGTTGGTATGTATGCCCTGAGAGACAATCATAGGATGATTGGTGGGATAAATTAAGATTGATTTGATAAACATCAAAGGCAAGCTTCCATTTCTTTCTGGTTCAATCATATGAGATAATGATAGAACATATTAAATGTCTAGAGAATGACAATACTCAATGACGTATGCTTTCAGGTTGAGGACCTGAACGATGAGATCCTACAGATGCTAAGATTTTATACATTCCTATTATGTCCCTAGTCGAATGTCATTATGGAAGGTAGATAGACAAAAATGACACACAAGACTAGATTGTGGTGTTGGTTGATGATAGAATCTCATTAGTCATGATATGGAGATATCAAACCAAAGACATAGGTACTTGTTAGAGAACAAGTGTATCAAACAGACCCACCGTGAGTTTGACACATGGAACCATGATATGGTAGTCACAGTCAGTTCTCACAGTGATGGTGGTGAATGTGATTCTTTGACCTAAAATCACTACACTCAACACATGTTATTGGGTACACTTTGACATCATCAAACGCAGTCCTGAAACATGGGTTGTTATAAAGGTGATGATTGGGTGGCTTTGACACATGGGGCTTTTGAGGGGTGAGTGATAGATATGGGATTTGTCCCTCCTGAGAGAGTTTGATATCCATGGCCACTTGATGAGTAGGATTGAGATAGGTGTGCATGCATGTGTGAATCAGTATGTGATATTGATGTCATACATATCTCCTCCAATCTACTCTGATATCAAGAAAGTGAATGAACATTGACAGGATGGTTGTTCCATGCCTTGAGTTCATTCGAGATATCAGTGACAAAGGAATTATACATTCACTGTAACACCATACACAGATTGTAGGATTGAAAGTTGTTCTCCAACTTTCTATTTCACTTGGGTAGCACTGATGTGTGACTAGGCACCGCTCTTTGCTTGTGAAGTCATAAGTGTTATGGACTTTCACTGCCAACGTGAAATGGACCTGTAGGGTTACACACATAGGATTTAACCTGGAAGAGGAGTTTATCCACAAATAATGTTTAGATTGATTACTAAAGGAGTTTAGTAGTTCAATTAAACACTCAATCAATTGATAGCTCAATATCATAGTGTTCAAGGTATTGGACAGATTTATTAGAGTATTGGATTGATTGAAACTGCGATTGACTGATTTGCACAAGTCTACTGCCCCAACTGATCGGCTCATTAGATGAACCGATTGGCTCAGGTTGATGAACCGGTTGGCTCAAGCTGTGAGTCGATCGGCTCATGGGTCATGAAACGATCAGCTCAATTGTTGAACCGGTCAGCTCATATGACCAACCGAGATCGTTTGGAAAGTCAGAAGACTATTTTGCAAATACAATTTGTTTCACTTGTACAAATTCGATTTGGACAAGGATTAATATTTGATTAATCGGAAACACATATGAAAGTCAATTTGAGTTGGACCAGGACCACAAACCGATCAGCTCATAAGTGAATCGATCGGCTCAGGTGGCCCAACCGATCAGTTGAGGTCTGAACTGATCGGCTCAGGTCCCCAACCAACTGTTTCATGCTTGAAATAATCAGTTCAGGTGGCACAGTTGGTTATTTTGTGGAAAATCTCGAACCCTTCTACTCCTGTTTAATCCCGCATTGCCCGGGGTAGAGAACCTTGTTCCATGACCCTCCAATATATAGGGGTATTGGGGGCTTCTCAGGTACACAACAACTCAGAGAACACCAGTTGCTCTGCAAAGTTGTCATTCTTTCTGGTTTTGGTAACCAAGAGAGAGCCCGAGCAAGTGCTACCCGATAAGGGAGGCACAACAAGGGAAAGACAACTGCAGAAAAGCAACTGGTTGCATGAGAGTATGTTGGTGACTAGTACGCCAACAGGAGGGTGCGACTCCTTTCGATTCCTTGTGGGACAAGGAGATCGGAGTTCCAGGTGGTCTGTGTGGACTACTTCAGAGGTGAGAGACTTCTACCGCTCGGAGGACAACCGTCAATCCCTACAGTCTCGGTGAGACCAGGAGTTGCACATACATTGTCTAAGACCAGAGGTGAAGACCGCGCAAGCCGCGAGGTAACGTCGCCGAGCAAGCCTCGAGACAAGGTATGTCTCCACAAACCATCCTTCCTATTATATAGACGTTGACGCGATTCATTTATTATGAGTTTGGGAGAAGAAATTTTGTTTCCGTTGCCTTCTCTACCTCCCCTAAAACCCAACAAACTGACCCCACAAACCACTACTAGCCTTAACTGTGTGCTTTGTCCTTGTTGGGTTTTGTGGGACAGAACAGGCAGTGAAAACAAAAATTTTATCTAATCACACACCCTCAACCAGCAGATCGCATCAACAACTATGAAATAGGAAGGATGGTTTAGCGAGATATACCTGGTCATGAGGCTTGCCCAGGACAATACCTCGTAGCTAGTGTACCCTTCAACCATGTAGTCTTCGAGGATGTCTGTGTGGCTCTTGGTTTTGACCCGGATTGCGGTTGACGATTGTCCTCCTGAGTGGCACAAATCTCCCACCTCTTCTAGATAGTCCACACAGACTATCGGGAACTCTAGTCGTTCTGATGAACGGACTAGAAGGAGTTGTCCCCTTCTATCAGCGTACTAGTCACCGACACACTCTCCCACAACTAGTTGTTGTTCTGCAGTTGTCTTTCTCTCATTGTGCCTCCTCCCTGTTCGGGTGGCACTTGCTCAGGCTCTCTTGGTTACCAGAACCAGAGAAGACAACAACTTTGTAGAGCAACTGATGTTCTGAGTTGTGTGTTTTGAGAAGCCCTCTGTACCCCTTTATTTATAGTGGAGGAGAGGGTTAGGGTTCCCAGTTTGTGCGGGAGTAGAAGGGTCTGAATTTTCCACAAACTATTTACATTGCAGAAGGCGAACTAGTTGGTTCATAATTGAATCGGTTGAATGACCAGGTGAGCCGATCAGTTCACCCAGTGAACCGGTCGTTTCACTTCCCAGACTTGCCTGCAATTGACTTTCCTATTTTGTTTCAAATTAATGCAAATATTAATTCTTGTCCCAATCGAATTGGACTTATGAAATGGGAAACTTTTCTTACTAACCGGGAAATCCAACACTTTCTCGGTTTGGTCCAAATGAGCTGATCGGTTCATCAGAGTGAGCCGGTCATCTCACTGACCATGAGTCAATTGGTTCGCCTAGTGAATCGATCAGTTGGTGGTCCAGGTTGTGCATAACTTGGTCAATTATATTCTCAATCAATCTGACACTCTAATCAGTTGGTTCAACACTTGAACTTGACGATTCTAAGTCAAGTCTATTGATTGAATGTTTAATTGAGTACCTAAACCCTTTAGTAATCAATCTAAACAACATTATTGGATAAACTCCTCTTCAATGTTAATCCTATGTGTGTGACCCTATAGGTTCCATTTCACGTTAGCAATGAATGTCCATAGCTTACTTATGACTTCACAATCAAAGAGTGGTACCTAGTTGCACATCAGTGCTACCCAAGTGAAAAGGAAAGTTGGAGAACAACTTTCAACCTACAATTAGTGATTGGTGTTACAATGAATGTATAGTCCCTCTGTCACTGATATCCAAATTTGAACTCGAGGCATGGACTTGTCATCCTCTACGTATATTCAATTCACGTTCCTTGAACTAGAGCAGACTGTTTGAGATATTTCTAAGCTCAATATCATATATTGACTCACATGTGCATGGCCATGCATTTCTCAGTCTCGCTTATCAAGTGGCCAAGATATCATACTCCCTTAGGAGGGACAAATTCCATATCTATCACTCACATTCAAAACCCCATGTGTCAAAGTCACCCAATCATCACCTTTATAATAACCCATATTTCAGGACTGCGTTTGATGATGTCAAAGTGTACTTAACGACATGTGATGAGTGCAATGATTTCAGGTCCACTATTTCATACTCCTCAATAGTATATTTCATGGTCAATAGATTCTTTAAGTACTTTCTCTATGATGGAAATCTCCAAAATGACATCAAAGAAAGGGAAGTCCATGTGAATCTTCTTCATAACTTTCTTGAATTTATGAACCTAGCATCCAACTTTGTTTGCACAATATGTGCTTGGTAAGGGGGCATTGGCTTGTAAACTGGCACACCAAGTTGAACAACATCAACATGTGTTTTCTAAACATCATGTGCTTTCCATGAATCTACGTCAGCACTTGTGTCATGTGCCTATTTCTTTTCAACCATCACTATTTCGTCAAAATAAATAAGAATAGTATCCAATGTCATTGGAGGAGGAGGTGTGTACAAATTTCTTGAATGTGTGGAGATGAACTTCAACAACTCTCGATGTTTTGAATTGTATCTAGGATTCCCAGTGAAGGTACTTGTAGGAGGACGTAAAGAAGGGCAATTGTGAGTCAATGGACTTATGGTAGGGTTGTTGATTAAAGAGTGTTGTCTATTGGTTGTCAATAATGGACTATTGTGATTTAAGGATCTTCTATATGGCAAAGAACTTTTTATCATTAGAAGTGAGATTTCTTGGTTGTGGTATTTGTAGAACTTGATGTGGATTTTGAAATTGCTGCCCTTGATTGTAGAAACAATTCTAGAAATTCCCTCTATAGTTGCCTTGGTTCCCGAAGTTACATTTTTTATTATATTAGAACCTGGCAGAACCATGGCTTTGGTTGTGCACTTGAGATGCCCCGTTGTGGTGATACATTTTCTTCTCCGATTGGATTACATGTATTGGAAATCATGGTGACTTCTAGCTTGGTTGGGATCGTACTAGCCTTGGCCAGGAATGTTGTTGATAAAGTTGAGGTCTTCCATTTTCCCGTCTTTATCTTATTATTGGGAATTGCTTAGCATGACATTGTATAGGATTTCAAAGCTGAGAGTGGAGTGGTCATGGCCTTTACATGTTTCACATAAAAGATCTGCATGCATATGTTGTGGATGTCCTCTTCATCTATATGCATTGAAAGATGACTCAAGGTTGTCCTGCTTCAAGGACAACTTCTTTAGAGACTCTATCCTGGATTTGAATTGTATCTTCGGCCTTGGACACCTTGAGAATACCTCCTTGTCCTCTCTTAGGATGGGAGTAGTTTTAATTCCTCTTATGACAACTTTCCATGCACAATCAAAGTTTCGGAACATAAAATTTCCTCTAGATGTGGAATAAAGGAATTGCTTGTTGTTGTCATCAACACCTCTATAGAAAGTATACATTAGTTGTACCTGCGAGATTCCACCATGCATCAAAGAAGAATCTCCTTGAATCATCTACAAGCTTCAACAAGGGACTCGCATGGGACCGTGAAGAACTACATGATCTTGCCTTTGATTTGACATGTGAGAGATTGAGAGTAATAACTTTCCTAAAATTTTGCTTGTACACCCTCACAAGTCATGATGTTATCCCCCTTCATGGTGTTATACCAAAATTTGGCCTTGTCTATCAATGAGTACTTGAAAAACCATAGTTTAAGGGTATCTTCTGACACACCAGGCTGCTTATTTAGGGGACATAGATCTGTAAAGCATTGCAAATTGTCTCGGCAATTTTAGCCTCTATTTCCAGTGAAAGCGTTGCTTTGCAACATGGTGATCCATTATTAGCAGATCTCAAACTATGGGGTGATGATAGAAGGAACTATCAAATGATGTGCAATGGTATCTTTATGAACTGAGAATTTTTTTAAGCCGCTTCTACCAAGGGAGGTAGCCCCCTAGACCTATTCTCTTCCAGTATAGCATCTCTTGTCTCTTGCACAAGAGCCTCTCTTGGGATGCAAGAGATAAGTTCACCCAACAGTTGTTCTCTTCCTTGTCCATCTCATTCTGTTATGCTCGATTCAGGAGGTGAACAATCTTTTTGATCTTTGGATCAAATATAAAGGTGTGGAGTCAATGCTTTATTGGAGTTCTCTTTAAGGGATGTGGCTTTCTCCCTCATTGAAAGATCTAGCTTGGAATTCCTTATTAAGAGAAGGGAGTATGATTGTGTTATCAAGGTTAATCATTGACAATATGGATTATGAATATGATGTCCATGCTACCATGATAGAAGTTGCATTTATTTGTTTATAAAATTGTGTCACCTTCAAATTGATAATGTGAATTTGCATCTTTATGACATGCTTCTTATGTTTATGTATTTTATTATGTACACTAGACTACCTTTCTAATAGAATTAGTGAGGTTATTAGTTTATTTACTTGTTGTGTAGATCACTAGCTTATTTAGCGCTCTTTCTCTTTTGCAGTGCATAATTTTATATAAGTTATGTATAGGTATCCACGGTTATTGTGATTGCATATGTTAGTCTAGACAAGGCTTGATGGCAGGAGTTCACATCAAACTATATTTTAAGTGTTTCCCTTAGTTGTAGATTACATCCTTTTGTAATATCTTTAGATAAAATGATACTTCATGTCCTATATATAAAGGTACGGACATTTGTAGTGGATGCAGAATGTGAATAAATTTGAGCATGTAAATATGAAACTAGTATATGTATGGTTGTAATATTTGAGAAGAAAATAGTCATGTTAAATACTGAGATGTGCAATGGGATTTTTACATTACAAGTTACATTGACTAATGTGTGAATATATTTAGGATATTACATAGATACACGTGAGTCATATTCGTGTATTTGTAGTCTAGGAACCGAGGATGATGTATGTAATGTATATTCTTCAATTCATATAGTGATGAGATCCTGAGAATCATTATCGCCCTATATTTATTTAATTAAGCCATTAGTTAACCCATTAAATTAAGTTGGTACATGTATAACATAGACTAACTTAGTCATCTAATCCTTTAGGTAGCCTGATGAAGTTAGATCAACTAGTAAATGCTAGTGATGTATCAAACATCACTATCACTCACCTTCAACGTCCCTCTAGTCAACCAACTAAAGGGCTAGCCAAACAACTAAGATCGCATGAAAATTAGATTTTAATAACGATTCCAGTGTAATTTATCAAGATGGCATATGTCTATGTTGGACATGAACTCAATCATGTAGCTACCAACATATTATTCTTCATACATTGTAAGGAATCCGGAGTCTGGGATGGACATTGAAGGATATATTGCTTGAATCCACTGAATAAATTGGTTTTATACCAAATCAGGCGAAGTTCTTGGGTTCAATTGTTAATTTCTTGACCTTTCCATTATATTTTTCCTTTCTAAGCCCTTATAGTAAATATCTTCATAAATCCATGGTTAAACCCTAATCCCCACTTGTAAACCTAAATTTCTACTCCTTTTCCCCAGCTGAGATTGTAGGTGTTGAATTGAGTACAAGTCCATCAAGAAGAAGCATTAAATAAGGTGGAATAATTCAAACCTTGTGTCACCTACCTAGATTCATATGAGTAGTATAATCCCTAGTTAAGAGCTTTCTATATGCAATTTACATTGAATTGGCTAAATCTAAGCTTAAAAAACCTAATTATGCTTATTTTGGGGAAATTATAAGAAAGTTGGGAGATATTTGAATGAAATTCTAAATTGATTCAATTATTATTATTATCTCTAAAGTTGATTCAATTATGAACTAAAAATATTTAGTTTGGAAACAAATTTAAGAGACATTTAGAGTTTTGGCATTTTGGGCCAATCTATGAGAAGTACATGTTTTAACTAAGGTTTTTAAATTCATATGACAGTGTATTAGAAATTAGCATTTTCTATAGTCAAAATTTATTAAAATTATTTTGAAAAATGTTGTTTAAAATATATAGTATTTAAATTGAATTTTTTTTATACATATAGAAATAAGGTAGCTTTTGATGTTTTAGTCAACTATTGGGTCAAAGACATCTAATTTCAAGTATTTTATGTATGTTATCCTTAATATGAGTGATATGATTAATAATGAGGTAAAACACCAATTCATGAGTATTGTAGATCATCTCTTGAGGCTTGAAGTAGGAAAGTAAGTATAGTTGTACTTGTAGTAGTCTAGAGGGTTGTGAGAATTTATCATGCAATTGTATAGCACTAATATATGTTAGAGGGCTTGTGGTGTCTTGTTTTTTAAGTTAGTAGAGTATAGTCACCAGTGCATATACAACCTATAGCTTCGGTGTATTAGACCTATAAAATTGGTTTTATACTAACACCTAAGTAGGTGATACTATATTTAAGGACCTTCTGTTTCGGTTTCAAGGACAAACTAAAACTGAGGATACAGAGTCAGTGTTGGTTGTTATGAAAACAAAAATTGACGAAACATGACGATATCAACAATAGTTATAAGATTGTTCTAGGATTATAGTCTTTGGTTCAACCAAAAGGAAATGATGCTAAAGATATATGTTGTCGGCTCCTAGCATAGGTACCGATGCTAAAGATTGAATCTTACACTTTGATTTTTTATTTATAAATAAATGATGTTGTACGTCCTTATCAATTAAATTTTAGCTAATAAAGGCTGATGTGGGATCGATTTTTAATGGATTCCCAACGACACAGATCTACAATGTTATTTTTTTATAACAAATGATGTCGCATGTATGGTTTTTTTTGTATAGCAGGTCTGCAGACCTACTGTCTGGTTATTCAGCAGGATGCATGACATGCAGTTCGTTAGAACTACAAGTTCCAACCTATGTTTAGCTTAACTGCTAGACAAACATACCTACAAAACCTACAATAACAAACACACATGATTCCATATCAATACAATTCATTTACACACATGCATTTGCATTCTCATCAACACTTAACTAAATTCTTATGCACATACAAAATTCAAAAAATACACATGCAATTCCATTATCCAATTTCATTCTCATCACATGTAAATTCAATTCTCATTGTATTTATTCCTCTTCATATTCATTTGCACATGTGTGCATATATACAAACATCACTCACATATACACCATTAATTCATTTGCGTCAAATTTAAAGTTGCAAAAAGTCATCACCATCACATGTATATAGAAATAATGACATCAAAGTTTAGAAAAATCACATTTTATCCCAATAAAATGCAAAGTTGACTTCCTTAAATAAGGATTGTATCCACTCTTATTGTGTCTCATCTAGCCCTTCTTTTGTATAAGGCTTTGTCATGTCAAATAGTTACAAAGAGAATGACATAATTTAAGAGTTTGATTTTTTTATATTATAAAATGAGACCATTTACTTATGATGACCAAGACTATATAGATTAATTTTAGTGTATAATGGATGTCTAGTGTTGCATGTATGACAATCAGGTCCATATACCGCATCACATAGTATCCGCATGCCCAATTCTTATATTGTATAGGGCACTATAAATTTACAGTTTTGTGAAATGATAATAATAAAAGTATAGTTGGCATATATATGCATTGGAGTCAGAAACTTACTTTAGTATTCTTCCAAGCTAATAATTTCTTTCTGCATCAACCTATCTACTAGACAATTTGAATGCTTTTATTCTCCTATAAGTTAAATTAATACATTTAATTGAATTAGTAATTTGTCATGTAATGATGAAGTCATTGATATATGTAGACAAATAAAAAACTACTTAAGCTACTATTTGATTTTGATTGTGCGTCCCCATTCCTTATTTTACTACATAAGGATCTAGTTTCCATTACAACTGACGTTAGGAAAAGTAACACCATAGGTCAAAAATGTACTAGTGGGTACCTTCTACAAAGAAGATAAGACACATCTTAAGATCATCTTTCTGGTTGTACTAAAAGGAATTTTTGAATTTGAACCCATTCATATGTGTATTTATTCATTGAGGGACATGTTGTTTAACCTGACTAACCATATTTTTTGTATAAGTTAAGACTTCATTCTAAGGAACTACGATATAGAGGCCACATGTTCTAAAGGTCACAGACTGTCAAACCACTACAAGTAGGTTTTCTCGTCAAGCCAAGATGTCGACAATATTAGAGGTACCAAAAGTTTTAAGGCATCATGGGGTTTTATATGAAACTCTATTTCATATAAATGTAAGCTAAATTAAGCAATGCTTAAGTAAAAATATATTAATGTACTGTAAATTACATGTTATTATAATACAATTACAAATCAAATCATTTATAATCCTTGTCATGTTGTATTGTTTATTTTTTCTATAGCTTTAACTATAAATTTTACATATCCTTAGTTCATGTTGGTCATTCCATCACTACTTGGGTCCTTGTGTCTCATTATGATCACATTTACTTTAGTGGGATCTTAGTAGATGCACTCACAAATTCTCTAGGAAGAGCCATCACAGTAGTACCCACCTCAGTAGTAGACTCAAGATGTGTGGGTCTTAAAGTAGGGTCTACAAATGTCTATGTTCGCAGAAAATTTAAAGATTCTACCACTACCCTTATAATTCCAATATTATGTATGAATCATTTTTGTTTGTGGGTTTTCTAATGGAGGCTTAAACTTAGGCACGACCCCAATCATGCGATATGATTATTTGTGATCTCAAGTTTGGCATCACAATATGGATATATCTAGTTTCAACCACAAGTAATCTCAATAAGATGAGGTTACCCCATCATATGAGGATAATCACTCTATCATGTACATTTAACATTATACGACTCCTTTAAGTCCTTTCATGATACCTGAATCCCTAGGCAATTTCTTGTTAAACCATGTTCCCAATTTAACCTTAATTGTGTTTTATTTCTCGAAATATATGATTTATTTAGGTAGGATCATTGCATGTAGTGGGGTTAGGTGTTTAGTTTGTTGACATTGCAGTTTCGGGCAAAAGTGTAATCTTACTGAAACCATCCCCTATGTATATGGTTGTAGCTAACCATATACTGAGTTTCATTGTTCTTGACCTATAGAATTCCTTGTTGGTGAAGACCTTGTTGAATGTTTGTGTTCTTTGTGGTTTTGCATTGATCCAATATTAAAAACTAGGGGTGGCAATTGGATTTGGATTGATCGGGTTTTATTACGGGTCATTTCGGGTCAGCACTTTTTGGTTGGACCCTAAACTTGCAAAAGATGGATTTTTGGGTCAAAAATCTTGACCCTAACCCAACCCACAAATATTTTCATGTCTATTGGGTCTGACCTGTAAATCCAAATACCAAGAGAGAAATTTAAAAAAAAAAATCCATGATTTATCTAAGCATTGATAATCACCGAGTTCAACCAACAATTTTCAAATGTAATCAATCTTACAATGTGTTTGAAAACACATATAAAGCTTATTGTAATTTGTTTGAAGAGTTTTACACTCTTTATTGTAGTTTTTTTGAAGAGTATTACACACATATTCATAAAATAATTAGCATAATAAATCATGCAAACTAATACAAAACTATGCAAATTGTAAAAATAAACTTCAAGAGTGTCGTATTAGTAATTTAATTGGTCATTGGGGCTGCTAAACTATTGTACTTGTATTTTATTTGAATATATAAATGTGAGTTTTAGTTCAATCAGGTCAATTTCAGTCTAAGTCCAAAGTTAGACCCGACCCTAAATTAATTTGGGTGCTTCTGGTTTGGGTCAATTTTGGGTCGAGTCAAAAAACCTTAGACCCTAACCATCTTAAAAGTTTCAGGTTCGATTCGGGCCATTCGGGTCGGGTCTTCTTTTACTAGCCCTATTAGAAACACGATCCCTACCTAGAAGCGGCCTAATCTATGGTATAAATCTTGGGTCTTTCCCAGAAATCTTTTATTTTCTACTTCTTTGGCTTAGTTGGAGGTATTACATCCAAGGTTGGACGTTTGAATCTTGCTTGATGGAGATGTTGATCAATGGTTTCTTTCCCCTCTAACTCCTACATCGTGATTGTATGTCTATCACATAGATGTCATTATAGAAGGTGTATTGAAATGCACTAATGTGGCTGGTGATCATCCCATGGCAGGAGGAACATACAAAGGGTGCATTTGTGGAGCCACATAAGGTGGTGTTATAGGAGGGAGCTGCATCCATGAATTGAAGTAATTGATGTCGTGGGCATAGAGGAGCAAGTCAATATCAGCTAGTGGAAAACCTATGTAGTAGTTGTAAGCCATGTCACACAACCACTATTTTTTTGTCAATGTTGTTATGTAGTGTGAGACATATGGTGTGATTTTTTGCCTCCTTCATCCTATTCACGAGAATAGTACAAAAATTCAAAGACATGTTGTATAATTTGTGCATATTCCTTCCCCCGTGTGGTTGGAAACTCTATTGTCATGTTCATGCACCTTTGCATATACATGTGTTTATTCACTTACTGATTAAGTGTATTTACTCCTCACTTCCATTGACTTTGACTTGTTGGAGTCTTTATGCAATTGTATAAGTAACTTGCCCAGACATTATTTCCATCATAGTTAAAGGCAAAGTTGCCCATATCACCTGAAAGTTTAGTGATTTTGCCTGATTGATGTTGAGATCAATGCGGTGATTGGTTGATGGAGAGATGTATGATGTTCCTAAGACAACCTCTGCTTCATCTATAGAGGCATTATTTGTTGGAAAGTTAATGTCATTTGAAGAGACACCATGGTGTCCCTAGAAATGTTCCTCCCCCCATCAATCAATTTCATGGTAATGGTAGAAGGGACAGTTTAACAATTTTGCAAGCTCCTTGTTTTGCTAATAGTGCACACAAAAATAGGTCATACAAAATATTGTAATTGATGATGCTTATTGTGTAAGTCGGTGTGTAATGCATCACAAACTCGTATTGTATCCTTCCATTCCTAGGTATTAGGCAAAATGAGCTTGTTTCTTAACTCATCCCGTCCAACCCCACTAAGGGTTATAGCAATGTTTGCTTCCCATACTCTTTGTTGAGATCACCTGCTCCATGGTAACATCAAACCTCCCCATTTTTTTTCCAGTCATGATGCATCTCCCTCCAAAATTCGCAAGTGATTGACCATCTATACATCTACCTATATCAAATTGACATCTAAATGAAGCCACTAGACCCTCATCAGCCTTTGTAGTCCATACAATATGAAGCCTCGTGTCTTGAGAACTCGTGTTATGCAGCATAGTGTAATATATCACAATGAATACGATGTAATGATGCAAAGTGAACATACATACATTTTATGTTTTTTATGTGCAAGTCAGATGTGTATTAATATCATTTGTATAATGTATTTTCATTGATTTGGAGTATATATAATGGAGGTGGGTAGTGCCATGCACCTAGATTATGTATTATTGATACCATCCCAAATGAGATAGATACAGATATAGTAAATCCACATGCAAAATTTAAGCAAGAAGACATGATACTTCACATACATAAAACATGAATTCTTGGATTTCAAAACATGTTTAATGCTTCTTACATAAACATAACAAGGGAAGAGTACAGAACAAGGATAGAGATGGGGTGAAAAATGTTATTCATGCGATAAAATGCAAAGATGCACATGAACCAAACGTGAGGAGTTAATGTGAGGAAATGGAGGAACATGAAGAAACACAAAACATAATATTGATTATAATTGATGAATCAAATGATCATATCATGATAAGAGAAGCCAACCAAATCTATTCAAGTCAGTGTGCAAGAATGTCATTTGATGTAACATTAATATAGAGTAGTTGAAAGTTCAAATTAGTCAACAAATTTTAATGGAAATGTCATGTGGTGGAAAATAGTAGCATATTGAATGTTGGTCATCATATATGTTTTTAAGAGAACTGCCATGATTTGTGTTGGCATGCATCATTGATACAAACTTAGAAGATATTAGTTGAATGGACTAATATGTCAATGGACTTTGAATCAGAATGTTTCTATGAATGGATGGTAACAAATCCAATGTGTGATAAAAACTAAGCCAACAAGTTCAAGAAGATTACATGTAATTAGTAAAAAAGGATGGGTGATCATAACTGAAAAAACAATAACTGAAATAGTAGTATTGGAAAAATTGAGACATTGTAGTTTTATAACAATAACATCCCTTCTAATTGGTTAAAAATGAGATAAATATTTAGAAACAATGATCACGAAAAATGTATATACACTTTTGGTCTCATCATAGTGGAGTTTGCTACATTTGTATGCTAAAAAAGTGCACCTAGTTAAAGAAACTCATAAAGTCATATTTGGAGACCATAGTACTATAATAATCCTAAATTAAGACAACAATGTCATATATTAAAGTATCCATGATAATAGGGATTTCAATAATGTATCCAATCAAATCTATTATTGATACCAGGACATTAATGATTAACAAATATATTGTGTTCTGACAAAACCAAGAGTAGAAATCAGAACATGTCATGCATCCACAATAACCCACCCATGTGCTTGATTGAAGTATACATTATGAACAGAGCTATATAATAGTGTCACTTCACACCTTTTCCATAGGAACCTATATCGTGGAAAGATGTACACAACAGTTCAATACACCCAAATTTCCCAATCTAATTATCACTCATAAGCACTTTAGTAACATTATCATACGATGGTAATGGTGAATAACTAATAAATATGTTCTGTCACAAGAAGGATTGTAGATCATAACACTTCCTAAATCCATAATTATCCCAACCAATATGGTGAATTGCATAATCCATTCTAATTGGGTTTTTATAATTATATCCATTCACACCCCTATCTCTGGGAAACTTCCCATGACCCATATCATTGATGGAACGACACATCAATACTAATTTTCCCTATGTGGGCACTCTAATTTGCATAGATAAGCATCTTACTAAGATTATAAATACTAAGACAATAATAAATGATAATGAATGTGTTCTTAAACAACCACAATTAGATATCATAGAACTTCCAATGTCTATAACTAACTCATCAAAAATGATCGATTGCACAATCCACTCTAATTGGGTTTCTAAAAATGAATCCAAGGTGGGACACCCAGATGGTTAGATCCTTGTTTTGCTATCGAGAGGTCTTAGTTTCAAGCCATGACAATGGCATGAATATGATTATCCCCTTCTTTTATATCTATCCATTCACAACCGTATATGTAGGAGATTATACATGCCCCATATCATGATTTGAATTGCAAAACAATACTAATTTGCCCTATTTGAAATCTCTAGTTTGCATGAATAATCATCTAACTAACACTATTCATACCAAAACAATAGTAATAAAAATTCTTGACCTGAGATAGCCACTTTTGTATATAATAAAACTTATACTTCTGTAACTAATCCACACACCATGTTTGATTGAAGTATACATTCTAGATAGGTTTTCTAAATTATATTTATTCACACCCCTATTTGTATAAAACTATCTGTGACATTTTTTCATGAATAAAAAAATACAGATATGCCCTAACCACCCGATCTAGTTTAAATTTACAAATACTTTAATAATCTTATTGATATCAGGAAAACAATAAGTAGCTAAAAAATGTGTTGTGACACAATAGGATTGGATGAAGTATCCACTCTATATGGCTTTTAAGTATTGCATCTATTCACATACTTATGTATAGGAAACCATCCATGGACTTTTTCATGTTTTGATGTACACAACAATACTAATGAGGCCTAATTTCTCGACCTACATTTCATTTATAAGAACTTTAATTAACATTATTGAGACTAGGATAATTACAATTAACCAATAAAATATGTTCTAATACAATCGAGGACGGAGAGGACAATACTTCATACATTCATAATTAACCCACCCATATGCTAGATTGAAATATCCAGGTAATTATTTTTTTAAAATGTATAAATTGTGGTTTAACCTTCCCAAAAATGAATAAAGTGATGGACAAGTATATAAATAATGTTAAATTTGAATTTATAATGTTTTAAGAAATGGAATTCATTTTTGTGTTATATAGACAATTTCCTAAATTGTCTTACTTGTTGAAGATGGGATACATATGAAAATATCAATTAGGTTTGGATTATTTGTTTTTTGTTACAAGTGAAACGAAGAATCACATAATGCTTATAATATATTCATCTTATAATATATTCATTGTTTTATTTAGTTGGGTTGAATATGTTTAACTATGTCAAAACACATACACAAATCTGGTTTATATTACAATATTTCAAAACAAATGATTAAGGTCATAGTCACCATGAATAATAACCATAACCAAACTATATTCTTAAAAAGTAAGGATTGGAGAGCAGTAAATAAATAAATAAATAAAACAATATTATTAAATTTGTATTTGTGAGAAATATGATAGTTGTTGTGGCATCAGTGTTTTAATATTTTTATTGCATAGTATGTTAATTGCAAGGTCACAATTTGGTATTAATTGAATACACAATTTAAGTAATTGTATTTTATTAACATATTTGTAAACATACACTCAAGTATTATTCATAATAAAGAATTTAAGCACATCTAACTTGTAGTATAAAAAACTCATGACTAGAGAATAGAACTTTTCTTGCATCCATAATTAAGTTGTACATGATATGAATGAAAATATCCATACTAATTGGGTATTTAGGATTATATCCAACTACGCCACTGTATCTAGAAAAATGTCCTTGACCAATACTATGGATTAATTTAAAGTACCATACTTATATGCCATTTGGCAAACCTATTTTAGTTGCTAAGCATGTTAACAATATTCATAACATGACAATACTAAGTAAATAGTGATAGAGATGGCTAAAATAACATGCTTGGAGAACATTGATGGAATTACAAATTCATGGACAACATTGGTGGTATCACCACATGGGTAGACCAAATTGTTTATATTACTATAATAACCAAGAACACACCCTAGTTGATATAATAAATTAAAGATGGAGCTCATGTATTGCATAATATTTAAACTTCTTAGTCACATATAGTTGGTATAAATTAATCATCTTTTAAAATTGTTGGATTGAATAACAAGAGAGGCCAACAACTAGGTTAAAAACTAATATGTAAAAAAAAACATCATGAACTAAGGACAACATGCAATGAAGTTGTAGTGTATGTGTTAGAGATAGAACAATCAAGAGGTGTCAACAAACAACACATAATGCAATAGGTTGGACCCCAACTGGAATGGAGTGTTTACAACCCTGATATCTACTGCTTACATGGTAACATCACAAATGCACATGACTAATTAGTCAAACATCCTATCAGTGTGTCAACTACACACCAAATTGTTGCCGACATAATGTTTACATACCAATGGAATCAGGTTATTATGAAAGATACAAGACCAATACACTTTAACCTAAACCAAAGACAAAAGACTGTAGGAAACATTAATCTGATATCAATCCAAGAGGAGGACACTCTCATAGTAAGCAAATAAGAACATGAATGAACATCTGGTGAGGAGTTAAGATTTGACATCAAATCCACATCAATGATCCATGAATGAACCAAGACGGATAAAGAAGGAAGATATATGTGTGTTTCGTAAAAATAAGGGACAACAATTGTCTAAGCACAATTAAATCTAACCAATGGATGCATGCCCACCTCTTCATAAAATTGCATAGCTCAGAACACACTGGATTGGTCTCCGTTTCTTATGAGATTACATGGAGGATGACTGGGAACTAGAGCGTGATCATCTCGTTGAACATATCCCTCAATTTAAAAGCCCCTTTGCACCCCTTAAACAATGTATGGTTTCACCGAATTGTATTCCTTAAAAAAGATACAAATAATGATGAAAATATGGAGAGATTCAAGAAGATAAGAAAGGGGAAGTAGGGATAAGCCAACTTTCCACCACCTACTAGCCCCTATTATGCATGTTATAGTTGGACGAACAGATTCCAATCTATAGCAAACCATTCTCAAGTCAAACTGGAGGGAAAACCCTAATTCAAAATATGCTTCTTGCCATCTTAGAATCAAGAGGGGGTTTAGGGTTAGGTTGGGAAGAAATCATGGACTCAAAGAATACAATCGATTATGAACTTGGTCGGATATCACAAATCACTTTCCTCATTTGAATTTGTATGTGGAGAAAATGAGAGCATATGGGGTGTATCGGGAGGTAGGGGAGTGAATTATGCAACCTTACCGCATAACTCAAGACTTCAACAACACTGATCATGATTTTGAATACAAAAAGAGCTAAATTGCACTAAAATATCTAATCCTACTTGGACCACGACCAAGTTGATTAGATTTGCAGATTACATAATCCTAAAAGGGGTCTGTTAGACCAATTTTATGATGCCTCGACGCGCCACAAATGAGATTACTCAAAACCAAACATGGAAACAACACTAAGCAAGCAGATTACTAGAAAACACAAGAAATTGAAATCGATTTCATAAAAGCACAATACGTTGAAAACTTTCATATATAAGTCCACATCAGGACACCTGGACCACATAAAACATATCATGCAGTGCTTACATCATTGTTCTCAACCTTCATCAACCTGTTACATGATGTACATGTTCCATATATACATACATGTACACATGCCATATCTATACACCAAAAGGCACAGAATCCAAAAGCCTCGTATAAGTGAGATGTCTACAAAACACATAAAAAACACCCCTAAGAACAGAGTGTACATGGATGAATCTAGGGCTCTAACACCAAAATACTAGCATCACATCCAACCTTATCAACTACTATTCTTGTTGCTTCTCTTCCGCTACTGCACGATCTCCACCTCATCGTGTACGACCACCTAAAAGACGTGGAAACCCATGGGGTGAGACCAAACGTCCCAGTGAGAGATATAACTCTCTTCCAACGTCTATTAAGGCACAGATAAACTAACGCGGATAAGTAAAATAACTACTAACTGAGCAGATTTCAACTAAACCATATGTATCCAACATGTAAAGCATGTTAAGCAACACTAGGCAGTTATCACTGAGTAGTAGAACAATTAATATTCTAAGAAGGAATATGAGGAACATGTATATTTTCTATGAATCAAACCATGCAAAAGAAAGGCAAGGATTCAATCAACGTTCTTCACATTTTGTCCCTATGTAGATATACTATATGGTTGTATTACATCTTTTATTATGCCCATAGTAGATGAGGTATACCACTCATACTCCAATTGACCACTGTTAAGTCGAAATTAGTGCCATACAAGGTCCATGGAAAAGCCAAAATCCACGACCTCTCCACACCTATCGATCAACACAAGAGAACACTACAGAGATATATCAAGTCTAACTGCAAAACATCCTAGCCTACCTTAGTATATAGGCACAACACTAGTGAAATTGAGCTGTCAGGGTATGGCCCGTAACCAATCCTGTGAAAGTATTGTAAGCATATGCACTGAGTCACATCACTAAGCTACAACCCATAGCCGCACTCGTACCAGGGTATGGTCTGCAACCAATCATGTCAATGTGTATACTCAACAGTATACGACTCCAAGCTTCCACTAAGGGAGAACCTGATTTACCATCCAACACTAAGACTAACATTGGAATGGATCTATGGCAGGGAAACTACATGATTATGGTTCCACTTGATTAGTTAGGCCAATTAAGTATCTTTTAGAATCAATCAAGTTACAATGTACAAATCCAAGGCAAACTCTACAAGAATAAGAGCATAGTATAACTTCAGAAGATATAAAACATATAAGGTGTGAACTTGTCACACCCGCACATCGCAGTGTAGCACTACCATTCACAAGGCCACCATCACTGTCACACAACCTTATAAGGCTATCACCTATGTCACATTACGATGGAATCTCAATCCCTCAATCACATCTCTAGAGGGTATCACCTCAAATCATGCACAAAGCACATGCCAGGTCATTAGACCCAATCACATAATCACATCATGCCTCAAAATTGCTCATAATCACCAATCCCCTGTAATATAGGATTTACCATAGAATTCACATAGCTATGTTATTCAAGTTCATATCACCTGTAGGGTTAGTTCTTATAAACAGGAGAGAGAAAACAACATAATAAGATAACCACTTCAATAGAGAAAAGCAACCACATTACATAGACCAACATAAGGGTTAGGGCTCCATACATGGTCCTTTAGGATTTTATAGTTGTATTCAATCACCAAGCCCTAGATACATAATCTACCACTTCCTTGGATCACATTAGGGTTGGGGAAATGTGATTAAGGTTGGTTAAACATTCATCTGAACAACACTCTACATGGTTCATTCATTACTCATACACGTGTTGATTATATGTTAAAAAATGTGTCTTGACCATCCATCTTACACGTGTCTTGACCATCCATCTTACACATGTCTCGAACATTATGAAAATAGGGTTGCAACCTCAACACAACCAATGTGTCTTAACCGTGACACATTGGGTGTCTCGACCGCGACGCCCTACATGTCTCGACCCCTCATGAACTAGGTTTCGACCACCCCACGAAACACATGTCACGACCTCAAGAAATGAGTGTCTCACCTTCAAAACAAGGACATGTCGTGACCAAAACCAAGCATGTCACGACCTCCAACCAAGGACATGTCGTGACCCAGAAACTAGGGCATCATCTTGACCAACAAGGCATCAACTTGACCATCATCACCAAGTGTCTCAACCTCAAACCAAAACTAATTTCAACCTCAAACCAAGGAAAGCATTTCAACCAACAAACCTTGGGTCACGACCATCATGGAGGTAGGTATCTAGATCATCACTTGGTGTGACATCTCAACCCAAAATAGAAGTAACATCTCCATCCCAAAACACTAAGTACAAAGCGTCGCGACCTCAACTAAACATGGTGTAGTAACCACTTAGGTCAAGCTACAACCAAGGCAAGAGAACAACACAAAAATAAGGATTAACAATGATCAAAATAGAATATCATACCAAAGAAATCCATCATCAACATGGAGAAGAAGACCAATTCAAATCAGTCACCAAAAACCCTAAAACATGTATCATGAAGACACCATGAAAGACCTTTGTGCAAGAGAAAGAAAACCACGTCTCACACCACCAAAATAGAACCTAAACTCCATGGAACATCAAGGTACACGAACACTATGCATGTGATCAAAACCAAGCTCAAAAGGTAGGATAAAACCACCATCACACAACAATTACCAAAATCGGGTTCCATCAATTAGGGTTTCAGATTCTAAGCAAACCAAGCACATTAATCGCCATTAATCAAGTTCTAGAGCATGATAACATTTATTAGAAGATCAAGTGTACATTTTATAGAGAGAAACAACAACATGCAAGTAATAATATGGTGCTAGTAATAGAAGAAGGTAGAGAGTTATATAACCCGCCTTCGGGAAGATCACTCTAAGGATCACAAGCTCCAATCATACGATTGCCAAGGATGATGAAGCTCCACCAAAGGCTCCACTATCAGCCACAAGATCACCTCAAGAAGAAGAAGATGCTAAGATCAAAGCACTAGTACAGAAATGGGTTATAACGTCCCTACGTGTAGGGTCGGTTTTACCAAATAACCGACCTTATATGTCTAAAAAAAATGCGGGCACCACTTAAGACCTCTTGGGTCAGTTTTCTTAAAAAAAATCGACCTTGTAATGTATCTCTATAGGGTCGGTTTTCCAAATAACCGACCTTATATGTCTATAAAAAATGTGGGCACCACTTAAGACCTCTTGGGTCGCTTTTCTTAAAATAACCGACCTTGTAGTGCATCTCTATAGGGTCGGTTTTTATAAAATAAGCAACCTTATAGACAATTGGTTTATAAATTTATTTACAAGTTTCCTGTGGCAAAAATTTTCTTGATTTTTGGCTTTGCGCCTCGATCTATAGGGTCGGTTTTTCCTTATAACCGACCCTAAAGGGCTCCTCGGTCGACAAATTCGTCGACTGAATAAGAGTTGGATTTCACGTATACGAGCACCTTTAGGGGCGGTTTTATCCTTATAACCGACCCTAAAGTCCTCTTCGGTTCTGCACCTCTAAGGTCGGTTTTTCCTTTAAAACTGACCCTAAAGGATCCTCGGTCGATAAATTCATCGATCGATAACAATTCTGGATCCATTTTACTTCACACATGTATAAGCACCTCTAGCGTCCGATTTGTACTTATAACCGACCTTAGAGCTTTTCTCAATCGACAAATTCAACGACCGATAAGGAGTCAGATTTCAAGTGTATAAATACCTTTAGGGTCGATTTTTTCTTATAACCGACCTTAGAAGTCTATTCGGTCGACAATATTGTCGACCGAATTGGACTTTAGGGTCGGTTATAAGCAAAAAAACCGACCCTAAAGGTACTTATATGAATGAAATCTGGCTGTTTCTCGGTCGACGAATTTGTCGACCGAGAGAGAGCCAGATTCGTTCGTATAAGCTCTTGTAGCGTCAGTTTTCCTTTATAACCGACCCTAGAGGGATTTTTGGTCGACAAAACTTAGGATCCAGTTTAGTATTTCACACATGAATAAGTATCTCTAGGGTCGGTTTTAAGGAAAAACCGACCCTAGAGGTACTTATACGAAGGAAATCGGGCTCTTTTTCGGTCGAGGAAATTATTCAACCGAGACAAAATTGGTCGACAAATTGTTCGACAAATTGTTCGACCGAGGCCAACCATGTGAACCTCCATTTGCTTGAATTAAAAAGACAATATTCTGATTAAAATATAAATCATAACGGCTAGAAAATCGACCGTCGTAACGGAAGACGACCGTTGCGGGCGTCGGTCGACAAATTGTCGATCGAAATGGCTAGAAAATAGACCGTCATAACGGCTAGAAAATCGACCGTCGTAACGGCTAGTTCGATCGACCGTTGGCCGACCGGGAGACGACCGTTGCGGGCGTCGGTCGACAAATTGTCGACCGAAATGGCTAGAAAATCGACCGTCATAACGGATAGAAAATTGACCGTCGTAACGGCTAGTTCGATCGACCGTTGGCCGACCGGGAGACGACTGTTGCGGGCGTCGGTCGACAAATTGTCGACCAAAATGGGCTCCGTTTTGCTATAAATAGCACCCAAAACGATCCATTTCTTCACACCTTCACATTCTCACTTCTTTAGCTCCTCTCTAGTGTATTCTTGTGAAAATCTTTAGCTTGTCTACATCCAAGTCTTGCTTGCTACATCTCCATTTCAAAGCAACGAGATGGCTTCCTCATCAATGCGTGGAAAGAAGCAAGTTGCAGGCAGGAAAGGAAGGACGGTCTCTGATCCTCTATCATTCATCAACGACATCCCCTTCAAAGACGTAGCTGCAGGCGACCGCTACCTCAGGCTCTCCTCAAAAACTCCTCTTCCATGACGGCCAGTCGACGTCATGGACTTCCATATCATTGTCGATTTGGAGGAACTCTTTAAGGTGCAACACTTGACTGATTTTCTGATCCCCTCCTTCCATTCCTACTCCTCCAAAGTAGTTAATGAATTCTATGTCAATTTAACCCCACATCCTGACCATGATTCCTTCTCCTCTATGGTTGGTGGGTATGGATTCCATTTTACTGAGGAGGGTATTCTTGATATGCTTGACATAAACATAGAAGAATATAAAGATTTTGTTGATCTCACCACATGAAATCTACTCAACAAACTCTCCCAAGAAGACACTATAACTAGCTTTAGTGATGTCAAAAAAGCCATCTTTCAATAAAATACGACTTGCCATGAAGATAGGGGTACCTATTATGCCATAAATTTAAAACATGAAGCTAGGATCATAAATCTCATTGTTGCCACCAATATCCATCCTAGAGCAAACAAATATGAAGTACCCACCTTTCGTATGTGCCTTATCTATGCCATTCTCAAAGGTATTCCCATAAACTTTATTCGTATCATCCTTAAGAATATGCTTGAGTTTTCTGGCAATCCACCTTATGCTGACTTTGTATGCCAAATCACTCAACATTTTCTTAAGAAGAATATTGAGGACGACTTGGGTTACACATGGGATAGAAAACCCCAAAAGATAAGTAAAAATACGGTGGAAAAGATGGGAATCGACTTTGGCCAAAAAAGGGCTAGGACTGAAGGGGAGACATACACCCAAGACATACCTCCACCACCTCCTCCTACCAACCTACCCCATGATCCTATTACAAATACCTTGACATACATTGCTGGATCCCAATATCACCTAAGTAGGCAATTTGATTATAATCACCATGGCACGACTTATTTAAACCAAAGGATGCAAGCTCTCTATCCTAACCAACATGATGAATATCCCTATTCCCTTAATCCTGGCATGATAGATCCATACAATCCTTCCTACAACTACTATCAAATTCCACCTCTACCATCTCCTGATCTCACACATACTCAGTTTTCCCCAATTCAACTTCAAGACATTGATGCCCACTTTCACTTTGATCGTGTTCCCACCTTCTTGGAGGCTTATGCCTTAACCAAGACAGGTGCCTTGGAGTGGCAGACACTGGTCAAATATTATGGAGCCGAGCCCTTTCTTAGAAAAGATCCAGACATTGATGTAATCCTTCGGTCTTTTTAGTGAGATTATGAGATATCTTTGTAATGATTGTAATGGATATCTTTTTATAAAGCAAGTATGTCATGCTTCATCTTATAAAGTGTATGGGCATTAAATTGTTATGAATAAAAGTATTTTTCATGGCTTCATTTGGACATATACATGTTATATAAGAATATTTTTATTTCAAGTGATTGAAAAATAAATTATGGCTAAATTTGACAAAGCATCACTTGGTCTTAAAATTAAATATCTCTTTAAGGGAGAGCATAGCATAAAATTAAGAGGGAGAACTAAAGAGTCATACAAAATGATTATATTGGATATCATGTAAAATCTTGTACAAGTACTTAATCTAAACATTGAAACAGGGTTAATCTCGGTCGAAAAACTACTCGACCGAGACATCTCGGTCGACATATTTGTCGACTGAGAATGAGAGCCAGATTTCCTTTCGTGCGTGTACAAGCATCTCTAGGGTCGATTTTTTTTTAAAACTGACCCTAGAAGGTCTCTCGGTCGACAATATTGTCGACCGAAATGAGTTTTGGATCCAGTTTAGTTCACGCATGTATAAGAACCTCTAGGGTCAATTTTTTTACTTTTAACCGACCCTAGAGCTCCCTCGGTCGACGAATTTGTCGACCGATATCATCTCGGTCGACAAATTTGTCAACCGAGAATGGGAGCTAGATTTCCTTTGTGTGTGTATAAGCACCTCTAGGGTCAGTTTTTAAAAAAAAAAACGACCCTAGAGAGTCTCTCGGTCGATAATATTGTCGACCGAGTTTAGTTTTGTATCCAATTTATTTCACGCATGTATAAGAACCTCTAGGGTCGATTTTTTAATTTTTTAACCGACCCTAGAGCTCCTTTCGGTCGACAAATTTGTCGACCAGAAGAAGAGCCAGATTTCCTTTCGTGCGTGTATAAGAACCTCTAGGGTCAGTTTTTTCTTTAAAACTGACCCTAGAGAGTGTCTCGGTCGACAAATTCGTCGACCGAGAAGTCTTTGTTGTTACCTCTAGGGTCGGTTTTAACCATATAACTGACCTTGTAGGAGGCATCCTCGGTCGACAATATTGTCGACCGAGAAGCTTGTTCGGGCATCGCTTACCTGTTGGGTCGGTTGTTTGCAAATAACTGACCCTACAGGTTTCGAGGGTAACAAACAGTCGGGGTCTCATTTTCCCTCCATTCTCACTGCCAAGACCTAGTTCTTCTTTTCTCTTTTGCCTCCATTTTCGCACCGCCAAAGCTCATTTTCCCTCCATTCTCGCTCGACCAAAGCTTCTCCTTACCAAAAGAGCTGTTGCGCCGCCAAAGCTTTGCCAAGAAGGTCATCGTCGTGTTCGAAGGGAGCTCATCGTCAAAGCCTTGCCTCCTCTCCGTGAAACCCTTGTCGCCTCTCCGCGCCGCCAAGCCTCCTCTCTGCGAAAAGAGCTCGTCGTCTCCGCCTTTCCACACTTCCACGAAGGTCGCTGCCTCTCCGGGAAGGTCGTCACATCCTCCACGAAGGTCGTCGTCATTTCCAAGTAAGGTCGCCGCCTTGTTCCCTCATTCTCGAGTTCATTCCCGCCGCAATGGAAGCGTCCAGGTCCAATCTCGGTTGACAATTTTTCGACCGAGAGCCCACCTGCGGGTGGCGTCCAGGTGGGCTCTGGACTCCTTTAACTATACAGTTATATTGTTTTTCCATTTTATATGATTTGATGACATCTCACTTCCTTAATCAATTGCTTAACACCCAATTTTGTTAGTTGCATGCTAGCCTAGCTCTCTTCTACTTTCCTTAGTGTTAATTTCTTAAAGAATTTTCTCTAGTTAGTGTTACTTAACCTGCTTTTAGTTGTTTAGTTAGTTGATTTCCTAGTTAGTGTATGATTTCTTTATTTAGATAATTTCTCTAGTTAGTTGATAGATCAGGGTTGCCATTATTAGATTAGTGTAGTTGCTTGTTCTTTCTAGCTTGGCCTAATTGCTTGCCATTTCCAATCTTCAACTAGTTTCTCTCTCTTGCTAGTGTATTGATCATTTCTTTCTTAGTCCATGATATCTAATTTGCCAGGGCTGGTCTGGATTTTAAAAATTTTCCTTCCATTTGCTTACATCTTAGTGTAAACAATCATACCCCCATTTAAACCATAAAAATTGTAGCTCTATGCACTAGAAGTCTGGATAATGACATCATGACTGGAAGGAAATCCTTAGATTATTAGGAGTAAACTTTGGATACTCCCAAATTGACACTTTAGGGTTGATGCATGAAATAATGCATTTATATATTAACTTAGAAACTCGTTCAAAATTTATTCATTATGAGTAAACTTTGGATAATCCCCGGTTTGGGACTGTTTACTCATCCCAACTGGCTACATGGATGAACTAGCAGTTGCTCTTGGTATGAAGGAGCATCCTGGCCGTGTTAGGGGATTAGGAGCTGGCATAGGATTCAAGTCTTATTTTGGCTCTTCGCAATCTAAAATAGGTCGTGTAGGAGGTCTTACACAAGAGGATCTTGAAGCATTAGTAGCGCAGAAAGTAAAAGAAATAATGTCTTCATTTCAGCCTACTCAACCTTCTCAACCTATTCATACTGTGTGTCTCTCAAGTGATGAGGTACAAGCCCATACTCCAGTTGTAGAAGGTCGTGGGAGAACTCCCGATGACCCACCACAATAATCTGCAGTAAGTTTTTATTCGATTTGTTGTGTTATTAGTATGATAAATATATGATAATATATATAGTTGTAACATGTATCTGTTCTACTGTTTCTTATATAACTTATATTATTTCAATCTAGGTTGGTATGAACTGTAAACTTGCAGTGGTGGTTCCAGAATATAATGTTGTGGCAGCGGGCAAGGTGTACCACCTTGGTGATACATTGCATTGCCAACAAATTACTGATGACATTTCCCGTGTGTCCATCCATCTTGTGTATGACGGAATGGGGGACAAACCACTACCCATACCTAATCCTGAATATAGTACAGTTGAAGAAGCTGAGGGTGCTATAGTGTGTTGGCCTAGACACTTGGTTATCAATGACAAGGTATACCTTATTTCTACCATATTTTTCATATTTGACTGCATATATGAACTCGTGTAATATAAGTATGTAATTTAATTAATAGGTTTGTAAACCAAAAAGTAAAAATTCTACTAGTCGTCCTCCTATGCCCAAGCCATCTTTCATTCCTGAAGCTACATTCGACGAATTGGGAAGCAAATGTAAATGTTTGTGTCGATACTTAGCCAACCAAAGCTCAAGATTACAAATGTTGGTCAATTTAACAGAAGATGCAGTTGGGAGGGATTTTGAGAATTTAATTTTTCTTGATGATATTATAGAGTTGTTCCAGTATGATTAGCTAAATACTTAGGTAATAGAAGTATGGATAAGGTAATGATCTATCAATATATATATCAAATTCCAATACACATTTTTAGCTTAGTTCTATATATGGAAATAATTACAAATGTTTTACAACCATTTATATACTGAGATAACAAACTTTGATATAAAGAATGTTGGATTCTTAGTCCCTTCAATCACTAGTCAAGTGGAGATAAATTTTGAGGATGTGAATGAGTACTGCTCTACTGCATTCAAATATTTTACTAGTGAAGGGAAGGAAATTATCCTAATTCCTTTTAACGTGCAGTAAGTATTATTATTCAATATAATTTTAATAATTAATAAAATTATTTATTTTAATGTTTGTTTTATTCTTACTCAGAGGTAGATATTGGGAATTAGTGGTGATTGCCCCTAAATTGATGACTCTTTATTATCTTGACCCAATGGGTAAAACAACAAGGAGTCACAAACTGAAATTGCCAGCTATGGAGTAAGTATAAATTTAGTCAATGCTTCAACATGATATTTCTATTTAGAATTTCTATTTTACCAACTATTCTTTAATTGATAGGGGTATAAAGGCTTTTCGTGATCCTGGAGGACAAATACCAACAAAATTAAAGACATTGACTTTGAAAAATGTCAAGGTAGCTACTTTGACAACTACTTAGTCTTATATGTATTAATTTTCAATTCTAATATGTCAAGTCTTATAGTGTTATCTCAACTGCTGTTTATAGTAGTTTACTAACATTAAGTATAATTCGTTATTTGTAGTGTCCTATGCAAAATAATGACTGGACTTGTGGCTACTATGTAATGAAATATATGTAAGCTATTGTCAAACAAGCATCACATGACATTCAGACTATAAGTCGGGTAATAAAGAATATCATAAATTTACAAGTGATTGTAGTCATTTTATAAAATATTAGCATGTGCATTTTCTGTTACAGATCTTTACAACTCATCCTTACACCCTTGTGGACTTGAATGAATTCCGAGAAGAGTGGTCACATTCTTTTCTAAATGAAGTCAATATAGCATTGGATTAAATATGTCAGCTCCATATATGTATGTGGCCCTTTCATATTTACTTTTGTATCTGATTAATATTATCTCAGACTTGCAATCTATCATTTTGTAAATTTTTATGTGATTATGAATCATTTTTGTCATGAATGTGTGGTTTTGAATGGTGACGGTTGAGCATCAATGCTCCCCTCTCCCAGAATATATGAATCTTCTTGTTCTTCTGTTCTATTTCATTTTCTGCAGAAATTTAAAAAAAAAATCGTAACTTCTAGCGTCGGTTTTTTAAATAACCGACCCTAAAGATTGAATGACCACTTCGAAAAATTTCTCGACCGAGGATTACTCTGAAGTCTTTTATTCAATCTTTAGGGTCGGTTATTCCAAAAAAAACGCCCCTGTAAAACTCTCTCGGTTGAGAAAATTGTCGAACGAAATATTTTCGGTCGAAAATGTTCTCGACCGAGGATCACACTGAAGTGGTCATTCAATCTTTAGGGTCGGTTATTCAAAAAAATGACCCTGTAAAACTTTCGCGGTCGAGAAAATTGTCGACCGAAAATATTTCAGTCGAAAATTTTCTCGACCGAGGATCACACTGAAGTGGTCATTCAATTTTTAGGGTCGGTTATTCCAAAAAAACCGACCCTGTAAACGATATCGGTCGAGAAAATTGTCGACCGAGATCGTTACAGGGTCGGTTTTTTTGGAATAACGGACGCTATAGAGCAAATTCTGTAGAGTAAATTCTCACCTGGGTTGGTGTTTTGCGTCGGTGTTTACTCTGTAAGGTCAGTTTTATTTGGTCAAATAAACTGACGCTATAGAGCAAATTCTATAGCGACGACCACTTAGGCGTCGGTTATAAAGTGACGCTACAGGCTTAAAAAAACCGACGTTACAGACCATTCCTGTACTAGTGAAGATAACCCAAGAAAATAGGGCAAGAAGCTCTAGGCCAAACCGAAAGAAGGAGGAGAAAGAGAGAGGGAAACTTCCTCACACTTGGACCCACCTTATCAAAACATGGCCTATGATCCTTGTGATGAGGGGTTCACTCCTTAAGAATGACCAACATGGAGGATCCATGGTCTAGGGCCAAGAAAATATAAGGAGAAGAAGGTAGGAGATCAAAAGAAATGCCATCAAGGAAAGGCATACACTTACCAAGGTTGAGGATGAGAAAGAATCACCACATGCAAGGGATCTTGATCACCAAGGCTCATAGGATTAACCCATCTTGCTCTGCCAAGATCCAAGGATGAGAAAAAGAGAGGGAGGAAGAAGGAAGGCTGACAAGGGTCACTTGCATGGAGAGAAGAGGGTTTGTATAGAAAATAAAGAGAGAAGTAGGGTGAAGATGAGGTGTCAACACCAAAAGATACCAAAGGGACACTTGTCCACCAAAGAAACAAACATGCAACCACTTAAAACACGCATGCATGTGATGGTGATACAACCTATGTTGGGTCTCTACCACTTCGGTGACCTCAACATATGGTCACAGTCATGACACACCAAGGACCACCTCATGGTCGAGACAAAGCACCAAAACACCATCTCGTCGAGACAAAGGGTTCACCACATACACTAGGTCGAGACACTTCACTAGAAGACAAATGTCTCGACCCAATACAAACCAAAACATTCATGGTAGAGAAAACAACACCTAGAGAAGGTGTCTCGGTCGAGACACACCCACATGGGTTGAGACAAGGGGCACCACCTTCAACAAGGTACACATGGTTGAAACCAAGAAAACCCTAGAAACCCTAATCACCACTAGGGTGTCACCGCTCAACCAAGTCCTAGCCAAGCCACACCAAAGCATCACTCTCTCTCTCTCATGAATTCAAGAGAGAGAATTAACACTCTATAGGTGGAAAAAATCAAGATAACCCTCATATTTGGGTAAATTGCAATTTGACCCAAAATAGGTACAGAAAGCATAACCATCATCCAAACACGCTCAAACTTGAAGCTTAAGCTCTCCACAAGCTCTAAAAGCATCCCAAAGGATTATATTAAGGCTCTAAGCACTTAATAAAGCCAAAACAAATAGGGTCAACCCAAAACCCAAGTCAAGGGTCTTACAAATTTCATCTAAACATTTGACTCTTACAATCTGGATTGGGTTAAACCAACATAGAACAGAAAGAAAAAACTCAACATGGATCCAATCCAATGCCAAATAGGGGTTGATGGACAATTGGATTGGTTTGGTCTAGGGACCTTAAGTGTGGTTTGTATTTTCTATATATCTCATCATCTAGAACTATAGGAACACAGAACACCCACGTTTACTGCTCCACACGCAAAAGCTCTCACCCCTAGATGGACCTAGTATGGGCCCCTCCTCGGCTCATCTGCCTCTCTTTTACTAGCTATTTCTTTTGTGTGGTCCTATGAGGTTTAGGCCTTGCAGAGGTTTTGCTGAGTGTGTCACATCCTTCTCACCTAATCCCGATGTTGTCTCAACCCAACTGCACATACACCACCACCACCACCAATAACAACAATAAACAAAAACCATGCAGATAAGAGGGGAGGATGGAGGATATAAAAACATTCTTAGCACCAAATGTCATCTCAGCTCTCCTCAATCCTTATGGTCCCAACCCCTTGTGCTAGGTTTCATCCTTCTTTTATTTTCCATCTCACAAAGCTTGTTTCCCCCAAAGCTTGATTGTTTCTTACTACTGACACATGTCCTTTTTGTCTCCTTCATCTCTTCTTTTCTTTGCACTTTAATTGTTTTGGGGATTAGGGGTGTGGGAAAGTGTATGGCTCGTATCCATTCTTGAGGGATCTTTTTCTAAGGATGTCTTGATGGCCTAATGAAAATCTCGATCCATAAGGATGCACTTTTTGCGTGTGTGGATATGTATAGTCACGTTGCAAGGTTTAATGTACACACATATCTCTAAGGGGGGATATTTATATAACTTATAATGCTAATATGTTGTTTAGGACAACATGAAAAAAATAATTGATGTGAAAAGGGGTGTTTCCTCCTTTTAGCAGTAAGGCATGGACTAGTATATGTGGATTGTAGTTTCTACGGTTAGGCATTATGTCACTCATTGCCATTGTTGTTATCATATATACTAGTGGGGTGTTGTTTGATGAATAAGAAGACACATCAGACAGAATCATGCCCTTTTGGGCTATAGCGGATGGCACAAAATGTTTGTATTAGTTCTCATGTTAGTTGTTTGGTATCCAGCTAGCGGTAGTTTTTTTCCCATCAACAATGCATGAGTTGGTTGGTTACAACTATACATAAGATAACTACATACGACCAAACATAAATCATGTTCTAACTCCTAGATTTTAAAAGTAATTATCTAGTTTGACACAGTACCAGACAAGGTTTTAGTTGAGGTGTCAAACTATGTTGGTTTTCTATTTATAAGTGAGGTACTACTCTCACTATTAGTGGTGGCGTCTTATACATTGGTGGTTGAGTGTAAATTAAGAATAGGAGATTGTGAAACTTTGATGGATGATATGATAAACAAAAGATATATATTCATTGATGGATGAAACATTACTTTATGTGGCAAGAACTAACCAATATATATATATATAATCGAACCAAAGAAATAATAGAACTAGTGTAAGTTTTGTGTTGAATCAACACGTTTTACATGTTGATAGTAATCCCGTGATATTTAGAGGTGTGACTTGTTTTTATATATTTGATCTTTTAATAAACAAAACGTCCATTATTTCCCTATACATGTTTTATTTCTATTTTTATTAAAGGTATACATATCATCCTCTTTTTCATACACACTTTAATATACCTTTTATATATATTTTCCTGCTATATTTTTTCTTTACTTTTATTTTATTGTTCAGGTTGACTAAGGTTATCTACACCACAATGCTTGAATCACATTTTTGTTCTTATGTATTTTCACATATGCTAGATCAAATTTACCTATTTTACCCATACCTTCCATGTTCACTCTAAGGGAAGAGGGTAAGGGAGGGAGAAGGTAGTGGAAGTCACAAAGTGGGTAAATACTCTTACCCCTAACCGCTATCTCAAGGTGGGCAAGGGTAAGGATAAGACCTTATCATCCCAAACCCTCCTCGTTGAAATCCTTAGTTTCCCACTGATAAACCATGATAGAATGAGGTAGGAAAACTTATGTCTTTGTATTCACGGGGCACATCTATATATATGAACTTGGGTGGTGGCCAATAATCCAATTACACATTGTGGGGCTAACCTCATGTATACAAAGGCATAGAATAAATGAATAATGAATAATGAATAATAAATACTTATTATTCTAACACTCCCCCTCAAGTTGGTACATATATATCATAGGCACCAAGCTTATTACATAAGAACTTAACCCTAGAACCATTAAGGGATTTAGTAAATAGATATGTTACTTGATCTTTGGAAGGGATGGGACAAGTATGATTTGCTGATCTTGTGTCTTTTCCCAAATGAAATGAAATCAGCCTCGATGTGTTTAGTTCTTTCATGAAAAATTGGGTTGGAAGCAATGTGGACAACCACTTGATTATCATAGCAGAGTTGCATTGCCTCACACTATTTGTACTCAAGTTCTTCGAGGATGTTTGCGGTTCATAAGAGATCACTAGTAGCATGAGACATGGCCCAATATTTAGATCATCATTGTATCATTCTATGACAATTGACCTTTTACTTTTCTAGTATAGTAGATTGCTTCCCACAAATACACAATATCCTAAGATAGACATGTGGTCATTAACACATCCGGCTCAATCAACATCTAAAAATCCATGTACTTTAAGATGACCATGATTTGAATATCGTATTCCTTTGCATGGACTCTCAAATAATCCAGATGACAACCTCTATATGACTAGCATGTGGTTTATCCATAAATTTACTAACCAACTTTATGGGGGAACCCATCAAGGAAGAAGAAGTCTAGAGGAGAAAATGGAAATTTGTTATATTAATTCATATTCAACTTCTTGGGACAAGCCCCCAAGGCTAGTATATATACTAAAAGACATAAAACCCTAGACCTGAGACAATTGCACAAATTGTCTAACAAAAATTGAAATTAAAAATAAAACTTTTAAAATTGCAACTAAGCACATATAACTAGATAAATTTCACTTAGATCCCTGCATATAAAAATAAAACAAGTAAATCTAATTAAGTGGACTTTGTCCTACATCAACTCCCATGGGGTTCAAAAGAAGAGCCACTAGTGAGTCAACCATATTTCTTCTACAGGCTCTCCCAACATTGGTTGATGATAGGACAAGTGAACTGGACATTTCTTGGCAACCAGGATCAGGCTGTTGTCAACCTCAGGCATGTGGTAGGATTGAAGCATTTGTACTAGTTTTATCTTTGGAACGTCAGCAATTGTTGGCAACACTAGGGAGGAGGTATATGAATCATCACTTTTGTCAAGGAATGTGATAGATGGATCTATCAATGAATGGTTCGGTGTAGGGATGAGGCCACCATCTGTTAGCAGTGCATAGGGATGAACTGGCACGATGTTGATGGTGTAAGAATCACTAGTGCCATCAATCTCTAAAGGTAGAAAAGAAGCAAGATTGGGCTTTTTCTTGTCAACTTTAGGATTAATAGCACCATCAATTGCTATAGGTAGCACATAGACTTGCTCATGCTTGTTGTTGACATCTTCAGGATCATTGGTTGAGAGTGATTCTTTGTATCATCTTTGTCATCACTAGGCTTGCTATAGGGGAGTATGTCTTCTGGCTCAATATCAATTTCTTGGTGCTTGACACATGTAGTCATAATAGGGAAGGGATACAAAGGAGGTCAAATTCTAAAGATCTAACACTGCTGATCAAGTCAATGTATTGTAGATAAATATGTCACAATAGAACTCTTGAACTCATGTAGATTCCCATTAGTAATAGAAACATCATCATACACTGTGTCGTACACTGAAAAAATTTGGAAGTGTGACAGAATCTTCTGATTCACAGATATCTCACTAGGAACATATGTCCCATAGGTTGGAAAGGTATGCCCATAGGGCCAATCATGTGATGATTTACATAGAATAAACCATAAAGAATTTTATTAATACTCATAAAGGCAAGCTTCCAATTCATTATGTTTCATTCAGTTATGAGATAATGAGGAAACATTATGAATGTCTAAAGAATGACAATACTCAATGTCGTATGTCTTCAAGTACGTGACTTAGAAGATGAGATCACACGAATGGTTAGGAGTGTGTACATTCTTATTATATCCCTACTAGGTTGTTACTATGGATGGTAGATAGACCACCAGTAACACATGAGACTAGAGTGTGGGTTGGTTGATGACATAATTTCATTAGTCATGATATGGCAATATCAAACCAAGCACACAAATACATGTTAAGGAATAATGTATCAGATAGACCCAACTTGAGAGTGACACATGGAAACCATCATTGGTGGTCATAGTTATCTCTCATAGTGAAGGTGGTGATTGTGATTCATAGACCTGAAATCACTACACTCATCACATGTCGTTGGGTATGCTTTGACATCAACAAACGCAGTCCTGAAACATGGGTTGTTATAATGGTGATAATTGGGTGACTTTGACACATGGGGATAGACTATGAGTGATAGATATAGGATTTGTCCCTCCTGTTGGAGATTGATATCCTGGCTACTTGATAAGTGAGACTGAGAAATGCATGCATATGCACATATGAATCAATATATGATATTGAGGTCACATTATTTCAGACAGTCTGATCTTGGTTCAAGGAACATGGATTGAACCTTAATAGGATGACTATTCCATGCCTCGAGTTCATCGTGGATATCAGTGGCAAAGGAATTATACAATCACTATAACACCTTATACAAATTGTTGGTTGAAGTTGTTCTCTGACTTTCCATTCACTTGGGTAGCACTAATGTGTGACTAGGCACCACTCTCTGCTTTTAATGTCATAATTTAGTTATGGACATTCACTACCAATGTGATATGGGACCTATAGGGTCACACACAAAGGAACTCATCTAGAAGAGGAGTTTAATCTTAAATGATGATTGGATTGATTACTAAAGTATTTAGGTATTCGATTCACGAAACAGATTGGTTAACTGCACTGCCAAACGACCATCTCATAGGGTTAGATGACTATTTGGGCATGTCAGATGAGCGTCTCAAGTGTTGAGATGGTTGTCTGGGTTATCAGGCTGATCAAAATTCAAATTGGCTAAGTTCTACCCAAACTGAGGTGTGAACCGACCGACTCAATTCGACTCACCAAATGAGCATCTTGGTGAGCAAGACAGGCATCTTGCATGTGTGAGATGACTCAGTTGGGTCCGAACAAAGGTTTTAGAAGTTTCCTGAACTTGTTTTGATTGCACAATACTTGTGGTGCAAGGAATTAATGTTTAACATTAATGGAATTAATTTGCCAATTTTGTATGTGATTGCGAAACTAAAAAATGACCATCTCGCAGTTCAAGATGACCATCTCGTGTGACCAGACAACCATCTCATGGCTCACAGGTTGCAAAAATTCAAGATCTTCCGTCCACTCCCGTACATATCCCAAACTAACTAGGAACCCTAGCCCAAACCCTTCATATAAATAGAGGGGGACTGGAGGCTTCCCAGAACACAACAACACAACTGAGAATCATTTTCTTTGACAATTGTTGTCTTCTCTGGTTGTGGTAACCAAGAGAGCCCAAGCAAGTCCTACTCGACAACGGAGGGATAACGACATGAGAGAATAACTAAGGACCATTATTGTGGGGGAGCAAGTTGGTGACTAGTACGCCAATGGGAGGGACAACTCGTTCTTATCTGTTGTGGTCGAACGACAGGAGTTCTAGTTGGTCCATGTGGACTACTCTAGAGGCATGAGTCCTTTGGTTGCTGCTAGGAGAGCAAAATCAGCCTGCAGTCTGTGCGAGACCACAAGAGTCACTACAGAAGCTGTCATGTTTGTTGTTCGTGGTGAAGACCAGGAAATGCACAACCACCATCCAAGAAGCAAATAAAAGACAATTGCAATTGCAACAGGTAGTTGTCACTAGACTTGCTCCAGAACCAGGTATAAGTTGTTAAACCATCCTTCCTATTTCATAGTAGCTGGCGCGATCTTGTTGGTATGGGAATACAAATAGATAATTTTTTGTTTTCCTTGCTATACTTTGTGCCTGTATTTCCCAATAATGGTATCAGAACCACGTCAATTTACTATATTTTAGGATAATCAATATGATCGAATTTTAGTTTAATCATTTATTTATTGCATACAATGCAAATATTTAAATTCTCATATGCATATCCGATCAAAGACCACATTATCATGAATTAATACATATACACAATTTACATGTGTCACCCTAAAAGCGATTTTAATGGTGAATGAGTAGTGTGGTAATGGTCAATACCCAATATCCATGTGTGGTTGGATGGCTTTCTTTTATTCTCATTTATCTCTGTCTACGTATCGAACCTCTACCTACCTCTTCCATACATAAAGTTAATTCTTTCCTTCCTTTGCCCCCTCGAATGTAACTCAAGGTTTCTCTTTATAATGTAATGTTTAATAGCAATATGATAGTTTTTTTTTCTTACAACAACGAGGAAGATGATCATCGTCAGAGGAGATGACCAATTCGTGAGACAAACTGACTGTTTGGAGGACCATGGAGGGCAGAATGACGGAGCCATATGACCACTTGGTGGACCCCACTAACCATTTGGAAGGAGTCCAAACATCGGTTGAATTGGAGGCCAAACTACCATCTGTGATGACCAACTAACTGGCCAAGAGGCGAGATGACCGATTCAAGGGTTGAACCAATCTACCCAGATTGGCAAGAATAGATCCACACCAACAAGATGTTCATACATATGATGTGATGATTGTCCTAGGTGGTAGTAATTCCTTATATAGCTCCAAGGAATTACATTACACATGGCATAGCCATCGCCTTTTGTTTTATATTGCATGTTTACATTGTGGGATATAATATGTATATGACACATACTATATATGTGGTGATAGGATACAATATATGTATATATATATGATATATATAAAATCTCTTAAATCAAATATATTAAGTCTAAGATGCTTTCTAATAACAATGTGCATGAAAAGCTTGTTCAACAAAGAGTAGGCTATGCCAAAGTGGGGTGCGTCGTCTACCTCTTGGAAATGTGATGGTAGTAATGTAGCTTCCGCCAAGTCAGAGTGAACTATTATCATATTGGTTGTTGGGTCAGGCTTAATTGGCTACTTAGAGAGCCTAAGCCCAGAGGCATGTAAATGATCATGTCAAGCAGTTGCATATATCATCTATCCAAGAGTTTCATATGATGCAAGTGGCATGATTGCTTACCTAGATAGTCAAGTTGTGGGTGATAAGCAAAAGATGACTCATGATTTGATGAAACATGGATCTTGGATCATTAGAAAAGTTTCCACTACAATTTTCCGAATTGATACGTGAGGGTTATCAATTTGATCAAAATAATGAGAATGATAATGAATTAAAGACCTAATTATAATCGCCCAAAATTAATCAAATCAAATCAAAATGAGTTTTTGATAAAATTGTAAATTCCTTTGTAGAATCAAATAACAACAAACAACAATAACTTTTATAACACCCAAGCCCACTGCCCAAGGCTCTAGTAGAGTTTTAGGAATGACGACTGGCCCCACAGACCACCACCAGCCTTAACTGCGTGCTTTATCCACACTCATGTGCAAGCCGAGGTCAACTTCCCGACTGGTCAGTGGTCACCCATCCTAGTACTACTCCAATCTAAGTACGCTTAACTATGGAGTTCTTTAGTAATGGGCTCCCGGAAAAGGAGGTGCACCTTGGTGATATGGGTAGTCCAATCATTCCTTTTAAGATCATCTTATCCAAGGCCTCAAATCCTGGGACATTACAATCTCCCCCACTTAGACTCTTGGCATCCTCGTCAAGGCTCAATATAAGGCCACATAATCTCTTTCCCATTTCAGTGCAGACCCACAATGACCCATGGACACCCAGCTCTCGATCACGGAATACTAGCACAAGGGTGGCTATGTCAATAATGGACAACCATTTCCAACATGCCTGGACCATACGGCTCAAGACTGGCATACCACATGCTCATGCGGGACCCACCTACTAGAGGGAAATTGGCTCTGATACCATTTGTAACACCCATGCCCACTGTCCAAGGCTCTAGTAGAGTTTTCGGAATGACGACTGACCCCACAAACCACCACTAGCCTTAACTGCGTGCTTTATCCACACTCATGCGCAAGTCGAGGTCAACTTCCCGACTGGTCACCCATCCTAGTACTACTCCAAGCTGAGCACGCTTAACTATGGAGTTCTTTAGTAATGGGCTCCCGGAAAAGGAGGTGCACCTTGGTGATATTGGTAGTCTAATAATTCCTTTTAAGATCATCATATCCAAGGCCTCAAATCCTGGGATGTTACAACTTTTCTCTATGCTTGGTCCTTGAGAAGAAAAAATAATTAGCAACAACTTCCACGACTATTTCAAGATGTTGAGGATTGTTCTGGCACAGGAGCACAAGGTCTATGTCCTGGAAAATGTGACACCCTTTGACACATCAAGTGAGACTACTCAAAACAAAGTGCAAAATTAACACTAATAACCATATTACAATAAAACAAGGTAAGTTAAAACTGATTTCTCAACCACATATCAGAACTAAACACATCATGTGTGAATCCATAAATTGGAGTTACATGTATTTCATTCATATCAAAAGATGTTACTTACATAGATCAGTGGCTAACTAGCCACAACCTACTACATGTGACAACATGTTCTCATACACAAACCACCTATGTACCATATCAGATAGACTTAAGAACTAAAAGTGATGTACAATGTCTATAAAACACCCTTAAAGACCTGAGTCTACATGAACGACACATAGGACTCTATTATTAGACACTAGTTGTATATCTATGATTCAGCTGCTACACACCTCAAAAAATCTGCCTCAGAAACACAAGCTTTATCCCAGCATGTATGTCCGCCTAAAAGATTGTGGAACCCACAGGGTGAGACCAAACATCCTAGTGAGCTAGAGTTATAACTCTTTGCCAACATCTATTAAAAGCACAAGTAACTAAAATAATAGATTATACTATTAACGGATAAGCAAATTTAGCTAAATGATATAAGCAAAGCAGTTAGCATTATTTAAGCAGTTCAGGTATCTACAACTGGGAAGTAGATCATTCTATGTATTTAGAAGGAATATGAAGAGCATGTATCTCATCTGTCAGCTATATTGTATAAAGCAAGCAAGGACTCATCCAATATTTCTGTATTTGATCCTATGCAAGTATGCTACATGGATGACTATGTGTTTTGTTATGCCCCGAGGATTTGAGTCGTACCACCCAAATTCAAGTGACCACTACTAAGTCAAATTTGGTGCCATACAAGGCCCATAGAAGAGCTGGAATTCCACAACCTCACCCCCTCAGTCAGTACGAGTGAACCTGCAATGATATACCAAGTCAAACTGCTACCAATGATATTAAGTCCAACTATACAAGTCACGACACTACTGTAACTGAGCTACGACACGCAACCACACTCCTATCAAGGTATGGTCCGTAGCCAATCCTGTATAACATATCACTAGGAGACCAACTCACACATGGATGTCTAATATATCTTAGAGGTAAGGATATATTCGTCCTCACCCCTGCATATTCAAAAATATACACTCCGAGTTAAACTCTTTTCACCATCTAGCAAATGCTGACACTGAATGGATCTATGATACAAGGCAAAACTATATGATTAAAGTTTCACTTTATTAGTTATGCCATTTGGGTGAATTAAGGTTTTAGCACTCAAGTGGACATGCAAAACTCTAATTCAATCTAACAAGCATAACTATATTGCAACCTCAAAAGATATCAAACATATAAAGTGTAAACTTATTACATCCACTCAGGGCATTACCATCTCACTGCCTTAAACAAGACTAAGCATCACTATCACAGTATTGAGGATCCAAACCCCTTATCACATCACTGGAGGTTACACCTCTCACTAGGCATCATGCCTTCACCAAGTCATAAGGCCCATCACATCATTCTTGTATTTCATCATCCACTCATCGTGCCTCAACTTGGCACATAAGCATCACCTGCATTACATGTATATCACCATAACATTCACATAGCTATGATTACCAAGCTCATAATACTTGCATGGTTACAAATTTATAAACAAGATAGATAACATCACTCACCGTAGTCATTCCATGAAAGAGAAACAAGCACGATCATTACACATCATTAGGGTTAGGTTTTCCCATTCATAGCTGATTAGGGTTTCCAAAGCTAGGTTCTAACACCAACCCTAGGTTATCACCTCCCATAATCTTGAAGTGTATTAGGGTTAAGTAACATAATTAGAGGTGATTAGATAGCATTCTAAACAACATCATACATGGCTTATGTATCATTCATATATGAGTATCATTGAGTGTTCGTGTGTGCTTCATAACTTCCTACTATCATCACATGTAACCCCATAGACACATGGGTTGTGGCCACCATTCATGATATGTCGCGACCGTGACATCCAGCATCGGTGTCTCAACCCTCAATGCCATCACCATGTCGCGACCCACCTCTTTTCATGTTGCACCCACGACATTAAGGTTAGGGTTATGTCTACCAAAACTTATGTCGCGACCTCCAGGAGAATGGTTGTATCAACCTCAATCATGACACAATGTCATGACCACTCTCAAGATCATGACCAAAACCCAAAAGCTAGAACAAAAACCCAACTCAACCAGGGATCAACATAGCCTTCAACATAAAGTGTCGCACCCTCCATCAACACTAGGTCCAACTCATTCAGAGAGAAATATCTCAACTAAGACTAACAATGGGTCACGACCTACATGAAGATAGGTTTCTCGACCTCCACCCATGTCGCGACCCAATACCACCATGGTCGCGACCCTACACTCTAGGGTGAATCTTAAGTCAAACAAGGCAGGAACAAGACACCAACATTAGGGTTAACTAGGCCAGTCATCACCAAAAGACTTGACCTAACACAACTAGGTCAAACTCAACCTCAAAGGGGCATCTCGACCATCCTAAGGAATGACATCTTGGTCTCAAAACAAAATGGAAAACTAAGGGAAGAACCAAGGTCACCATGAAGGAAAGCTCAAATAATCGATCACCAAACCCTAAATCGTAGGTCAAGAAAAATCAAGGAAGAACTTCTTCCAAAGAAGGGAAACCATGCTCATGGTGATCAAGAATGAACCTAACATCTATCCAACTTATAGATATATGAATCTCATACACAAGAGAAAAGCTAAGGAAGAAACCATGATCATTAAGAATGAAAGACTCATGTGAACGATCATCAAAACCCCATGTTATTGATCATGAAACCACCAAGAAAGATTATCATTCAAGGAAGAGAAAACCATGATCAACGTATCAAAATAGAAGGTAATACCAAGAAAATCCATTCTTGACGTGGAGGAGGTACCTCATGCAAAATTGGTCATCAAAAACCTCAAATCTTGAGTCATGAAAATACTGTGAGAATGCCTCATACAAGAGACAGAGAAAACCAACCCATTTATCATAAGGAAAACACCCAAAACACCAAAGAAAACAATATGGCCGAACTTAGATCATGATGATAAAACCAAAGCTTATGTTGTATATACCAAAATCCCCTCAGTGAACATATACAAATCGAATTCATGAATTTAGGGTTTAAGAAAAAGAGTATTCTACATGAGAATACTTCAAAGTCTTGAATCCTAAATTCATGATTACATTCTCTAGCTCTTATAAATCATATTTAGAGGTTGAAAAAGTAGATAACACCAAGGAAAACCCATCGTCTTCAAGGAGGAAGCTCCATACAAAGATTCAGTCATCAAAACCCTAAAATATGTGTCAATAAATCACCACAAGAGAACGTTGTGTAAGAGAAATAAACCCACATGTAACTCTCCCAAAAACTCCATATAACTTCATGGTTCACAAACTTCAATCATATGACCACAACCAAGATCAAGAGGTAGAGGATGAACCACCATAACACATCCATCTCCCAAAATCAGGTACCTCAGACTAGGGTTTCAGATTCTAAGAAATTTAAGCATTATAACCACCATCACTTGAGTTATAGATCTTGATATCACATATTAGCATATTCGGGCATGTTATGGAGAGAGATACAATTATGTGTAAGAAAAATTAAGAGTTCTATTAATAGAGAAGAGTAGAGAGTTATAAAACCCACCTTAAGATGATCACCACCAAGATCAAGAACTCTGAGCACACGATCAAGGGATGAAGAAACTCCACCAAAGCTCCACCTTCAGCCATAAGATCACCTTAATAAGAATAAGACACCATTGTCAAATAATGCTCAAGAAAATAGGGCAAGAAGCTCTTGGCTGAACCAAAAGAAAGAGAGAAGGAATCCTCCTCACACTAGGGTCTACTTTTCCAAAACATGGTCTATGACCTTTGCGATGAGAGGTTCACTCCTCAAGAATGACCATCATGGAGAATACACGATCTAAGGTTGACAAGATAGAAGCAGATGGAGGTAGGAGATCAAGGGAAACACCATAAAGGAAAGGAAAACACTTACCAAGGTTAAAGATGAGCTCGGATCTCCACCACCACCACATGCAAGGGAAGACCAATCTCTCAAGCTCTAAGGATGAACCTCCTTGCTCTACCAAGATCCAAGAATAAGAAAGGAAGGAGGAAGAAGATAGATGGCCTAAAGGGTTGAAAGCAAGAAGAGATAAGGGATTATATATATGGGAGATGAGAGAGAAGGCAAGGGATGAGGTGCAAGACCCCAAGGTACCAAAGGGACACTTGTCCACTCAAAAGACCAACATACAACTACTTAAGCATGAAATGCAAGACATGGTGATACTATAGGTAGTGTCTCGACCACCATAGAATCTGAAATGGCTACGGTCACAACATATCTTGGGTTGGACCTCCCATGGTCGTGACATCAGTACCTAATCACCTCTTGGTCGAGACAAAGCATCTCCATAAACCCTATGTCGAGACAACCGATGCTAGGTCAACCACCTCGACCCAAGACCACCCTAGACCTCATTGGTCATGACCTAAATACCTATAGGAGGTGTCTCAACTATGACATACACCCAACCTAGCCTAGGTCGTGACCCAAGCTCGAGACAACACACCATATACACATGGGTTGAGACACTCAACACTCATAGGGACCCTAATCACCACTATGGGTGTTACTCCTCAGCCAAGGCCCAAATAAGGTGACCACTTCTTTCTCTCTCTTCTAGATGATGTAACAAAAGAGAATAAACACTCTAGAGGTGACAAATTGCACATCAACCCCCTACTTTGGGTAAATTGCAATTTGTACCAAAACTAGCACATAAAGCACAAACAACCTCCAAACCAGCTCAAACTTGAAACTTAAGCGCTCCACAAGGTACAAAACCATATCAAGGGATTGGATAAAGGTTCTAAGCACGTGATAAAGCCAAAGAAAATAGGGTTAGCCAAAACCCAAGTCAAGGGCCTTATAGAAATGCTAGAACCAGAGGAATCACCTCAAAATGCTCCGAGGGCTGACAAGGATGCTTATAAGAAGCATATTGAAGACGCCGTGGATGATAATTGTTTGTTTATATGCTCCATGAATAATGAGTTACAGAGGCAGATGAGAACATGGATGTGATTGAGATGGTCACACATCTCAACAACATGCTCCAAGATCAGGCAAGAAAAGAGAGATACGATGTATCCAAGGCACTATTCAAATGTAACATGACAGAAGGTGACTCAGTAGGTTCTCATATGCTCAATATCATTGGGTATGTAGAGAATCTAGCTAGACTGGGATTCCCCTTCAGTCAAGAGTTGGCTACTGATGTGATTCTATAGTCTTTGTCAGAGTCATATAGTCAATTTGTCATGAACTACAACATGAACGACTTTGACAAGCTGTTGACCGAGTTGTTGGGCATGTTGAGAATAGTTGAGACACAGATGAAGAAAGACAAGCCTAAATCTGTGATAATGATCAGTAGGATAAAGGGAAATTCTAAGGCAAAGGCAAAACTAAGAAGGGTTCTAAAGCTGTCTAGAAGCCCAAGTATTCAGATCTCAATGAAAATGAAGGAGTGAAGAAAATAAGAGGTGATTATCACCAGCCTGGACATTGGAAAAGAAATTGCCCACTCGGGTTAGAGGAATTAAAGAAGAAGAAGGAAGACCCTGAGGCCTCTGCTTCAGATATAAATGTTGTAAGATAAATTTGATTACTTCTTCTTGGTATGTGATACCTAATAGAGATCTGATAAGAAGTAAAAACTCTCATGGAAGGACAAAGATGGACAAGGTGGAGAAAGAGTAGTAGAAGCTTTAGTCTATATTTAAATTTATCTTAGCCCAATGGGCATGTAATAGAGTTAGTAGAACTGTTGTTTCATTACACCATCAAATAGAAACATTTACTTTAATGCATCTTGTATGACAATGATGACAATTAAATAAAGTGAGATATTAATGTTTCTATTTCAAAAGATATGATCTTGCATGGAACTTCCCAAACACCCAACGATCTTTGTAAGAAAGACTTTGAGTTGAATGTTTATAACGCTAATAGTAAAGGATTATAGTTGATGACTCAAGACTTTCATTAGCATTAGTCACTTTGGATGTACATATAAGAAATGCATGTCTAGAATACATATTGATGTTAATCTAGATTCCTTTAGTTATCAAAACTAAGGAAACATGCAAAACCTTATTTACACATAATGTGACATGACGTCCTTCACTGTATGTAGTGGGGATGATAGGCTATCCATCAAACCTTATGCATATGATGCATGAAGCTATTATGGGGTGAATGTTATAGATAATTGCTTATACTTTGTTTCTATTACTGGTAATATGATGATATGTACTCAATAAAATAAAAACACAGATCTCTTGAAGTGTTCAAGGAGATTATAAATGAAGTACGACTTTGATGAAGGTATTGAGAAACGTTGATGAGATTAAATGTTGAAATACTTTTATATAATTACCTTTAGAACCTTCAGGAAGAAATGTGATAATGTATCACAAGTCAAATCCATATGAACATGTTGATGTGTCAGAATGAAGGAATTATACCATAATAAGTCATGATATAATTGTCAGACTGTCAGTTAATCTAATCTTCTTATCCTCATAAATATATAATCACTGAATGATGTACCATCTGAATGGTTTATAAGACATCATATATGATATGATTTTGGAATGTCCCAATATGTCTAAAGGATTGAAACCTATATTGAGAATGTAGTTTCTTCAAAAAGGTTTATCCACAAACCATAATTGTTGAATGCTACTGTTAATTCCAATCCAATAACAAAAGTGTTTTGTTGATAGGATAACTGAGTTCCTAAAGAATCAATGGTAGTAAAAGTAGAATTCAAAATATTTGAGGTCAACAAAGAGGTACAATGAGAACTAAGAGAATCACAAGATGTTGTGGAATCTCAATTTCATCATGTAACACATAATAAAAATAGTTCTAGTAAAACATGTCTGAAATTGAGGATTGTGAATCCAACATCTCGTATAGGTTGGTCATAATAGGATGAGCCAACTAATCAACTAGAAGTTATTCATTACCATGATATGAGTAATGGATTAAGGCCATTATGGGGTCCATGTAAGCTAACAAGGTAGGACCTTGATAACGCCACCTAAAGGAGTAATACCTAAAGGGTGCAATAAGGTCTTGTGGCAGAAATCTACATAGACAGCATAAAAGGACAAATTGGTTCAATAGGTTTTCAAATCAATTCAAGTTGTTGAACATGATAGAAATTCCTTTACCAATTATCAAGCTTGTTGTTGTAGTTAAAATAGACTAAGAGATTACGCATATGACGATAAAAAGCAGATTCCTTGAAGCGAATATATCAGAGCATGTGTACGTGACACAACCTAAAGGGTTTCATAACTTCATGAATGCAAATAAAGTCTATAAACTACAAAGTTCAATCTGGGATTGAAACAAGCATCTTAGAGATGGGATCTTTTGACTTGACAAGATAGTCAAAGAATTTGACTTGAATCAAAATAAAAGATGAAATCTGTTATTACAAAATATTTTGTGGGATCATATATGAATATTCCACATATGATGAGGAATAACAACTCAATAATATGAATATTGAGATTTGGCATGGAAAACACCTTCAATCTTGAAGGATAAGGTGAGACATCTTATGAGATAAGGATATAGACCTATGAGATAGTTCTTGAATATGTTTCACAATGGAAGTTTAAAGCACATACAATAGCAATGTGTTGAAAGGGTTCAACGCAGAAAGGATTCAATGAGAGAGAATCCAGATTAGTCTCTCATAGAGCCATATGTTCCAATTCTTGAGAAGAATGGAAATAACATGATTAAGATGTCATAGGCTGTAGCAATGGATTTATCATGAATGTTATAAAAGTGTACTTATCCCATATAATCTTATGTGTATTGGACATGACAAGTTGATTCCAATAAGGATTATTGGAATGTCATTAAATATATACATTGCTTTGAGAAGTACTTAAGGATAAATTGCTAGTCAATAAGGACAATAATAGAAGGAAGAGTTAAAAGGGTTACATTGATGAAAGCTTCCATAATGACAAAGTGATTGCAATAAAATATGTTTGATTTGAAAGGAGAAATGTTATTAGTTGGAAGGGTTCCGAACTAATAGCCATTGATTCTATTCTACAATAGAAGCTGAGTATACATGTGTTATGAGCATAGAGAGATACTATATGGATCTAAAAGTTCATACGATGAACTTATAGTTCTTCCGACCATTGATGAGTCAGTATTGATATTGTGACAACAAATATCAAATATCATATTACAATGGTTTCATCTCAGAGCGAAGACATAAGAAACTTGCAATATACTGACTAATAGCAAAATGTTGCTAACCCTCTAGATTAAGCAGTTGCGCAACAGAAACATGGTGGACATGCTTGGATCACTAAGAATGAGATTCGTGGGTGATTGGCTCTAAGTGCAAGTGGGAGTTTGGTGGTAAGGAATGCCCATAGAGCCAATCATGTGATGGTTGACATAACATAAGCCATAAAGGATTTGATTAATACTCATAAAGGCAAGCTTGCAATTTAGCCTGTTTCATTCAGTTATGAGATAATGAGAAAACATTATGAATGTCTAAAGAATGATAATACTCAATGTTGTTTGTCTTCAAGTATGTGACTTAGAGGATGAGATTACATGAATGTTAAGAGTGTGTACATTCTTATTATATCCCTAGTCAGTTATTATTATAGAAGGTATATAGACACTAGTAACACATAAGACTAGAGTGTGGGTTGGTTGATGACTGAATCTCATTAATCATGATACAGCAATATCAAACCAAACACACAGATACATGTTAGGGAATAGTATATCAGATGGACCCACCTTGAGAATGAAACATGGAAACCATCATTGGTGGTCATAGTCATCTCTCATAGTCTATGTGGTGATCTCACTACTACAAAATTTGTTAAAACCGAAGGACAAATTCTTAACCAATAGTTGTGAATCCTTGACTAATATATGATGGTCAGGGTCAATCCCTGACCAACATACCTTGAGCAAAAGCTTGGTGACCAATAATGGTTAGTCAGGTTCTATCCCTGACCAAATCCTTGAGCAATCAAGTAAAAAAGTTGAATTTATATTTTTAGTGAACAACTGATAGTTAGGGTCTATCCCTGACCATTGAGAAGAGAAACCTTGAATAATAAACAATTAATTTTAATTTACATCAATGTATAAGGCCGTATATCCAAAGTTCATTCTTCACTGATGACAAGACATTTCTTTTCAAGCATCCATATTTGAATACATGTGTCATTCAAAACAATTTGGCCATGAGAAGTTACTGGTCATTAATCGATGACCTCAAAACATAGTTAAATACATGATAAAATTCCATGTAATAACATGGTTTTATATTTAAAGCACGTGAGTGGAGCATTATGTTTTTCAAGAAAAGTAAGGCGTATATTATAGTATTAGATTAGCGAGTATTCATATACATAATATGCCTTTTTGGAATACAAGTTTTAAACAAAATATGAAGTGTAATCTCCCAAGAAAATTCACTTAATGTGTTTTCCCTTATCTTAATTCTTTGATTTTTCCCATAGAGGCTTTCACTAATATTCAATCGATTCTACATGTTGGAGTACGGTTAACATCCTGTAATACAAAATATTGTGTATTATGTTCTTATTATTTACAAAATAAATGTTCATAAAGAGCTGACAACCTTCCATGGAATAAAGTTTGATACAAGAAAACTAATATAATTCTTAAACCTCACAATGATTTTGTCATACAAATAGTTGAAATAGTAGATATGGATTTCGTTATGTTCCTAAGGAGCAAATGTGTATGTTCATCTCTGATCACCAACATTTTAATGTATATGAACTATTCATTTGAAATTAATCATGTTGAAGATATAAGATGAAATGATGTGGCTGGAATATATAATAGGCATGTTAAGAAAATAGACAACAAAGACTCAGAGTTACCATCTTTTATTTGTGGAGTTTTATGATGGCTTTGGCATTTTGACGAGCAGGGAACATGCATTAATGGGACCTTGGCCACCAGGCTAATATACTGAGTTAACTGCAGACATCAACTGCCCTGAAATTTCTTTTGCACCATGAACCAATCAACTTTTCTCTTCATTGTCTACCTTTGTTGCAGCTTGAACTATTCCAGAATAACCATGCCACATGCACGCCTATCTGAAATGAACACATCAAATGACAAGGATATATATTGGAGGTACAAATTTGCTTTCATTTTAAATCAATTACGTATAACAATTGGTTTGAGAAATGTATAAACACTAATGTCTTTTTGTTTTACCCATTCAGATCTCCGTCAACATAGCTTGGAAGGGGCTTCTCCATTTTATGATACTCGTTCATCTCCTTCAGCATAGTTTAGAAGTGGCTTCTCCATTTCAAAATATGTGTATCTAGTACATTCCAATATGATCGTAGAGACATGATAACATAGATTAGAGTATGATATAAAGAAGACACATTTTCTATTGAATAAACCCAACCCATCTTAGATACGAAGAGAGGGAAAGGGCACAATAAATTATCATAATAAGATGAGAGCCCCTTTTCCTCATGATGAATCAACAACATAAACCCACCCTCATGGAAGAGAAGTACCACGATTAGATGAAAGAACATATTAGATGAGATAATTTGATAAAAGGTGGACATATAAAAATCTATGACAGAATAAAGTTCTAGAATTGGGTGGAGAGTGGTGCCAGGAGACACATGTGCCCATTACATACCTAGACTGTAGAGGGGAGCCTTAACTAATAGGCATGTCATGGTCGCTCAGGCCACTGTAATAGTCACCTACGATATGAATAGAGAAAGGAAGATCAAGATGAAGGGGAAGTAGCGAGGTATAGAAGGAGCGGCTTAAGAAAAGTTAGGGATTGCGGCGGCGATGGATGGAATGAAGTAGATGGGGCACGGGCGGGTCTAGTAAGGGAAGAAGTGCAAAACTGAAAATAGAATTAGGGGCGCGGGCAAATGAATTTTCACTAGGGCGTCAAACGCGCGGTGAACTTTTGAGCTACATTTGAAACCCAAAATAAAAAAATCAATTACGTCAAGGACGAGTCTGCATAGTCAGGGATAAGACCTGACCATGGATAATAATCTAGTCAAGGCATGTGTCCCTGACTACAAGACCTTGACCTTTGTTAAATTTTGTTGTAGTGTGATCGTGATTCTTAGACCTAAAATCACTGCACTTGTCACATGTCGTTGGGTACGCTTTGACATCATCAAGCACAATTCTAAAACATGGGTTATTATAACGATGATGATTGTGTGACTTTCACACATAAGGATAGACTGTGAGTGATAGATATGGGATTTGTCCCTCCTATTGTAGATTGATACCTGGCCACTTAATAAGCGAGACTGAGAAACGCATGTGCATGCACATGTGAATCAATATATAAAATTGAGGTCACATTATCTCAGACAGTATGCTCTCTGTAACATATCGAATTCTGGACATTTTATCCTTTGATCCTCTTTCCCATCTTTTCCTTTCATTTCTATCCTCTTTGGCCTTTCTGTTTAGTTTGTGGAGAATATGATGGTCTAATGGACATTTGTTCACCTTTTCTACCAATAATTGAGTTTATGCAGAAATACCTCAATAAAAGCTTAGTAATGGGTTTAATATGTAAAATGTCCATTTGAGTGATAAAAAGAATACAATAAATTCGTGCTAGAACTTTATAGTATCTTTTAGAATATGAAAAAGAAAATAAATCCCAAAATATACATAAAGGAGATGATAAATGCAATAATTGGGGATAATATGGGATATTTTGGATAAAAGAAGATAATGAGGAATATATTGTTCCAAAAATCCTAAATAGAAACCCACAAATATAATTTAGGTCATAATCTCATTTTATTGACCTAAATAAACTTTAGGGCCAAGTATCATTTAATTTGGAAGATAAATGCATATATTAAAGTCTTTATTAAAAGAAAATAGGAGATAAGCCAATAAGGTGAAATAAAATATCTAACGTCCTCAAATTGGAAAAATAAATGCAAATTCATAATATCAATATCAAAATTAGTCTATGTGTGAATTTGTATTTAATTTGGTCAATGTTAAATATTTTATTTTATTTAGGAGAGAGAAAATGACTTAAAGACCAAAAATATTTAATATATACTGAAAAAAATTAATTAATACAAAAATCATATTCCACATGTTTATTAATTCTTATAGGCCCAGTTTTAAATTTTTGTAAAGTTTCTAGATACCTTTAATAAATTCAAAAGGATAAATAAGTGATAAAATTTAAATGAAATAAATAAAATAATAAAATTCTTAAAAAAAAACAAATTCGTGTTATACATGTTAAAATAGACCTTTGGATGAATTTTGAGTTAAATTGGAAAATATTTGATGAGAAGGTAAATTTAGGAGAGAGAACGTGTGTAAAATGTTCAACTCATTATTTAAAATAAGAAACAACTTCAACAAATAGAAATAATACCAAATTCATATCAACACACTTAGTATGACTTACGGGTGAAGTTTCATAATTTTAGGAGAATTCTAGAGTCATTAATGAAGGAGGAAAGAGAAAGTGAGTTTTAAATTATTTAATATATTAAAAGTTCCCAAAATGTAAAACTAATTCCATATTCGGATTCTACATGTCAAAATCAGTCAGGATATCAATTTTGATTAATTTTAGAAATCGCTTGAGCCCTCAAAAGAAGCGAGAGAAATTCATTTAATAATGCATATATCACTATAGTCGAAAATATAGTTGGATAATGATTTAATGTGCGAGATTTAGCTTTTTATACGCTCATCGCTGACCGTGGATCTTGGATCCAATGGCTACTGGTCATCTTCTACCTTGGTTCAGGCAAGGAAACAAAAACAAATTTGTTTGATTTTTCGTTTGTCATTAGCTCCCTCGTTTCTCAACCAAATCACGAGTTCTTAGGATCGTTGGATTCCTTGTGAGATTTCACACAACATTATCCCAAATTTTTGTGTTATCATCAAATATTCAAGATTTCCCAAACCGGCTGAAACTTCTCTCTCACCTCTAAGTCTAAAAACCCTATTCCATACTCCCTTGCCTATAAATTCTTATACCCCTACCACCCCCTTCATCTTTGCAACCCAACACAGCCTTCAATTACTAGTTTCATCACCATTTTGTCCCCCGCCGAGCGGCTAATGGTGTTGAACTTGCGGCGCCCCTCTCTCCCACCTCACATCACCTTTGACGCAATTAAGAGCACCATCAGGTTCGTCTTTCCCTAAGCTTTCTTTTGCATATCTTCACTTTAAGTTCAGTTTAGAATTGTGAATCCACTCAAATCGGCCATGGAACAGCCAGCCATGGCGCCGAGGTGTTGTGGAGGAAGATGACTCCCTGCTTTTTTTACCGTTTTGCCCTCTTTCAGGTTCTTTTCTACTTAGTTTTTGTGTGAGGGTAAAATGGACATCCACTTTATTTTATTTCTCTTTTGACCTGCTTTGACCAGCGCCTGGTCGAATGCCACCTTGGTGCGGCCCGCTGACTTGGCACCCCGTGGTTGGGCCAAGTCAAGCGGCCGACCCTCTCTCGCCCTCTCTGGTACGAAGTGCCTACGTGACAATTTCTTATTGGTTCATTTTCAAAAATTTGTATCTTCTAAACCGTGCATCCGAAAATAAATCTAAAATATGTTTTGAACTCAAAAAAATGTTCTCTTTCTAATAAAAATATTTCTGAAGGTTTATTTTGAGTTTTTTCGAAGGTGATTTTCTAGAATATGAATTAATTAAGTAAAAATCACCAAAAATGCATATAAAAGTTCATATCTTCAAAATACATAATATTATATGTTATTTTGATCAAAAAACCCTAACTAAGACAATGGTGATGTTTTCAGAGTCTAAATTGGAGTGTCATGTGAAAAGTCCTAAATATGGGTTTTGTTTACCTTTATGCATATGCAAAACCCTAATGCATGTTATTACATTAAAATAGGTAAAAATGTAATTTGGAATTGATTAAGTGGTGCAAGTTGATAATTGAAATCAATATTAAAGGTATGTGTATTTACACCTTAAGTTGGGAAATATTTGTTCCATGTCCTACTTTTTCCACAACGAGGTTTATTTGAACCCTATATATGCTCATGATTCTTTTGCTATACTCATATTCTATTTTGGAATATTGTTCTTGGGCCTTGGTACCCCTCTGCCATGTTCTGTTTGATTGATGCTACTACTTACCATTGATTCTAGCATGATGATTTTATTAGACTAACTAGCTATAGTAGCGGTACTTATGTACAACCACCCATAGTTGGGAAATGTGTTATTTCTCCCCTGGGGAACGTCTTATTCTCCCCTGCACATGAAATATGTGCAGGTGACTAGGAATGTATTGTTATCCCCTCACCCTTTTGGTTGAAGGTCTGGTAGGTGCCTCAACCCTACTTAGTTAAGGTAGTCAATATTAATCATGCATGCAATTCTTTTATTATACTGTGTTTATGGCAAGCATCTATTGAAAGCATCTTTTATATATGGCCTCATTCTCTTGTTATATTCATCTTATGATGAACACTAGCCTATTTTTACATATTTTTCTTATCTTGTTATCCTAAAATAGTTTTGTGACACATACTTATTTTTCCTTTCCCTTTTGTTGGGTGCCTTCCCAACCACCCAGGTGATGAGAAAGTTGATGGATAAGACCTAAAGATCTTAGTTGTGGCATAGACTTAGTTGATGGAGTTGATGTTTGGAGACAAGACTATGGTAGTTAGACTTCCCTCTATCTAGATCCTAGTTTATGTAAGTTGATGTAACCCTAAAAGGGAGATTGTTGATGTATTTTTGTACAATCTTTTATGAAATTAATTTAGTCAGAAATTTTTATTCCGATGCTTTCCAATGTGTTTTGTTTACCATATTTTAGTAAGGAGGTGATCTCGCCTCTTTACACTCTCAGTTCATGGAACATGGATTGAATGTTAAGAGGATGACCATTCCATGCCTTGAGTTCATCCTGGATATCAAAAGCAAATGAATTATACAATTGCTGTAACACCTTACACAGATTGTAGGTTAAAGTTTCTCTCCAACTTTCCATTCACTTGGGTAGCACGGATGTGCAACTAGGCACCATTATATGCTTGTGATGGCATAATTTAGTTATGGACATTCATTGCCAATGTGATATGGGACCTATGGGGTCACACACAAAGGAACTCATCTAGAAGAGGAGTTTAATCTTGAATGACGATTAGATTGATTACTAAAGTATTTAGGTATTCAATTCACACAACATATTGGCTGACTCTACTATCAAATGATCATCTCACAGGATGAGTCAATCGTTTGAACATGCCATACGAGCATCTCAAGTGTTGAGACGACCATTTGGGTTGTCATGCTGATTAGAATTCAAATTGAAGTTCTACCCAAATTGAGGTGTGAACTGACTGGTTTACTCTGATGAACCAATCAGCTCAACTCGACTCACCAGATGAGCTTCTCACATGTATGTGATGGCTCGGTTGGGGCCGAACAAAGGTTCTAGAAGTTTCCCAAACTTGTTTTGATTGTATAATATTTTTGGTGTAAGGAATTAATGTTTAACTTAAATTGGAATTGATTTGCCAATTTCATATGCAATTGGGAGACTACAAAATGACCATCTTGTAGTACGAGACGACTATCTCATGGCTCACAGACTATAAAAATTCAAGATCTTACGATCCTTTCCACTACTGCACATATCCTGAATCGACTTGGAACCCAGGCCCAAACCCCGCCTATAAATAGTGGAGTATTGGGGGCTTCTCAGAACACAACAACACAACTGAGAATCAATTGCTCTGACAATTGTTGTCCTCTCTGGTTGTGGTAATCCATAGATCCCAAGTAATTCCTACTCAACAAGGGAGGGATAGTGACAGAAGAGAGCAACTGAGGACCGTTGTTGTGGGAGAGCAAGTTGGTGACTAGTACGCCAACGGGAGGGACAACTCCTTCATGTTTGTTTAAGTTGAATGACATGAGTTTTAGTTGGTATATGTGGAATACTCTATAGGTAGGAGTCCTTTGGCTAATGCTAGGAGAGAAAAGTCAGCCTGCAATCTGTGGTGAGACCATAAGACTCGAGGTAGAATCTATCGTGTTCACTGTCCGTGGTAAAGATCAATAGCACTCAACCACCATTCAAGAAGCAACTAGAAGACAGTTGCAATTGCAATGAGGTTTTGTCGTTGAATTTACTCCAAGACCAGGTATAACTCATTAAACCATCATAGTTACTTATGCATATCCAAGAACTTAAAGGAGAAACCTTCTCAATTTAGGGCTTGTGATAATCACCATGAGTTGATGGCCGGTGATACGACAAGCAGCTCGGGTTATTGCAGACCCAAAGAGGGGAGAGACTATATAGTAGAGTTGAGAGACAAAGAGAGTCTCGGAAAAGTAGGGGGAGAGTCGAGTTTAGTTCGGGAAGAACCACGCTCGCAGCTTTGCCAGATCCAAGTTTGGGAGGATGATGGTGGTTGGGAGGATGAACTGGAGGGGTGAAAGATCTGGTTTTACAGTGAGGGGAGGGAATCAAAGGGGGTGACAGAAGGCAAAGCAGACTATATTACAGGGAGTGCTGGCACATGTGTTGTTTCTGAAGGCTGAAATCACCAGTAACACACGTACGCAATATCTGGAAGAAATGGAGTTTTGGTGTTGCCAATTGATGCAACATTTTTAGTTGTATTCGATGCTTATATAGTAAACAGTAAAATGCAGTCAACAAGTCACGATGGTGGTCTATCTTGCAATCCCACGATCCACTTATTGCGGCCTCATCTAACTAGAAAGCGCAAAGTAAGGCAAAGGAGCTGATTGCTCATGCCACTATCCTATCTGACCGCGTCCACACACTGAACGAGTCATAAAACATGTGGGTGCAGAAGGGTTAAGTCTAACAATGCGGAGTGAAGGATGGTGTGTGGTGGGGCGGGCGGTGGACGTCGGGTCATATAGAATGGAAAGGATAGCAGTTCACTAGATCCAGAAGTGTTGGAATCAAACTTGGGGAGATAGGGCGGTAGGGAGTAGAGTGATGCATTACAGACGGGTGTGTCGGTGTTGTGGCTGGAAGACTGATGGTGGGCGCCAGAGAAGGATTCATGTGTGAGATAGCTGGATCTGTGGGTGAGATCATTGGATCCCGTATGGTTGTGCAGATAGTGGGGGGTAGACTACCACTGACCTATCGGAGGGGGAGGGCACATGCTGTCAGGATTAGAGGTTGTGCAGAAAGGAAAGGCATTGAAGGAAAGGCAGCATGTTTGCAGGAGAGGCCAATTAGCCAAAGGTGTTACGACCCCGCCTCTCAGTAACCCCCAATTAAGGGATACCGAAAGGACAGAGCCATTAACCAATAATCTGGATCAAAGGTTCGACAAATAATCAAGAACAATTATTAAATTTTAACAGATTAAACTGAAAAGCTGTAAGAAAATAAACTTTTGCATACCTCTTTTTTTTCTTTTTGAAAACTTGGATCTCTAAACTTCTATCCACTTAAGAATTCTACTCTAACTAATCCTCCTTGTATTTTACTTCATGTATTTCCCAATATGACGATTTACTGTTTGTTCTTTTGGCTTGTACCTAAAACGCCGACAAACAAAACGTCGGTCAGCCGAAGCTGGTATGTGGGAGAAACACTAAACATGCAAATATGTTAAGAATGTAATCCTTCAATTAATCATTTAACAACCAATATTACATTTTTAAGCCACACTACTCAATCCTTACATATCCCTAACTCTGTGCTATCCTTGCATGCTACCTCTGTTTAGGTAGATCCTTACCCCCATGGTCCTACCTTACCGGTAGCCAATACATAGGGTAATAGAGTCGCATGGAACTACCCAGAAGTAGCCCAATATCTAACTCAAAGTGACTTGATGGACCTACCCCATTGGTAGCCATGTACTAAGTCATCCGATGACCTGATGGACCTACCCCATAGGTAGCCATGTACTAGGTCAACTAATAAGCCACAAAGGGGACCAGGATCTGAGCTAGTAGGCACATATCTTATGTGATAGTCATATCCACATTATAGTTTGCATTAATTAAAATCATCCAACAATTAATTCATGGAATCGATGAAAACTTCGGTAAACCTCGGAAAACATAACTCAATATATTCATAAGCATAACCACATACCTGATTTGATGATTTCACAAGCATTAGGTAAACCCAATCAAGAATGAAATCCAAGCAAGCAATTCAATCATCACATAATTCCTGAAAAGAATATGCACTCTATTTATTACACACTTTATCAAGAATCTACTTTATTGACTTAGATTCACTTTCTAGGGTTTTGTATCCATTTTAGAGTTTCATTAATCTTCATTAGGGTTTCTTAGATCCATTCCTCAAACTTTATCCCTTTTAGGTCAACAAACCCTAAAATACTATTTTCCATTTATATGAACCTTAATTGCTCAACTATCCATTTTAATAGTCTTTTATACCCAAATTGACTTAGGATCATCATATCCCTATTTATTCATGGATTTGAACAATTAGACCAATTAAAATACATATTCTCCTAAATTAGGGTTTTCAAGCTCATTAATGCATAATCATGCACGAAACCCTAAATTAAGACAATTATATAAAAAGATCATCTTTTTAGATCCTATTTTCACTTTTATTAACAATAGGTTAATATTAGCTTGAATTATCCAAATAACATCATTAAGTCCATCTATCATCAAATATAAGGGTTTTTCCTTAATTAAATCATTAAAGATGATAACTTTATGCCTTTTTCAAATTTCAAGCATATTTACGCACATAAACTCTAAATTAGACTAATCACATGCAAAGTTCTTCCTTTTTTAACATAATGTACCTTTTTACATTTAACAGGTTAACATCAACTCTAATGATCCATTAAACCATATTAAACACTTTATTCATTTCAAAATAGGGTTTCTAAATCTTTAATTCATTAAAGATGATAATTTATACTACATTTCGAACTATGATCAGATTCAGGCTATAAAACTATTTTTATTGGATTCCTTGTGTTCTTCTGATCAAAATTCATATATTACTTGTCCTAATCGGAGTTGTCAATCATTAGATGTGATTTTTGCAAGGAAAAGTACCTCTCGGCCAATCGGATTGCGCCACGTAGCCACTCCCATGCAACACATGCTTTGGGAAACATTTTGAAAAGACATCTGTACCCCTGGTTAAGTTAATCATCCCTTTAGCCCACGAAGGGCAAAATTATCCAATGTACGATTCCTCATCTTCAACCTCACGCAGGTGCCGCTGCCGCCCTAGCGGCCAAGGATGCGGCTTGACTCCTTCTTCTCTGACCCCGATGACCCCTAGGGAGGCTTCCACTGCCTCCGGCGTGCTTCTGTGCATGTGAAGGAGCTACTGGGTCATGGCCAAGACGACCGAAACAAGCTTCCCAACCTCTGCAACTCGTGGACGGCCTACTGCTCTCCTGCGGCCGCCGTGCAAGAGCTGGGGCTCGGGAAGGATGGCTGAGCTCTTCTGAGATGTCATGGGGCATCATGCTTCCCTTGTACTCCTTCTTTGCAGCCTCATATCTCTGCAATCATGTAGTTTCTCGTTGGTTAGGGTTTATACGATGGAAGAACAAGAAGAAGATGAGGGAGAGAGGGGGGACGTGAGATTTCTCTTGGATTCGTCAAACAGTACTACCCCTTATATAGGGGAGGACACCCACACCCTAACGTGCTTGCCTATGAAGAGAACAAGGCTTATCCTCATTAGGAAACCTCCTTTCCCATAATTGAGAACAAAACCTTTTTTTAATTAATTCCTTGTTTCCTCTTGATCCTTGGTCATTAAGAAATTCGAAATTCTTTTCTCTTATTCCCTTTATGTTTGCTTTTTAGTTATTTGTCACAAAATCATGTTTTCTTTTAATAGAAAATACCACCTTTTGAAAAACAACACAAAATTCATTAATAATGTATCATGTTATCCTTTTATTTTGCAATTTTGGTATTTTCTCTTTCTTTCCTTTTATTGGGACTCCTTGGATCCCAAGACACTCCATTATTTCGAAATTCTTTTTATTAGATACTTATTATCCTTCTAGATGCATATTTATGCATCATTTCACATTATCTTGTTTATTTCTCATTAAAATATCTCTTTTTGAGGATTTCTCTTTTATTTTCCTCATTGGAATTTCTTTTAGTATTAGCAACCTCATGGATATGAAAATTCACCAAGAAATCTCATTTATGCCTCTTTCCATTCATTTTCCACATTTTATCATTATTTTCAATATCTTTCTTAATAAAGAAATACTTAATTAATCTTTTCTTTTCTTATTGCACTCTTTATGCGACTTTGGACTCCTTGGAACCCAAGGAACCCAAGAGGCACGAAATCCATCCTTGGATTACATCTCTTTGCCTTCTAGAGGTTTATACTTCTTTCTTTTCTCAAATATTCAATTATTCAATTACTAATTGAATTTTCTTTGTTATTTGGGCCCAATAGCCAATAAAGCCAACAACACAAATATCAAGGCTATTGTAAACAAAATCCATGTATTCAAAACAAATTATACCATTCTTTGTTCAATTATCTTTAATGTGAGAAATTACATTTCTCACCAGATGAACCCAAAAATTGGGGTTGTAACAGAAGGGATGATACAACGGACGTACGGGGTGAAGTGACGTAAGATTAATGAGAAGTATGAAAGATAAGTGACATCTGGTCAGCCTGGTGAGGCTTGCAGTAGGGAAGCAAATGTGGCTGTGGATCTGAGACTGGAATCAGATTCAAAGGGGAGAGCTCTGGCTAGCACGAAGACAGTGGAAGAGAGGAGGTAGATTTTTTTTATTTTTAACGGGCACAACTAGTATGTTTGCTTGAGAAGGTGATAACATGAGGAAGAAGATAGAGGAATTGTATCCTAAAAGATTAGGGTTTGGCTCAGATTCCATTTAATGGGGGACCCATCAAGGACGAAGACGACGAGAGGAGAAAATGACCATTCGTTATTAATATTCATATTCGACTGTCGGGGACAAGCCCCCAAGGCTAATATATATACTACAACACATAAAACGCTGGACCTGAGACAATTGCATAAATTGTCTAACAAAACATAAAATTAAAATAAAGCTTTTTAAATTGTAACTAAGTGTGTATAACTAGATAAATTGCAGTTAGGTCCCTACATATAGAAATAACACAAATAAATCTAATTAAGTGGACTTTGTCCTACGTTGCAACTAGTGTCAAATGGCATATATGGATGAGTAACAATAAGAAAATTAAGTTCTATGACCAGTCTTCTATATCTCCACAGATCTTCAAGTGGCTCCCCTTGCTCCTTATATAACTTGACTCTAGGATCCATTGGAGTATTCATATGTTTTGCTCTAAGCACACCCATTTCTTCAGGTAGATCAAGAGTGTATTCCTTTGCGATATAATAATACCATATGGGAATCTAGCCACTTCAATACCCAAAAAGTATTTTAGGGAGCCTAAATCTTTAATGTGAATTTTATTTTGAAGAAGTTGTTTGAGTTGTAGAATGCCCTATTGATGATAACTAGTGATCAAAATATCATCAGCATAAACAATAAGGACAAAAACACTTGAGGACCCTCATCGATAGAATACTGAATGATTCATACCAGATCATATGAGACAAAATTCTAGGAGTGTGTTACTAAATTTGCCCAACAACACTCATAGAGTCTGTTTAAGCCCATAGAGTGACTTATGAAGCCAATAAAGAAGATGAAAATCCCCTTGAGCAATAAATCCAGGAGGTTGCTCCATATAAATTTCCTATGACAAATCACCATGGACAAAAGCATTCTTAATATCAAGTTGATGAAGAGGCTAATACAATGAGCACCTGGGAAGATAAATAGTCAAATAGATGACATTTTAGCTACCAGAGAAAAGGTCTCGAGGTAGTCTTATCCATATACTTGAGTATATCCCTTGGAAACTAGCCAAGACTTGAGACGATCAACAACACCATCATGCCCTACTTTCACTGAGAAGACCCATCTGCAACCAACAATAGCCTTATCTTTTAGAGTAGGGACAATAATCCATGTTTGATTTTGTCAGAGAACATTCATATCATCTTCCATAGCAAGATGCCATCTTGGGTGACCCATAGCAACTGATACAGAATGAAGTACATTGATATCAAATATGGATGAGACAAAGGCTTTGTATGAAGAATATAAACAGTCATAGAAAACAAGATTAAAATAGGATGAAGAGTACACGCCATTTTCCTTTCTGAAGTGCAATAGGTAGATTAAGAGAACTATTACTGTTGACAGGACCTCTAGACTGAATGGTTATTGAAGGAGGGTTGCCATTTGCACTGTATAGTACTTGTTCTAGAATGTTTGCATCCACATATGATTTACCTCAGACATGGGGATCAGTTGACAAGATTTCAATAAATGTAGGAAGCATGAGAGTTTCCTCAAGTTCCCTGACAGTCTGAGACTCTCCAAAAAAAAATTCTTCAAAAAAGGTGACATCAGCAAACATAATAAATTTATGCTCAACCGGGTTAGAAAATTTGTATCCCTTTTGAGTCTTGGAATAACCAAGGAACACGCATGTGGATACCTTCGAACTTAGTTTATCCCTACTAGGTCCAACATTGTGAACAAAATAAAACATCCAAAATTTTTGGGAGAAACTCTATATATGGGATGATTTGAAAAAGGAGCTGGAATGGTATGTGTTCATTTAAGACAGATGATGACATGTGATTTAATGAGACATGTAGCCAGTAAGAACGACATGTCCCCATAACTCTTTTAGGACTTTTGTGTGTAAAAGAATGGCATGGGCCATTTCAATAATATGACAGTTCTTTTGTTTGGCCACCTTATTTTATTGAAGTGTGTGTAGACAAGAAGATTGATGAATAATAATCCCTTTTCAAGACAAATTTTGATTGATGGCATGACTAAAATATTCTTTGGCAATATTGGCCCAAAGAATACAAATTATTTGAGAAGACTGTGTTTCAATCTTATTGTAAAAACTTTAGATTATAGATAAAATCTTCAAATGATCTTATATTGAATATAACCATGTGACTCTAAAAATGTCATAAATAAAGGGGAAAAATACTTATAACCAAGTTTTGAAGTAACCAGACACGATCATCAAACATCTGAATGAATAATCTCAAATTGTAATTTAGCACTCATTTGATCCTTAGAAGTTAAGTTAGATCGATGATGCTTTCCTAATTGACATGACTCACACTACAATCTACCAAGATTAAATAGCCAAGGATGAAGAATCCTAAGTTTACCTAGAGACATGTGTCCAAGCTCACAATGAATACGAAGATGAGCAGATGCTTTCCCATGCTTTGGAAGTCAAACTGAGATAGTAGAGACTTGTAAATTCATACCCTCCATCAATCACATGTTGTGTCTGGAGGTTTCACATAGCCAACCATCAAGGTTAAATGTAATTGAGGCTTAAATAGAATGATTTAACTTGCTTATGGTAAGTAAATTAAATGGAAACTCAAGAACAAATAAGGTTGATGACAATGTGATGGTAGGTAAGGGTTTGATGGTTCATGTGCCTTATATAAACTTTTGAACCATTGGAAATGGTTCCTGGTGGAAGAGATGATCTCTTGGTGGATAGGTTAGAAATGAGGTTTCTTGTACATGTAGTGTGATCTGTTGCACCCAAGTCAAGAACCCAGGAATACAAACCTATATAAGAAGCTTGAGATATGCATATAGTATCTTCACCAGATTATTGAGTGAAGCATGCCATAGTTGCAACAAATCATGAGGCTTGCTGGGATTCCATGTACTGACAAAATTGATTGTACTCACCATCAATCACCTGAATTTGACAGGTGGTATCTCCTACAGTGTCTCTAGTGGATGCAATATAGGGAAATGGGGTTCTTGGAGTATATCCATGGATCTTATGGTAAGTTTCTTTGTTGTTCCCCATCCTTTCCATAATGAGTGAATTCTGGGTGGCTTCATCCTCTAGGAGGTCTTCCTATATGGCCTCCTTATCCTCGTCATCCTCATCCATGGTAGTGAAACCAATGTTGTTATGGCTATTTTCAACAACAACTATGGAGGATTTTTCTGAAGAGTTGTGTGGAACATGATCTATACATCATGGGAGACTTGATGATATGCTTCAACTAAGGAAATTCAGATTCAACAAGAATTTGAATGTGCACTCCTTCATATTCACATAGGAGACCAGTTAGGAACTTGATTACCATCATCTGATCTCTTTGTTTCTAGAGTTCTTTGAGATCCATAATCAAAGGAATTAAAGAATGAAGGTCACCAATGATTCAAGATACTTCCCCAAAGTGTCAAGCTAGAGACTTGTCATCTTGTTGAAGACTAACATATCCACAAAAAACTCATATATATGTGATTTATTTGATTCATACATGAGATTAAGGTGATCCCAGACCCCTTGCATTTCTCAAAGTGGCTGGTGAAGTCGGAAACATGCCCCTGTAGTGGATCCTACAAAATAAATAGAAGATTTGCATCAGTTTGCTCCCATTATTTTGAAGTGTCATCATTAGGAGGACCTCCCTTGAGATTATTATACTTCCCTTGTCCTTTTTGCCAAATCTTTATTGATTGGGTCCATTGAGTGAAATTGTTTTCATTGGGTTTTAGAGTAGGGATAACTTGATCACGAACAAGTAGAGAAGCCATGGATACCTTCACGTCTTCCTCCTTCTCAAATATGATGACAACAATCTATTTACACGATGTGTAGGAAAAATACACAACATGTAGGTTTGTAAAAAAATGAAGATATATTACTGACAACACAACGTGTGCATGTGACACATTGTGTAGGCATAAACTTGCATTCTGTCAACATGGCATGTTGAATACCAACATAATGTGTTGAATACCAACACAATGTATAGTGTGCATTATAGATGAGAAACTCTACTTATTGATGAAGATAGATTGCTGACAACACGACACACACAAACACAACACGATGTGTAAGCGTAGACTCACCTTATGTCAACACAACATGTTGAATACCAACACAACATGTAACATGTGTTTTGAATGAGAAACTCCACTTTTTGATGAAGGTACACGGCGTGTAGGGTCAGAACACATTGTATTATGTGCTGCCAGGGCAGATCTATGAGGAAAATGTTTGGAAGCATTTAACCCTAGCTTCAAGAATGACCTCTATGTTAGGAATAAGCCTCCTTGATATAGATCAAGAGGAGAGAGGGGAGATAATCTATATAAAGAGGATGATGGTGATTGGGGTGATGGAGAGGACATCCACCACAAAGAGATAACAACCCAGATCTGAAATAGGTGATAGAGATCTCGGTGATGGAGATGACTTCCACAACAATATAGATAACGATCTAGATGATCAAGGTGATGGAGATGATTTCCACCACGAGGTGAGTTTCACTGAGGATGATGACAGAGATGACTTCCACCGTGATGATAAATAAAAGATAGCAACACCGACAGAGATGAACACCATGAAGAAGAAGAGGAGAGGCGGACTGGATGATAGTGATGATGCCTTTGATACTGGAAGCCGCCGAATGGCTCTCTCTTTGGGGATTAGGGCAACACTTGCTCTAATACCATGTGAACATGATTAAACTTGTCACGAAGCATTCAAAACATACATCATTAATTAAGTGAAGCGATCACTAAAAACTTAAACCTTTTTGCAAAGAGATCCATACACAGGAAAACTCTTTTATCAAGAACCAATGTATTTCATTTACATCCTAGTTCATGAGTACATATTATGTACCATTCCTTCTTCTGGATTACAAGCATCATCTGCTCTGTTAAAAACTAAACACAAACATCATAAGAACCTCAAGACATCAAGCCAAAATCTCAGATTGATTTATTAAAAACACTAGTTACTAACTCCGAGGATCTGAGAGTATAGAGACAACAATAGGACTTCTATCTACAAGACACGACAGACAATACACTCAACCTGAGTTGTCACTATTGTCATTGTTGCTGTTGATGTTCTTCCTCTGTAAGATATTCTCAGTCTCCTCCGTGCTTGTCCACCTAAATTTTTTTTTGGATCCCACGGGGGTGAGACAATTGTAATTGCCCCAGCGAGAGATATAACTCTCCACCAAAAACATTATTATTGTAGTTTAATGATATAAAACTGGGCAGAAGATAAGCAGTTTAAAGCATTCTCAGCTTTTAAAGTATTGCAACTATTTATGATAGAACAATAGATCATCTATTCTCTTAATAAGGAATAGGAAGAACATGTATATCATTTATCCATCATATTATACCACCATGTCAAACTTCTCTTGTGATACTCATTATCTTGGTATGTCACCCATGAGACATTCTTGTTTCAAACTGTTGGCCTTAACCAATCTTCTAAACATATATGGGATTATATCTACCATGCACTCATATATCATTAATACAGGCATTGGGTTATTACCAATCTTGTGTCATCATTACAGGCATTGGGTTATTACCAATCCTGTGTCATCATTACAGGCATTGGGTTATTACCAATCCCGTGTCATCATTATAGGCATTGGGTTATTACCAGTCATGTATCATCATTATAGGCATTGAGCCTCTGCCAGGTATTGGACTCTTCCAAACCTGATTACACCGCCAGGCATTGGACACTGCCAATCCTGATTTCACAGTCAAGCATTGGACTTTAACCAATCCTGATTACATAGCCAGGCATTGGACTTTAACCAACCCTGATTACAGGCATTACACCTCTGCCATGTATTGAACTTTAACCAATCTTGATTACACAGCCAGGCATTGGACTCTAACCAATCTTGATTACACAGCCAAGCATTGGGCTTTAACCAACCCTGATTACAGGCATTACACCTCTGCCAGGTATTGGACTTTAACCAATCCTGATTTCTCATTCAGGCATTGGACTTTAACCAATCCTGATTACACAGCCAGGCATTGGACTCTAACCAATCTTGATTACACAGCCAGGTATTGGACTTTAACCAATCCTGATTACAGGCATTACACCTCTGCCAGGTATTGGACTTTAACCAATCCTGATTTCTCAGCCAGGCATTGAACTTTAACCAATCCTGAGTACAGGCATTACACCTCTGCCAAGTGTTGGAATTTAACCAATCCTGATGTTAGCCTTCATAGCTTTTCACCTTCTTTATTGAATACAATTGTTCCTTTTATTAAGTTTATTAAAACATTATCATTTCTTACAATAAACTTTTATAATCATCTTAGTACCTCTCACTATGTCGCAATTGTTCTCATGGCTCATAAGTCCCATAAAGTATCTTGTCACCTCTCACCAGGCAACATCTAACCATATGGCTCACAAGGCCATTAAACATCTTGTCACCTATCACTAGGCAACATCTAACCATATGGCTCACAAGGCCATTACACATCTTGTCACCTCTCACTAGGTAACAATAATATATTACCTCATGTAATACAATAGTAACACCACTATTCCCTCAATAGGGTTAGGGCTTACTATTCACATTACATTAGGGTTTCTCATGTTCCATTACCCAATTTAGGGTTAGGGTTTCCCATCTCACATTAATTAGGATTTCATATTTATCAAATCAACCTTAATATATTGCTCCACACCTATAGGAGCATCCATTAATATCTCGAGTATTCAATCATGTTTATTACTCTTAACATTTATCATTAAATGATTATCAGTACAAGGTGTGAGTTCATTTCTCATCCTTATCATGGTATGATTACATCATACTCATTAGTTTGGCTTAACCCCATTCTCAAGGTATATTAGTATATACTTTTCAAAGTATATCAAACTCATTACATTTCATTGTAACAATTTAAATAACACACTTCATGTGTTTCTTGTCCAAGTATATTGGATTTGAGGTGCATCAAGGTATACCAACCCTGAAATGCTAAAAGTGATATCTATCATATCTTGATATATCACTTTCCTCATCACTTCCAACTTACTTGAGTTATCAAATTATCTTGGATTAAGGTATTTTCCCATCTTAATACTTTTATCCACTAACCTATCACTTTTACCATGAAGTGCATAGGTCACACACAAGAATGGTCAAACTATCTTCAATGATATGGACTCATTTCAGGTTAAGGCATTGCTTACTATAAGGTTGCCTATGATCAACCATTTGAGATATTTCACCTTTATAAGGCATTACCCACTATTTTATCATTAGGGTTCTCTCATACCATTACCCAGTAATTAGGGTTATGGTTTATAATCATATTGCCCATGATTAGGGCTTCATGTATTATAACTCAAAATTAGAGTTTCACATACCTTCACCCTGTGTTAGCTCATCATACCACTACATAGGGTTTCACACGGCATCAACCTCAATTAGGGTTTCACACGGCATCACCCTCAATTAGGGTTTCACATGGCATCACCCTCAATTAGGATTTCACTCAGGATTGCCTTAATTTTAGGATTATGGCTTATTTACCCACTTGATTAGGGTTTCATGATCTCTTTACTAAGGATCATACCCTAATCACATATTCTTCATGATTAATACCCATGTATGAATTCCTTTCTATCATCCTCTCAACTTGATTAGGTTACATCAACCTTTCAATCAAATATATACAACTATGGTTGACGTAGTGTATTGAGACATTACTTTCATAAGCTTTTAGGTTTATCCATTCTAAAGGTACTGATCATCTAGGTATTTTAGGGTTTCAACCTTTGTACATATCATTGATAATCATTATTATCAACCATTGGATCAATGGATCAATCATCACTTTAAATCTCCAAATGATTTGATCACTTTAGACCTCCATTCGGTTTTGATCATGACCTTGAAACAGTCTTGAGGTCACACCCTCAAACGGTCTTGGGGTTAGACCTTCAAATGGTCTTGGGTTCAGACCTTAAAACGGTCTTGGTCCTTAGCCCCTTAAACGGTTTTGAAACCGTTTCCTTTCAAACGGTCTTGAATACCTTTTCCTTCTCAAACGGTTTGAAACTGTTTCATCTCAAACGGTCAACCTTCACCAAACGATCAACCCTATCAAACGGTTTTGAAACCGTTTCCTACAAACGGTCAACCTTTCTCAAACGGTCAACCCTTGATCCTCAAATGGTTTGAAATCATTTGAGCACCAAACGGTTTGATGAAATCATTTGCTCAACCAACATGAAATTGAATCAAATCGATTAGGGTTTCAATGCTTTAATCCGATTAGGGTTTGCAATTGGTAGATTATCCAATCATGGAACCTTTAGAAACCAATCAATGAAATCTATTAGATCATTATTCAACACATTAGCAACCCCCTTCAAATGGTCAACCCCTCCATTCGGTCAACCACTCCAAACGGTTTGGTGAAACCGATTGGACCAAAATTTATGAAACCGTTTGCAACTAAATTATGTTGAGATATGTGCTTATGATGATGTCATCATCATCAATCCTTGTACCTTAGAAATATATTGCCATTCCCATGGTAGTTCCATCAATTATTCAAAGAAAATTCAAGAAGAGTAATTTGAACACAAAGGATCGAGGAATTGAATTCAATAACAAAGAATAAGGGTTCAAGTTATAAAACCCACCTTCAATGAAGATTCAAAGCTCCAACTTTACGTTCCTAATGGTGAAATAAGCTTTATCACTCCACAAGGTTCCTTCCTCAAGCTTTTGAGTGAAATGGATTGGCTAGAAAGGAAGATTGATAGAAGAAAAGAAGAAATCCATCATTTATTTTCGATTTCCACCCTGAAATCATGGTTGAAAGTGACCAAGAAGCTTACCTACATGTTGTAACTCGTCCTACTGTTTCTACTTAGCCCCCTTGGTCGTTTTTCAAGCAAAGAGTGAAAGTGGATTCGAAATTCCCCTTTCAAGCTATGGATAAACGAGCTTATATGCATTTTTATTAAAATTCATTGTAAGAGAGAGAAAGTAGGAAATAACTACTCCATTTCCTTGCCACTTGCCCTCTCCTTTTCCTTGCATAAGAGGATATCTTCCTTGCCTATTATTCCTCTCAATTATCCATGAAATAAAGAAAAGCAAATTAAGCACCTTAATCCATTTAATAATAATATCCATATATAAGTTAGTGGATATTTCTTTTTCTTTTAATAATGTGAGTGAGTTATCCACTTCCTTTGGATATTTTCGTGCCTTTTCAAGGCACATGGTCGTACATTCTTTTGCAAAATCATCCCTCACCTTTTGGTTGAAGGTCTCTTCAATTAATATATTTATTTTTGCATTAAATTGAAGTAAAGTTCCAATTATGCTTAAATCTGGATTATTTTAATATCAAGATTCTCTCTCCTACAAAGTAATTCAAATGAGATGCCCCTCTCGTTTTATTTACTCTAAATGATGACAAGAAATATTAGGTACCCTCTAGAAGTGGTATTTTTTATATTGAACCCTAGGTTTTGGGTAAATTGCACATTACACCAAAACTAGGTTTTAATGCACAAACATTGCTCAACAAGCTCTTTCTTCTTATTCAGGCTTGTGTAAGCCATACATCTGCATCATTATCATTCTAATGATGCCAACCACTTTTGAGGAACATTTTATCATGTAACATTTGCAATTTAACCCCTCAACTTTGGTAATTTGCACTTTAGTCCAAAATAAGCAAACATTGCTTCAACATTATTCAAACAAGACCAAAATTAAAACATAAGTTCCTCTTGAGCCTTAATTACTTTTCAAAAGATAAAAGCAAACATATAATCAAACTTATTTAGTAAAACATCTAGGGTTAAGTCTTAACCCAGGTCAGGGATGTTACAAAACTGATACAAAACAACTTATGTCTTTGTATTCATAGGGCACACCAATACATATGAACTTGGGTAGTGGCCAATAACCCAATTACGCAGCATGGGAGTAATCCCAAACCTACAAAGGAATAGAATGAAAGAAGAGTAAATAATAAATACTTATTATTCTAACATTGCCAATTCAACTTTTCTCCCTACTACTAACCAACATAACCACATAATGTTATATTAGGTGCGCGATAAATGAAGAGGAGAAGGAAAGTGGATGGAAAGAGATGGAAATGAACATGATAAAGGGGATAGCACATTATCACCCTTGGTAGATGAGAGGACCATTGTTTTTGTTCTTCTCATAGGTGGCAATGTTGACCCTATCGACTGTTAGCAACATTAAGGTTGCTTGCCTTTTTGACGGCTAAATGACCAACAGGGGCAGGGGGAGCAAAGCGTGAAGCTATTATCCTTGTGTCACTTATAAAACCTCTTCTATCTATCAATCTATAAACATTGTCAAATAAATCAAAGGATACGTGAGAAAGGGGTGGGCAGACCTAGTATAGAAGAAGAAAAACAAGATAAAATTATACATGAATAACGTTGGTCTTTAATAAAAGCAAATGAATAGTGAAGACATATGTTCCATTCAAGCATATTATACATGTTTTCTTATAGAACTTGGCATGTTTAAATGGGGTGATTTCAAATATGATAGATATGTCAAAAATGAAATTACTATATCTACAACTTATAGAATATAAATACCATTCACATATAAAATTTGAAAACTATTTCTTTTTTTTCCATTGAAAATGTTATTAACACATGTTTTTTATTGTCAATTCTAGACATGATGTGTCCGCATGTCATATCTAGCACGTTTGGCATCTTGATTTTAAATAGTCTTATACTTTGTCCATCATGCATTAATCAATGTACTAGACTTGAACTTTTTGTCTAATTTGTTGAGTTTGGGAATAATGCAGAACTTTTTACTTTACTGGTCATCTAGAGCTAAAATCTGACATTTGGTATTATTTTGATTGATATTAAGAAACAAAATTTGTATTAGGAGTTAAAATATTAAATTATCCACATTTCTTGAACAACACAAGCCAAACTTAAAAACTATACAAATAGAATCCATAATATAGGAAAAAACTACACATCATCCCACTCGAACCTGGCTTGGTACCCTATTTCCACTCCTAAATAGCTAGAACAAATAAGAATCCACCCTTTTCAGTGGATTTCACTAAGCAATAAAGAGAGGAGAGATAATAAGTGGGAGGAAAGTACTAGAAAGAAAAAAAGAGATAAAACTATTTCGCTTAAAACTTTCAAACCACAATAATGAAATAAAAAACATTTGATTCCTTTCAAAAACATGTTCCAATAAGACTAATGTTGACATATATTTGAAAAAAAAATGAATAAAAAATACAAAAATAAGTATTATTATATATATGCATATATATGTGTGTGTATATATGCAAAAGATAAGTATCATTCATAATATATATATATATATAATACTTATTTTTTAAATAAACAATACTAAAAAATGTATACGGTTTCATTAAAAATATTATTATTTTTAACACACTAACCCAAAAATAGGTATTGTGTCTTTTTTGGTATACGATCAATATATATGTGCTAAGCACATATAATACACATAAATTAACTTAGTAAGTATATCAATTATTTTTTTATAAAAAAAGTAATGGAAGAACTATATAAATACAAAGTTGAAAAATAAAATAGAAAATAGTTAAAAGAAACTACACTAAAAATGACTATTAATGTTTTTGTAAAAAATAGTAGATTGAAGACAAGAGGGAGTAATATGTATAAATTTACACATCAACTTGAATATAAATAGCAAACACACGTATAGTTGGGGTAGTAGGTAGATAAATATATAAGCTTCTATCAAAACTTGTTTTTTGTCGTGATTGGTACTACATGGGCATACTTAATAAACTGTATACAAATCACTAGGAGAGCGGGCAATTTGAATAATAGTTAACTGACCTCATCCAACATGTCATGTCACTATCAACATTACTAATGCATAAATTCAGAATTATTTTTTTTCATTGCTCTGATAGTTAACACTACGTTTGAACACAATAATTAATGTACAACTAAGTAAGCCCGGGTGGTAAGAGCTCGGTCCCAATGAAGGACCCAGGTTTGAACCTTACTGAAGGCACTTTGCGAACGACAATCTATGCTGATTAGGTGTGAGAGGGGGTGACCGAACCACACCCTCTCATACCTTGAGAGTTTACCATGTCAGATTCGTCCGAGGTGGGTTCTCTCGGTCATAAAAAGTATATACAACCAAGTAAGAGAACAACTCAATTAGTATATGGCTAACTCCCTTAAACATAAAAGCACACAAATAGACTGGACCTATTAACACATACAGGTTGCTGGAACACATAGGTTGGATGGGACAATGAGCACACATACATGCTGCTGAGAATCTTAGGGCTGACAAAACAAGACCCGACCCGATCAATCCGAACCCAAAATTTTAAGCAAGTTTCATGTCTAAGATTTTTCGATCCGACCCGAAATTGACCCAAACCCGAAGAACCTGAAATTAATTTAGGGTTGGGTCTGGGTTTGGACTTTAGACCCGAATTGACCCAATTGACCCAAAATTCAGAATTATATTTTCAAATAAAATTACAAATACTATACTTTAAGACACCCGATGGCCCACTAATTTACTAATCCATCAATCATGAAGTTTATTTTGACAATTCTATATGGGTTTGTATTGATTTGTATGATTTATTAGTAATACTAATTATATTAAGAATTTGTGTTTAAAAGTCTCAAACAAGCTACAATAGGCTTTATATGTGTTTCTCAATCACATAGTAAGTTTATCACAATGAAATTTGTTAATTCCACTTGGGAATTATCGATGACTAGACAAATCATAGTATTTTTTTAAAAAACTATTGTCTTGGTGTTGGATTTACAGGTCAGACCTGATAGATCCGAAATTATTTGCAGGTCAGGTTAGAGTCAAGGGTTTCGACCCGAAAATCAATCTTTTGCAAGTTTAGGGTCTAGCCAAAAAGTGTTGACCTGAAATGACTCGAAATAAAACTCGCTCAACCCGAACCCGATTGGCACCCCTAGCTGAGATACCCTATGAATAAAAAATCACCAGAATTATGATTAGTGCTATAATTATATACAGCCTGCTAAGAGATAATAATTTGATAAACAATGACTTGACTCACCTTTAGCGTCGGTTAAATATGACTTTAAAAATCAGTTTCCAAGCGACACCCAAGTGAGTGACACTAAATGTAGACGCCTTGAGAGTCGGTTTCATAACTGACGCCACAAAGTCGTCCCCCGATTGCAAACCAAAAAAACGTGCCAACATGGGGCCATATTCGTCGGTTATCAAGTAACCGACACCACATCCCATCCTGAAAAAAATTGGCCCCAAGTTAGACCATATGTGTCAGTTAGCAACATAAAACTGACTTCGTTGACCTAAAATTATTGATGTTATCAAACAATAACCGACACCATTAGGGAATAAAGACGTCAGATGACTATTAATCACCGATGAGTTAAGTTTTTGTTGTCGGATTCTTTTTTAACCGACGACTATGTTTTGATTTTTTTCCTTATCAGCTTGTAGGCCTGGTGTCCGACTGGTCAGTAGGTTGCAGAACCTGCAATTCATTCTGAACTGTAGGTTTACAACATCTATTGATTTCAGCCAATAACATGCCACAAACCTATAAAATTAACAAGGATGGACAATTAATATGGAATGATTCACACACACATGTATAAGCACATTTCATATGATTTCATCACACACATGTATAAACACATTTCTTATGATTTCATCACACACATGTACAAACCTGTAGTTTCATTTCATTCCTCCATTTCATATTCACACACATGTAGCAACCTGCAGTTCCATTCATTTCATCTCTTTTCACATTCAAACACATGTAGAAATATTCATGTATTCATCTTCACACATATGTATATAGATAAGACAATTAAAAAAAATATCCAGACATGTATATATAAGTGTGTCTTTCAAAGTTTAACATGTCATCAAATACAGAAATAATTATGAAAATTAAGTTTAGAAATATCATTCTTTATCATTATCATCGTCATCATCGCCATCAGTATTCCAATGATAATAAAAAATTCCCACTACTTGTAAGGCTTTTGCCCATTGTTCTCTTACATCATTTAATTCTTCCATCGTATAGGGAGTATGCACATCTAATAACTTTTCACCTGTAGTGAAGTCACTGGTTTTAAACACCTACAAAGAGAATGACGTATATATAAAATCAATAATATATAATAAGATTGATATATTTCATATTATCTAGTGAGACTATATATAATATCTATTGTATGGTATCTATTTCTATTGCAGCATGTTTGATAATTAGCTCCATATATCACATCACGTAATATGCACATGTCGAGCCGTTATTTTATGTAACACACTATAAATTGAAACATACAAAATGTTAACAAATACAAACAAGCATAGTTTACATAAATAATATATACATTGGAGTCAGGAAATTACTTTCACATTCTCCCAAAGTAACGGTTTCTTTGTCTTGGCCATGTTTCCTCCAACATTTTTGAACGCTTTTAAAGCCCTACATGTTAATGTAACATATTAAATTACATTATTAAATAATAATATAATGATAGATGTTAACAGATATAAGATATGAAAGATTTCTCACGTGAATAATGACCTTTTCATTAAGTGTCCATATAATAAGTCTAATTCCTTCCCCGAATGATCTAGGTAATAAATAGTCCACGTCTTGGGGATAATAACCAGTAACTCCCAATGTGTAGCACTAGAGGTAATAAAGTTAAAAATTAATAACTCAAAATCCACAATAAAAATATAATTTTCTTATGTCTAAATTATAAGCAAAGTAAACCTACTCAGCATTGAATGGAGATATTATCACCGACTTCTTTTTTTACCAAAATATTTAAAAGCGACAGAGCAGTATGCGGTAACTGATGAAGGCTCTTTATCTACGCAACTGATCAAATATGGAACTAGAAATCCCACATGAGAAAATGAAAAATCTTTACAGATTGTGTGTAAGTGGCTACAAAACATGTATTACATATTCATTAATATATAAGAAACTAGATCACCGTATATAAAATAAGGTATATGTATATATAAATAAGATCTCACCATATACATAGCTCTATCATATATGTATTCAACTAATCATAACGAAACAACTCTAAAATATCTTATATAAATATTTTGTTGTCATATGATTCGCCTGCAACATCTACCGTAATAGAAACATTTATAAGAGAATTTGGGTCATGTTCTCTTATCCACATTTTCATACCCTTACAATTAGGACCTAACAAGTTGTATAGGTCCTTTGGAAGCCAACTAGGTACTTTAAGAGGAGGTGGAGGTGGAGGCCGAGATGTAGCGGGTTTCTTCCCTATGACCTGTATATATAATTTCAGATCAATTGACTAGTTTGTATATACACACTAATAAATTAATGTAATGTAAATTTACCATACAATATCAGTATAGACGACATATGCTTCGGGCCACAATATCACTCTGCCTTCTGCTTCACCAAGCATTTCAGAATCTGGGTGGACATATGGCAATGGAAGATGCGTCCACTGGTGGAATACAAGTCTCGGGTTCACATGAACCGCACCATCCGATACTAGAGTGCCATAAAACATGTCCCCTGGAAGGGTTGGGTAAGCCTCAGCCTCTGCAACGATAAATTCTTTACTTTTTAGACGACATGGCTTCAACCCCTACAAATTTATATAAAGTATGTTATATACATATATACATAAATATATTATCTTGAAAAGACTAGCTACTATGTCATAAAAATACTTACAACGGACGTGCTAGGTGGTGGGTCTACATGATTACTCCCAACTACCTCTACAGTAGGAGAAGAGCGGGACCCACATGTATTGTCTGAGTGGCAGTAAGAAATGCCTGCCACTTGCTCATTGCTTCATGGACTCTCCTATTAATTAAATCATCTACCAATACATGGACAAAATAAACTCTAGCTTTTGATTATTGAATTCCCTTTTGCAATAACATTCTAAAAAAGAATAGGTTACCTCAGATTTTGAAAATCCCGCTTTTGGGACATGTTTGCACTGTGATGGCCTAAAGAACGCTTTTATGCCCACACCAGTGCCAACACCCTAAACACGTCCAGGATGCTCTGGGTTACCAAGAGCAACAGTCAATTCATCCCTTGTGCCCTCAGGGATGAACTTTCCTTACTTCCTCTGCTCGTGAAGCTCCCGTTAATTGCCATCAATAGAAACTGGTAAGTAAACATAATAATCAATATTGATTGCTTTGAGAGTTGAATTTTACCATTTTTACAGCCAGCTCAGTAGTTGCATGTTTGATTATATCTCCTTTCTTGTTTTGCTCCCAGCTATCCACACAATATGGCGAGGCAGAGGTGCGAGAGTAACAGTAGAGGACTCCCCAGTCTCCTGAGTAGCAGCAGACTCAGCAACAACAACAACCTGTAGTGTTTGGAAAATGCCTGCATAGCCTTTTGGACCCATCGTGTGATCGTGCACATTCAGTGCACGCCTTGCTCTTTGAGCATCGATGATAGCCTTGTTAGTAAGCACATTAATTTGGTTAGTAATACTAAATGTCAATCTTGAATAGGTGAATACATAAGAATGTATATTAATTAAATTGGGAATGACACTTAATATCTTGAATTCATCAGTTTTTATTTTGGCAACAAACTCCTCCCAGTCATTGGGGTCCATGTAGTTCCATTGCTCAGTGGCTGACTTCTTCCTCTTCTCAGCATCTCGTATCTAATCTCAGGTGAGATTTGTCCTATAGTTCCTTAAGACCCTCCCATAGCGCTGCATCACACATTTACGATGCATGCTTTCATCCAGTTCAAATATACTCTACAAAATTTCATATATTTAACTAGTGTCCTAAAAATTAGTAATCTGCAAAATAGAATTACAAATAATAATAACTCACGCATAGTTCCTTCCATACTAAGTCTTTCTTCCCCTTAGAAACTTTATGTCAAGATTCTACATTAGGACTACAATGGCTACGAGTAAGAACCCCAAGATATGAAATAAATGAGTTGCAGTTAACTCCAACTGGATTCCATGCATGATCAAAATCCACAACCAGTTTGGGTCCATTGCCCCTTTGTTGTAGTAACTTATTCATCATAGTGATGCCCCTCATTTTTTCAATTTTTTTTGCTGCTCATTAAGTGCCCCAAGTTCTTCAGGGGATACATCATCAACCTAAAATTTAACAAAAAAAACACACTTACATGATATAACTTATAAATGGACATATAGATAGAAATATAGGATATATTTTAAAAACTTACATTGAGAGGCACCACATTGATATCCTCACCCTCACGACAATCATCACCACGATCATCATACTCATGCTCAACCATCTGAAATTGTCATTAAAAAATCAAACATTTAACATTTAATATAACTAGAAGATAATAAAACATTGTAAAGTTCACATTCAGAAAAATAAAACATATAAAAAGAAAGCATACCTCTAATACTGTGATCTTTTATCAATTAACATTCCTTCAGTGTGATCTCCGCACACATACAAGTCATTGTTAGCTTCAATATTTGGTGGTGTTGGCAACCCAACTGAGAATGGACTCGAGTCATCATACTTATCACAATACTCTTCTTCATCTATATGATCTTCAATGAACTGTTTTTTACCATGAAGAACAACTGACCATTTATCATTTGCAGGATCATCGATATAAAATACTTGTTTCTCCTGTGATGCCAATATGAATGGTTCACCCTTCTCGCCAATCTTTTCAAAGTTCACTAATGTGAAACCCAATTCATCCACTATAACTCCTTTGATATTATCAACCCAATTACATTTAAAGAGCAGAATTCTAAAATATACGTAGTCAAACTCCCATATGTCTTCAATGACACCGTAATATGACATTTTAGCTTCACGTGGACTCTTATCCTTTGCACTTGCAAAAAAAAAATTAAGACGCTTGAAGGGTGACCCCACTGTTTTGGATGACGCTCTTATCATCTTGACGCTTTGTGTAATATGAGAACCCATTTATGTCAAACCCTTCATAAGATATAACATTCAATTTTGGTTTACAGGTGAGGCATTTGATATTTTTAGCAAGATTATTTGGTGTTTGAGATAGTTGATGAAAGACTTTATCTTCAAACTACTTAATAAATGTCTTGTTATGCTCTTTAGCAAGCCACATTGAATTGGCTCGAGGATATTGTTTCTTGATGAAATTGGTATGTTCCTCGATATAAACACTCACTTCATCGATGTTGTGTAAAATATACAAGTGAGCTTGTTCCAACTGCTCACGGCAGATTACTTTCATATGTGATCTCAAAATTCCTTTGCCAGAATACTCCTCAATATTCTTGTCATTAACAGGAGCATCATTACCACTCATAAAGTAATTGCAAAAACCCATAATCTCTCTCAGCACATAACCCTCAATAATACTCCCTTCAGGTCGATAATGGTTTCGAACATCACCTTTAAAAAACTCATGTATCATTCAAAGGTATACATCCAATGCAAGAAAATTGGTCCCAACATTTTCACTTCCCCAGTCAAGTGGACAACAAGATGTACCATGATATCAAAGAACGAAGGAGGAAAATACATCCCAAGATGACATAGGGTAACAACCACTTCTCTTTGCAACTTATTGAGAGTATCAGGATCAAAAACTTTGCTGCACAGACTGCTGAAAAAGAAACAAAGTCTGGTGATTGCAAATCTTACATGCTTCGACATTATAGATCGAATTGCCATGGGAAATATTTGTTGCATTAGAGTATGACAATCATGAAATTTAAGACCTATCAACTTTAGATCTTTCATTGATAGCAATCTATAGATGTTAGATGAGTAATCCTGTGGCACCTTAACATTTACCAAGCAATCACAAAAAGCATTCTTCTCCTTTCTAACAACGTGTAACAAGCAAGAGGTAAGTATGTTCTTCGACCGCTACTTATAACTACTTATGTTAATTTTGTCCTTATTCCCATTTCACGTAGGTCCATTCTGGATTTTATCCCATCTTTAGTCTTACCTGGTATATTCAACAGAGTACCAATGATGCTATCACAGACATTTTTCTCAATGTGAATGACATCAAGACAATGCCTGACTGCCAAAGAATTCCAATAAGAAAGATCCCAAAATATTGACTTCTTCTTGAATAAAGATTTATCACTCTGTGTGGTCATGGTACATTGTGATCTCTTACCAAATTCATTGACAAAGTCGTTTACTCTTTCATAAACAACCTCCCCTAGTATAGGTTTAGGTGCACTCCGTTCCTCATTCCGTCCATTGAACGCTTTGCGCAACCTGTGGTACAGATGGAATTTTGGAAGACACATTTGATGACCGAGATATATAGTCTTGCCGCCATATTTTAGTCGTATTGAATCAATGTTATCTTCACATATAGGACACACTTTAGATCCTTTGATACTATATCCAGAAAAATTCTCATATGTTGGAAAGTCATTAACAGTAAAAAACAACATAGCATGCAAACAAAATGTCTCTCTTCGTGAAACATCATAGGTCATGTCACCTTCACCCCAAAGTTTCTTTAAGTCATCAATCAGAGGTTCAAGATAAATGTCGATATCATTTCCAGGTTGTTTAGGGCCCGATATCAATAATGATAGCATAACATACTTATTTTTCATACACAACCAGAGAGGAAGATTGTATATAACAAGCACAACTGGCCAAGTGCTATGTTGGCCGATCAATGTCCCGTACAGATTCATCCCATATGTACAAAGACCAAGTCTTAGATTCCTGACTTTTTCACCAAATTTAGGGTACAATAAATCAATCTTCTTCTACTATGGGGAATCAGACGCACGTCATAGGATCCCATCATTATTTTTCTTAATATCTGCATGCCACCTCAAATTATTCGCATCTATCGGATTGGAAAACAAGCATTGAAGTCATGATATTATAGGTAGATACCACATCACCTTGGCAGGAAAACTAGTTTTAGACTCCCTCGAAGTCGTCATTTTATACCTTGACTCACCACATTTTGAACAATCTTTCAAATCCACATGGTCCTTTTGAAATAATACACAATCATTCGGACATGTGTGTATCTTCTTGGCCTCCATTCCCATTAGGCACAACAATTTCTTTAACTGATATGTTGAGATTGGCAGCTCATTTCCTTCAGGAAGAATTAATTTCAACAAAGACAACAATGACGTGAAGCTTTTGTCGCTCCATCTATTGTTAGCTTTCACCTTATACAATCTTAACATAGCGCTAAGCTCCGTAAACTTAGTATAACCTGTGTATAAACAGTCTCTCAACATCATGCACAATGTTTCTAAACATGGGAGGTGGATCGGTGTACTATACCCCACAATTATCCAGCATCGCATCAACAATGTCCACTAGAACTGGTTCGTTCACATCTACATCATCGGAGGCAATTTCTTCTTCTACACAAGCACTGCTATCGACATCCACTGATTTTAGATTTGAAATCTCTCCATGCCAGTGCCATTATGTATAGCCTTGTACAATCCTATTGCACATGACCTGACTTTTGATTTCATCGCCAGTGTTGACTTTCAAGTTGTTACCACAATGCCTATATGGATAATACAACCTACCTCAAAGTTGTTTCCTATGTTCCTTGGTAAATCTAATAAACTGATCAAGACCAGAAATAAACTCTGGGGTGTAGCAATTTGGAATGGACATCCATGATCTATCCATTCTATGATAAAAGAGAAAACAAGTATATATTAGGGTTTAGGGTTAAAAGATTATGATTTAAGGTTAAAAGATTAGGGCTTAGGGTTAAAAGATTAGGGTTTATGGTTAAAAGTTTAGGGTTGAGGGTATTATATATAATAAATGTGTACCACCTATCCCATTCTTGATCACCTAATCTCACTAGTAAGTGTATAATGTGTATTCGATTTTCAAGAAATTTTGGCAGCATTTCCCCGCAGTTCTCCAAGTACACTGATGTACATGGGCAAATGCCCATCGACATATGTACTTAGAGAATAAATGGGGAAGTGATGACAAAACATCATGAAAACCGAATACACATTATACACTTACATCCTAAGTGAGATTAAGTGTTCAAGAACAGTCCCAAATCGGGGGCTATCTAATATTTACTCCTAATAAGTAAATCTCAGACGGGTTTCTAGGCCAACAAAATACATGTATATATATTGTCATTCATATACCTAAATCAGAGTATCATCGTTCATATGTTGGTTTTATGTAACATCATTTAATTCAATTCATTCTTCCATTTGGATAAGTTCATTCATTCATCATTAGACCAAATCAATCATTAATAATCAACTACACAATTCTGAAGAATAATTATATATTGAAATAAGTTAAATCAATCACTAACAAGAGAGAAAGAAAGCAATAACAATTTCTTAAATTCATTTATTCATCATTAACCCTAGTTAATCATTATTAATCAACTACACAATTTTGGAGTACAATTATATATTGAACTAAGTTCATTCATTCCTCGTTTAACCCTTATTAATCAATATTAATAAACCCTAATTAATCAATAATAATCTTATAGAAAACTCACCACACTGGTGGAGCAGGATGTGGTGGCGGCGGCGACGGCCGAAGGTGGAGGTGGTCACAATTGTGGTTGTGGAGGTGGTCACAGTTGTGGCCGGAGGTGGAGGCGGAGATGACTGAAGCTACGGTGAAGCAGGTGGCGAGCGGTGGCAGGATGGCGGGCTATGGCTGTGGTCGTTGGCAGAGATGACTGAGCAAGTGAGCGGCGGCAGCGACGACTGAATTATTGGAGCGGCGGCGACGACTGAATTACTGGAGCGGCCACGGGAGCAGCGACGACGAGCTCCTCAGCAGAATTCCTCTCCATAGCGGTGGTGGTGAGCTCCTCTCCACAGCGGCGGCGGCGAGCTCCTCTCCACAACGGCGACGGCGAGCTCCTCTCCACAACAGCAGTAGTGGCAAGCCACAATTGCGACCTAGCTTGAGCGGAAATAGAGAATCGGGAATGAAATAGAGAAGGGGAAGAGTCTGGCTCGCACGGGTGCTATTCAGTTAATTACCGGCGTCGGTTATTGTGTAAAAACGACGCTTAACACCATCACCAAATATTGGGTCAGGGTGTTCATTGTCAGTTTCAACATTTAATAACCGACGTCTATCCACATACTCCGACAAAAAAATTTGTTCTTGTGTTACAATCATAGTTGTCGGTTTCTCCCCTAACATCGACATTGATTAGGCAAGTTGGGGGGGAATTTTTTTTCATGGGGACAACGCGCGAACAAACATCCTCGTCGGCTCCTGTGCAACAACCGATGCCAAATAAGGTACAAAATTTTGCCTCGCGAGGGATATTTAGGCGTCAGTTGTATTATAAACAACCGATGACATATGGGGGGAAATTTTCGCGGGGTTTGGCGTGGAACATGATTCGTCGATGTTCATACAACTGACGTCGAATTGAAAATTTTGGAGGCAAATTTTTTCCCTGAAAAATTATATTTCGCGGGTAATTTTAGATGTCAGTTTTTATTTCGACCAACCGGCATTAAATAAAAAGCGATACCCGTGTCTTTTGTAAAGCGGCCGACCTTCACATATAGGTGTCAGTTGTCTTGTTAAACCGACATCGTAATTTATTAACGTCGATGTTTTATTTATAAACGACACCATCAAATGTGACGTTATACATCAATTCTGTACTAGTGTTGGATTTGGCATATCTGCGTTCGAGTCCAATTCGGGTCAGGTCCAACAAAACCCAACTCATTGCCAAGCCTATCCAGAATAGAGACAAATCAGACCAAAAAAAATTCATAATTCTTTTCAGATTAGGCTTGAATTGAATGTGACCAATAAATGAATTAGAAAAAATTTATGGACATCTAATATAAGACTATATTAAACCAAAATCATTTCAATGTAAGATCATGCATCTCACTTTTTCCAAACACTTATATACAATCAATATCAAATATCTACACGATGTCATTTATATATGTGAGTCATTTTACTTTTATGGATTAAATTATTTGCTGAAAACTTTTAAGTTTCTTTTAATATTGTCCATTTAGGACACATATCTTATAGAGAAATAATACAATGATTTAACAAATAATATTATCTCTCTGTAATGATTTGAAATGAAAAATTCAATTAAAGAGATGGAAGGTAGGCAACAAACTGCATTGCCTATCTCTTTTAGAATATACATTTCATTAACTTAAAAATAAATATAATATAAAATATTTATATGCAAGTTGGTCATCAACTTGGTCCATTGTCTAACCAGTCTTACGCCAAATTTGACGAAAGGTTGTATTTAAAAAAAATGAATTACTAATTGGACTGAGTCTATAACGCTCTAATACCAGACTCAACCCCGCCACTAGGAACAATAAATAACATGATCTAAGTTGATTGGGTATGACACTAAAATAGCCCGCTCTAATTTTTCTTATTTTAGAACTATACAATCTACAATCTATGAATTCTTTTTAATTCAGTCATTAGTCATGTCCAATTCAATTATACTTGAAAAAAAATTGACCTATATCATTCATTTTACAGTATGCTTGGTCGGATTCTTTAATTTTTTGGGCCAATTCACACCTGTAGAATGGGCCAATAAGTAGCCCATATGAGATTTCTCCTTTCATTTAAAAATTGTGGTGTTATAAATATTAGATTTTAATTTAAGAATATTATTTAATAATATAAATCACATTACAAATATAAAAATATAAATAAGTTTACAGAACTTGGGCAAAAGAAAAGAAAAGCCTCCCTTAAACCTCCATCACGGTAGCTGATGGAGAGGTACTTAGAGGGGGGGGGGGTGGAATTTGTGAAAGGTTGGGGGGGGGTTTCTAGAATATTCAGAAAACTAAAGGGCATTTGGGAATTCACTCAAGAAAAAAAAATCCTACGAGCTACTGGAAAAACACAAACACTGAGAAGGGATGCTCTCTTAATAATAATAATAATAATAATAATAATAATATATGTAAGCAATACGTAGAAGTGCAACACAAAAACATCTAGTGACATTGATTGCACACTGGCAACATGTTAAACCTGACCGTAACGTGGCAATATGTTGCATGCAGTGGGGATAAACATATGGATTTAAAGATAACTAGCTAAAAGCACGTGCTAAGCACGTGAATAGTAGTTGAATTAGCACAATAAAATGTATAATGTATATTGTTACACATGATAAAATGCTTGATGATGAAATTGATATATTTTTGGATTGTCTTAGTAGTAAAAATAATTATACATAACTTGCTAAAAAGAACAATTCAGTAATTATCCAAGTTTGACTCCCTCTAGTATGTAGAACACAACTTAAAAATTAAAATGCAAACAAAATTGTGAATTATAAAAAAATGGTTGACCCATTAAGAGAGAGTAGCTTGATTAACATTCAGTTGACTCATTCTAGTATATAAGCACACAAACATGAGAAATTGGTTAGCATATAGACATGATGGATTGATTAACACACACATGTTGCTAGTATACAGATAATGAATAGACCATTGAGCACATAGCCAAGCTAGTGGAACACAAACAATCATTCTGTTAGTTGGCCAGTTGACTCCATGTGACTTGTAGTGCATCATTAATAAAATTTAAAACAAAAATATTTTTTTTGTTGGACTCATGCAACTGACTTCCTCCAACCTATAAAAACTTTGATAGATTGAACCAATTAATAATACTCAGATAGAATGTTTGAACATTAGTAATGAGAAAAATTACAACCAGCCCCCTGTACGGGCTTTCTTATGTAATATTGATGATTCTCATCATCGTCGTCATCATCAACTAAGCCTCAATCCCAACTATGTTGGGGTCGACTACATGGATCCTTCTTTTCCATTCAACTCTATCATGGGTCATATTCTGGTTGAGATGTAGAGACTTAAAATCTCTCTTTATAAGCTCTTCCCATGTTAATTTAGGCCTTCCTCTTCTATTAATTGTGCTTGCCTCAATAGTATTGCTTCATATATGTGCATTAGTCAGTATGTGTTGCACATGTCCATACCATCTGAGTCGGCCCTCACGTAACTTGTCCCCAATGCTCGCCACCCCCACTTTATTCCTGATATAGTCATTTCTCAAGAAATCTTTTTTTTTTGTCTTCCCACACATACATCTCAAAATATGCATTTAAGCTACGTTCATCTAGTTGAGTCCTTATTTCTTCACCGCCCAACATTCACTCCCATAGAGCATGGCTGGCCGTATAACCGTTTTATAAAACTTGCTTTTTAGTTTGAGAGGGGTCTTCCGATCACATAATACTCCAGTTGCACTCCTCCATTTCAACCATCCTGCAGTGATCTTACGACAAACGTCATTTTGGACATCACCATATGTTTGAATGATAGAGCCCAAGTAACAAAATTTATCACATTTTGGTATATCTACTCCATCCAACTTGACTCCACCATTCACACTGCAAGATTGGCTGAAATTGCAATGCATATACTCAGTTTTGCCCCTACTAATCATCAATCTATTTGATTCCAATGCCTTTCTCCAAGGTTCAACTTTATCAGTTAAACCATCTTTAGTTTCGTCAATCAAAACAATATCATCAGCAAATAACATACACCAAGGAATATCGTCCTGAACATTCTTTGTCAACTCATCCATAACAAGAATGAACAGTTCTGGGTTGAGTGTGGATCCTTGGTGTACCCCAACTTTGATGGAAAATGTTAGTGTCTCACCTTCAAGAGTCTTCACACTTGCAGTAGAGATACCATACATGTCTTTAATCAAGTCAATGTATTGGATTGGCACACCCTTTTTCCTCAAAACCATCCACAACACTTCTCTAGGTACTCGATCATAAGCCTTTTCCAAATCAATAAAAACCATGTGAAGATCTATTTTTCTTTCCCTGTACTTCTCCATAAGCCTCATTATAAAAAAATAGCATCTGTTGTTGATCTACCAGGCATGAAACCAAATTGGTTGTGTGATATCTGCGTTATAGATCTTAGCCTCTGCTCAATAATCCTCTCCCAAAGCTTCATTATGTGACTCATCAACTTGATACCTCTACAGTTTGTGCAGCTCTGAACATCACCCTTGTTCTTGTAGATGGGGACTATAGTACTATTTCTTCATTCATCTGTCATCTTCTTTGTCTTCATGATCATGTTAAATAAATTTGTTAACCATGTAACTCCTTCATCCCCCATACTCTTCCATACATCAATGGGAATACCGTCTGGTCCACATTCCTTTCTCATTTTTAAGGCATTCTTGACCTCAAAATGTGAAACTTGTTGTATGTAAATGATATCTCTTGTATCCCTATCATACGAGTCTCTAACATTAATTCTATTGAAAATCTTATGAAAGTAATTTCTCCATTGGCTCTTGATATCATCGTCCTTCACCAACACTCTACCATCTTCATTCTTGATGCATTTTACTTGACATAAACCTCTTCCTTTCCTTTCTCTTATACGAGCCATTTTACATATATCTTTCCCCCCTTCTCTAGTGTCCAACTTCTTATAAATATCATCAAAGTATCTAGACCTTTCCTCCTGAACAATCTTTTTCGCTTCTTTCTTCGCTTGCTTGTATCTCTGGAACGTTGCATCATCTCGAGATTCGGACAAGCCCCTATAGATTTTCCTTTTCAATTTAATTGCCTTTTGTACTTCATCATTCCACCACCAAGTCTCTTTTTGTGGAGGGCCACAACCTTTGGACTCCCCCAAAACCTCTCTGACAATTTTTGTTATGCATGAGCTCATGTTATGCCACATAGTATTGACATCAGACTCAAAGTTCCAAGTTCCCTCCTTGATGCGTTTATCATGAAAGGTCAATTTCTTTTCTCCTTTAAGATTCCACCACTTGATCCTGCTATCTTGATTTTTGTTATGCTTGCCTTTATTGATCTTCATGTTAATATCCAAAACCACCAACTTATGTTGGGTCGTGAGTTCTTCGCTAGGAATCACTTTACAGTCCTTGCATACTTTATGATCCTCCCGCCTTATAAGGAGGTAATCAATTTGGCTACAGTTGTGCCCACTCTTGAAAGTAATCTTATGAGATTCTCTTTTCTTGAAATGGGTGTTTGCCAAAATCATATCATATGCAACTGCAAAATCTAATATGCAACTGCAAAATTATATAATATTGATGAGTCTCATCACATATAATATATCATTTAAAAATAAAAGATAAAAGTATAGTGTGCATTCACAGGGACCAATTTGTAATTACAAAAAGTGATGGATAAAATTGCAACCAACCCCTCTATGGGTTTTCTTATACATTATGGATGACTCCTCACATAATATATCATTTAAAAAAATAAAAGAGAAAAGTGTAGTGTGCACTAATGGGGACTACAAAAAGTAATGGAGAAAATTGCAACCAACCCCCTCTACGAGCTTTCTTATATAATATCGATGAGTCTTCTCACATAATATATCATTTAAAAATAAAAGATAAAAGCGCAGTATCCACTCATGAGGACCAATTCGTAATTACAAAAAGTCATGGAGAAAATTACAACCACCCCCTCATTTGGCTTTCTTATACATTATGGATGAGTTTCCTCACATAATATATCATTTAAAAAATCAAAGACAAAAGTGCAGTATGCACTCATGGGGACCAATTTGTAATTATGAAAAGTAATGGAAAAAATTACAACCAACCCCCTCTACGGACATTCTTATACAATATTGATGAGTCTCCTCACATATTATATCATTTAAAAAATAGAAGGTAGAAATGTAGTGTGCACTCATAGGGACCAACTCATAATTACAATATAATAATGGAGAAAATTGCAACCAACTCTCTCTACGTGCTTTCTTATATAATATCTACGAGTCTTCTCACATAATATATCATTTAAAAAAAATATTACAAAAGTGCAGTGTGCGCTCACGAGGATCAATTTGTAATTACAAAAAGTAACGAAGAAAATTGCAACTAGCCCCCTCTATGGGCTTTCTTATACATTATGGACGAGTCTCTAGACATAATATATCATTTCAAAAATCAAAGACAAAAGTGCAGTGTGCACTCACGGGAACCAATTCATAATTAAAATTAGTAATGGACAAAATTGCAACCATCCCCCTCTACGAACATTCTTAGTATTGACGAGTCTCCTCACATATTATATCATTTAAAAAATAAAAGATAGAAATGCAGTGTGCAGTCACAGGGAGCAATTCGTAATTACAAAAAATAATAGAGAAAATTATAGCCTGCCCCCGCTATGGGCTTTCTTATATAATATCGATGAGTCTCCTCACATAATATATTATTTAAAAATAAAAGACAAAAGTGCAGTGTGCACTCACGATGACCAATTTGTAATTATAAAAAGTAATGGAGAAAACTGCAACGAACTCCCCTCTATGGTCATTCTTATACATTGTGGATGAGTCTCCTTACATAATATATCATTTAAGAAATCATAGACAAAAGTGCAGTGTGTACTCACGGGGACCAATTCGTAATTACAAAAAGTAATGGAAAAATTACAACCAGCCCCGTCTACGGACATACTTGTACACTATTGATGAGTCTCCTCACATATTATATCATTTAAAAAATAAAAGATAGAAATACAGTGTGCACTCACAGGGACCTATTCATAATTACAAAAAATAATATAAAAAATTATAGCTAACCCCTTCTACGGGCGTTCTTATATAATATCAAAGAGTCTCCTCACATAATATATCATTTAAAAATAAAAGACAAAAGTACAGTGTGTACTCACGAGGACCAATTTGTAATTATAAAAAATAATGGAGAAAATTACAACCAGCGCCCTCTATGGGCTTTCTTATACATTATGGATGAGTCTTCTCACATAATATATCATTTAAAATATCAAAGACAAAAGTGCAACGTGCACTCACGGGGACCAATTCATAACTACAAAAAGTAATGGAGAAAATTGCGACTAGCCCTCTCTACGAACATTCTTATACAATATTGATGAGTCTCCTCACATATTATATCATTTAAAAAAAATAGATAGAAATGCAGTGTGCACTCATATGGACCAATTTGTAATTATAAAAAATAATGTAGAAAATTGCAGTCCACCCTCTCTATGGGCTTTCTTATATATATATATATATATATATATATATATATATATATATATATATATATATATATATATATATATATATATATATATATATAGATGCGTCTCCTCACATAATATATCATTTAGAAAACAAAAGACAAAAGTGCATTGCACACTCACAGGGACCAATTTGTAATTACAAAGAATTATGGAGAAAATTGCAACCAACCCCTTCTACATGCTTTCTTGTATAGTACTAATGAGTCTCCTCACATAATATATCATTTAAAAAAATAAAAGACTAAAGTGTTGTGTGCAATCACAAGGACCAATTTGTAGATATAAAAAATAATGGAGAAAATCACAACCGCCCCCCTCTATGGGCTTTCTTATATAGTATCAGTGAATCTCCTCACATAATATATCATTTAAAAAGTAAAAGATAAAAGTACAGTGTGCACTCACATGGACCAATTCGTAATAACAAAAAAATGGAGAAAATGACAACCCCCCACAGACATTCTTATACAATATTGACGAGTCTTCTCGCATAACATATCATTTAAAAATAAAAGCTAGAAGTGCAGTGTGCACTCATAGGGACCAATTTGTAATAACAAAAAATAATTAAAAAATTACAACTAACCCCCTCTACGGACATTCTTACACAATATTGATGAGTCTCCAAACATAATATATCATTTAAAAATAAAAGATATATAGAAGTGCAATGTGCACTCACAGGGACCACTTCATAATTATAAAAAACAATGGCGAAAACTGCAACCGACCCCTCGACGGGCTTTCCTATATATAGTATAAAATATTCTCACATAATATATAATTTAAAAAACAAAAGATCAAAGTACAGTGAGCACTCATAGGGACCAATTTGTAATTACAAAAAATTATAGAAAAAATTACAACCAAACCCCTATATAGGATTTCTTATACAGTGTCGATGAATCTCCTCACATAATGTATCATTTAAGAAATAAAAGACAAAAGTGTAGTGTGCACTCATAGGAACCAATTTGTAATAACAAAAAATAATGAAAAAAATAAAAAAGCACAGACACATAGGTGAAAAGCGCGCACACACATAGGAAGGAAGAGCATGCACACAAAAAACAATGGAAAAATAAATAAAAAAAGCACACACATGGGTGAAAAGCGCGCACACACATAGGAAGGAAGAGCAGGCATGTCACCCACTCTTATTCATAGGGTATATAAGATATACGACTATGAATAAGGAAGAGTTGTAAAACTGAATCTGTTGAAAACAAAGCAGTTAAATTCCGAAGCACACAAGCAGCTCTGAAGCGTGCATATAGTTGGATTAACAGACAGAGTAGCAACACACATTTGCTCTTTTTATAGGGGTTATAGACTACTCATTTTTATATCATTATTTTCTAAAATATGTATTTGATTTTACTTTTTGGGGACAATACTTATTTTAAAATATAGTACTATCAAAAGAATGACATGTAATTTTTTTTTGAATTAGTGTTTAATTTAAAAGATGAATACTACCTCAATGTACAATACTCATTTTATGCTCTTTATTATTATTTAAAAATATGTCAACATTGCTCTTGCTGGATGGTATTTTTTGTAAATATTTTAATAATTTTTATTTCGTCAAAAAATTTATAATGGATTAAAATAAAAAATCAAACATGTTTCTCTCTCCTATTATTCTTTTTTTATATATTTTTTCTTTTTCTTGTCACGTTCTCTATTTGTTAGAAATAGTAACTACATGTATAGATGGAGTGTTGGAAACATGTACATGATTAATATAATCCAATGTTACAAAACACGATAACCCAACATGCCTCGGTCCAGTGGCCGACAGTACCGGATCAGTTTGCCCGGGTGAGAAGGCCGACAGAAACGCGGAGCGTCCACGTTCACGCCTCCACGGGCACGCGCGAGCTCCCGGTTCCGGAGTGGGCCCCACCTCGACTCCTCCGCCTCCCCTCCACCAGCTGTTTAGTGTTTATTCGTGCGGTCCGAGTCTTCCGACGTCCGACGAGGCCTTGCACGGGTGCCGCAGTGAGTGTGCGGCACGGCCTTCTCACCCGCGCCCGCCACCTGCTACCTGCTCACCCCCACACACGACACCAACAACAACCGCCTTGCTTACAGGAGACGAGCAGAGGGGAAGAAAAAGGAAAGAAAAAAACATTCCTTTGCGCCGGATGCTGTCTCGGCTTTCCTCCGGCCTCATGGTCTCCGCCCCTTGCGCTAGGGTTCGTCTCTCTCTCTCTCTCCTCCGTGTAACGATGCTTGTTTTCCCCAAAGCGTGCTGGTTTCGTACTAACGACGTCTGCTGACTTTCCGTCCACTTCTCTCTCTTTCGTTCTTTTGTACTTTGATTGTTGATGGGATTAGGGGTATGTGAAAGTGGGGCCGTTTCCTCCATTCAGCTGCAAGGCGTAGACTAATATCTGTCGCTTGTTTTTTCTTTGGGTAGGTGTCATGTCATTGCCATATCAGTCCGTCGACACTGTTGTTCTCATGTTTAACTGTGCTTAGTTGAGGTGCCGAGCGATGTTGGTTTATCAACGAATCAGCGACGGTACTACTCTCGCTATTGGTGATGGCGTCTGCTGCATTGGTAAAGTGTGATTGATGATACACCATGCTTTTGGGCAGTAAGAAGACTCTTATCGATCATGTTATAATTGGATGGATGTGGTAGTGGGGGGCTTATTCCTGTTTCTTGGATTCCAAAAAACATTGTTGTGCTTGGTACCGTGGGTATTTCAATGACCCCAAAATTGTAGTGCTTGGTATCGGATGAATGGACCAGGTTCTCAGTGTTTTCTTGTCGCCATATTCTCAGTGCAGATCTTATTCTATCTCGAATCACCAACAGCTTCTTTTTACCAATTATTTTAGCACTCTTTTTCTTCAAGCATCCAATCTTTTGTGACTCAGTTAAAGCTTAATCTGATGTTTTGGATTGTTTTCTGTTTTGACAGCAATGTAAATTTTTGTTTTACAGGGAAAGGGGCTACCTTGTATGTGTTTAAATGCTAGGCAGCAGTTGTTTAGGAAACGCCTAATTTCATGTTTTGGCACATTACTCTTGAGCCCATTGAAACTCTTGAATCGAGGAAGCCAGTCATTAGGCGCTTGCAAGTTCTTGTGCAATATAGCTAATACATCGCTGCAAATTGAACTGGTAAGTTCTTAACTTTTTAATCTGTTCAGAAGTTTTACTTTATAACAGTGCCATCTTATCACTGTGCTATAAAGTTCTTTTGACTCTACATACCGCGTATTATATGAATGCACCATTACATGGCCAATCAATTGCATTCACAAGATTTTGGCAGTTATCATCTGTGTACACCTGCAAACTCTAACTGGATAGCTGATTAGTATGAATGAACCCAACAAAATCAATCAACAGAGGAAAAAGAATTTGGTGAATAATTTGTTGTGGACACAACAGCACCAAATCCCATATTATAGTGTGGTACATAAACTTCCCACCTTATTCAGTCTACTATTCTCTATCCTGGGGGTGCGGAAGCCCATGTGTGGGAATTTCCTTGTTATTCCTTTCTGGCCCATAGACCAGAGGTCAGGGAACACATGATTTCCCTACAATCACAGTTTCTATTGGTCTGTGTCTGGTGAAATCCCTCAAAGTGGACCCTACGAGTTGAGTTATAAAAATGAGGTGAAGGTATATCTAAGGTTCCCGGCATGGTAGCATAAGAGAGATTAGATAAGCATACCCTCCCCACTATAGATTTCAGTTTCTATTGGTCTATGTTATTGTCAACCCATGAGACAACCCGTGAATTGAGTTAGAAGGTTGTCTCATTCTGAATTGAGAGAGCGGTTAGCTTTGGAACTTTCTTGTAATGAATGAAGAAATAGCAGTTAGCAACAGATGGAAACTTTTGGAGGCATTGGTTTCTCACCTTCTCAAATGTGTTCATCTTCTGGCACAATTGCAAAATGACTGGAAACTCATGCAACTTGAAGTTTTTCACATAGTTTCTAGCTCATTATATGGATGTTACCAAAGCTTTGCTTTCTTGAGCAGATATTTTTTTTGGTAAAACTCTAGAAGTCTCCAACAAGAGAGAATGGGCATAATGTATCTTTTTTTGTTTTGTTATATATATATATATATATATATATATATATATATATATATATATATATATATATATATATATATCCTAGTTGGTTCGAGAAATATGTATCCTTATATATATGCAATAATGATCTTAAACCTGTAGTTTATACACCACAGTATCAAACCTGTACAAAAGACCTGGTTTTCCTTGCATTTCTGTGTATAACTCATAAACCTCAATCACAATGTGTGTTCTCCCAACCGCGGAGAATTTCTCAACTTCCAACTAATCCCTGTTTTTCTGACGTTTATTTGCTACTATTGGACCACTGGGCAGTTACAATATGAAGTTTGATACTTCACTTTCTGAAAGTACATAGAACAACCATTTTTTAGATTGTAATATTGATTAGTACATTCACTGATGTTTTGAAGAGTTTGAGAGGTTTATAATCTAACCAGTCATACACTATGTGCTAAGAATCTTTCAATTTTTCTTTACCGCCAATAGCTTCATGTGATGCCAATTTGTATTGTCTGCAATGCTACCAGGTACCTTGCCTTAAGGACAACTATGCATACCTTTTACATGACTCTGACACGGGAACAGTTGGTGTAGTCGATCCTTCAGAAGCTTCTCCAATTGTAGATGCACTGAAAAGAAAGAATAAGAATTTGACATATATTCTAAATACCCATCATCACTATGATCACACTGGAGGAAATTTGGAGCTAAAAGAAAGGTATGGAGCTAAGGTATGCCTTGACGTCATCGACACTTGATGTACCAAATCATGTTTGCACATATCAATATTAGGTGTCTTAGTGTTTGTATATTGATTTACATCCTTTTTTTAACACTTTCGTTTGTATTAGACACCTACATACATATTATAAGTGATGCCTCTGTTTTACTGCATTTGGATCTATATAACCTTGAATTCATTCTTTTTCACTCCTTTTCTAGCTTGCCAATCAGATCTGGCTCTCTAAAGAAAGCAATTTACAAATGAAAAATAGAATACTCAGTCAACAGCTGAAACCTCATGCAATAAATGCTGTGTTCTCTCTCTTTTGTTTAGCATAGCTACTTGAGATTACAAGAGAAACTAATGTAGTTGAATGTCGAGGCCAGATTTTGTGTAAGCTTAAATGAAGTTTCTTTCTTTTATGCTCACATGTTAGCATCAAGCTTTCCATTACTGTGCCTGAGAGCGAACTGCATCACGCATTTGAGTATAGGACTCCGTGTTGGCCCTTCAGAGAGGTTGACTTGGGAAGCTACACTAGAAGAACCGATAAACCAGATTCAATGTAGTGTATGACCCGACTACAAGATCCAAAGAAGAAAATAAACGAATCTTTGTGCCACTTGAAAAGGAGATTTGATTGGTCCTTAGGCCGACAACTGGACACAGCGTGTGGCATGGATAACACATCGTGTGAAGACCTGCTGGGGATCTTCTGAACTTTGACACGACATGTGGACTAATAGAGATGAAAATCCCTGGAGAACTGAACTGGGACACGACGTGTTTGACATATGACATGCCGTGCCAAACATCACTGAAAGATTGGAACCCTAGCGGCGACACGCCGTGTTGATTGTTGGCACGTTGTGTCTACTACCGTTGGATGATTGGAACCCTAGAGGCACCACGTCGTGTTGACTGGATGACAAGCCATGTCGGCCGTCGCTGGCACTGAGTGAATTGAAACCCTAATGGTGAGACATCGTGTTGGGCATCGACATGGCGTATTGATTGTAAAGATGACAAACTCTGTTGCAAATGAAGTCACACGACATGTAGGACCTTCTTGTTGGACAAAAAGTCACTATTGGGAATAGCGGTACATGCCTTGTTTACCTTGTTACACGGCGTATGACATGTCGACATGGCATATTTAACGTGTAGATCTTGGAGATGAAGCATCTTTGGATTTATGCATGACATAGTATGTAGAGATGAATACTAGATAGTGGAGATGGAATTCACAATGGAAAAGATCACCATGGGGTTGTTGATGTTAGAGAGAACTTCCACTTGTCAGTGGGTTGGACCTTGATATGTAACAAGTCACGACAATGCAAGAAGGATGACAGTTGGATGGTTGCATCTGGATTTTGTGCTTGAGGAAGACAAAACTTAGGGAAGATGAACCCGGGGAAGACGAATTAGGGAATGACATATACATGGGGAATGCTAGACGACGATGAGGACTTTGAGACGATGAATACAATCTGGAATCAATAATGGAGATGACGACGACCCTTCAGATGGAAATGGCCCTGCAGAGAGGTGATAGAGATGGCCCTACAGAAAGTGTGATGGAGATGGTCATGTGGAGAGGGTGATAGACATGGCTTCGCAGGCAGCGAACTTGGATTGGGCAGCCACTTGTAGGCGGAAGACGTTGCCCGATTTCTTTCTAGGGTTAGGATTGATGCTCTAATACCATGTAGAAGAGAAATAATATCGATGATATATCGATAGTATATTGAATGTACAATAGAACCCCTCTATTTTATATAGGAGAAGGTGGACATGACTCTAGAGACATCCTGATCGTGACTAGACTCGAAATGGGCCTACAGACTCTGACCCATATATCATATGGTATGATATGGCTTTTACTTCTAACAGAAGCAAACCCGTGCAGTTCATAAGAAGACTCTTTTGTGTGTCCTTTCCTGCCAAAGTGGGTACACTCAAGACGCTAATAGAATGCTCCACGACCAATACCAACCCCCCCTTCTCGGGTGACGTCGCGACCACGACCTCTGGGTGTAGTGTCTTTGTTGGGCTAAGTGACTAAGACTGACTTGTCACCCTGTGACTGAGTGGCGGCAATTGCATCCTTCTCTAAGAAAGCATGAGACACCGTAGAGTAGGTATCAGCCTAGGAAGCACAACCACTTCTAGATAACCCCGTGTCTATGCCAGACACATTTTTGACACGGCCTAAAACATTTTGGACACGACTGGGATGTGTCCAGTCCATTTTGGTCTTTTTCTGCAGTCCGGACACAACTGGGCACAACCCAGATACTTCGTGGACACATCAATGCAGCAGCTGCTGCTGCAATGGCCTATTTTAGACTGCAATATTGAATATACAGCAATTGTTCATGTCTTGTCATTTAGAAAATTCAACGCGGAGCTGAGATCTAATTAAACTTGCAAACAAATATGTCAAAAAGAATCAATGTGTAAAATCTGAGCTGAATTAGGTGTTATGAATCACATTACAGTCTAATAAATTGATTAACCGAGTAATAAGAACTCATTTATGTATTCTGTAATCTATTACATCTATAGAAGAAACACCATTTATTTTCTTTTTTTTGGTCGGTTAAAAAAGCGTGTTACTATTAATACCAAAAACTTTGGGCACTGGGTACCCCATTACATAGACAAGAGCTAAGAAGCTCAACAAGGGTCAAAATCCCCACGCAGGGGGACACACCAGAAACTAAACCAAACTGAGACTAAGAAGACAAATCAACTACGCAAGCTAGGACCAGACAATCCTACTAGAAGAAGTCTATTACAAGCCACTATTACATGCATTCAACGTACCCACAATTAGTAACAGCAAACTGTCTTAGAACAAAATCTAGCAATCCTGCCAGTAACAGTCATGAAGTCTCTGGTCTTCTTAGCTACTCAAGACCAGGTCTCTCACTGGCAGAAATCCAAAAGGACCTCTACCACCAGCAAACACCCGAAGGTAAACCCCTCATGATGCACATGACTACATATCCACCAACACCTAGAAGGTGTTCTAATCCAGCTGTAGCAGAGGAGACAAGAAGAAAGACAAGGTCCATCCTTCAGCTGACTACCGATTTATGTCCTTGAGCTAGACAACCACCGTTCCCCACTGGCGTTGGAAACGTTCCCTGAATGTGTGGGATCCAAGTAGAAGTCCAGCCCCACTTCATTGGTCGGCACACAACTGAAAATTAGAAACCTGCAAGCTCGACATCACGCAACTGCAGCAAGGATTAGGATGAGAGGAAGAGCTCCACGCCTCCTTCTGAACCCAATCCCACCTAAGGCCCCTGTATGCACAGAGACCCCTTGTCGAACACCTTGAGGGCGATCGATTACTTGGCTACGAAGAGACACCGGACTCGACGAGAACCACCAGCCACGCCCTGGAGCCCGCAGGGTTCTAGCAGCATCACCGCGAGAACCAAGCGCCTTGGGAATGCTCCATCACGTAGTAGCAAAGGCCACTACGCAGCCTGAGCATCCCCCTGTCTCAGCGACAAATCATCGATGTCTTTGTGGTGACCCGGCGCCCTGCAGCAGCAGTCCGTCGAGGGAGACCACCGATGCCGTCGTGGGTAACCTTTCCCAGCCAGAGCCAGGCCTTTGATAAGGATAATGGAACGGGAGCAGAAGCCCCCTCATGGAGCTGCCGTTAGACGCACAACCCCCCACATCCGCAGCAAGCCCTCTGCCTGGAACGGCCACCTCAAGAGGCCCGTCACGCAGCAGAGGACGACCATGAGCTAACCCCGCGAGGGCACACCACGACACGATGAAGACCACCAGGGAGACCATCCATCCAGGGAAGGAAAGGCTCCCGCTAGCAGCAAGGCGAGGTGAAGTCGCAAACGACTCATCGCCGCCGTTGCCACGGACGCGACCGTCTCTCAGCATGAGGAAAAGGGAAAGGAAAGAGAAGGAAATCGAGCTCCCTAACACCGTCCTTTTGCGACGAACCAGATGAGCCAGATCCCGACGAGCGGCTCCCTCCGTCCATCCCTATAAACAGACTAGAGTCGACTTGGTCGAGCTGCCACTCGCATACCAGATCCAGCCATCAGCCGCTCGTCGCGCCCTTCCCACAGCCAGGCCAAGATCGGCCACCGACGAGCTCCAGCGACACTCCCATCCTCTACGGACCGCAAGGGCCTGCCGCCTAGAATCCTAGCAGAAGACGAAGAGCGCCAGGGGGAGGAAGGCACTGAACCAGCGCTCCCTCCCCCCAGCAACGGCCGTCGGGGGATTCTAGAGAGCTGGCGGAGCGGGTGCCCTAGAGAGAGAGAGGAGGCGGAGCAACACCATTTATTTTCTGCTATACATTGTTTCTATTACACACACAAAGACACATAAACAGATCCATACATGATTATACATATATATATACATGAATCTGGACGAAATCAAAATAAATCCCACTCCATACACCATACACCATACACCCACATATATGTATATATTAAAAAAACACCTCATACAATATCGTGTTTGTGTCCTATGTTTTAGAAACTTATCATGTCCCGTCTCCGTGTCAGTGTCTGTGTCTAGAAACGTGTCCGTGATTCCTTGGTGTTAGCCAAAGAAAGAAGTTCGGCTCCAGACACAATCTGCTTGCGAACACCCTCTTACTCATTACAATGTTCAGCCAAGAACTTGATCATTGTCATCTGATCATGTGAGTGACGTCACCAAAGTACTGTGTATTTGTCATATTTGTTAGATGTGGCTCCATGTTATTCCACAACATAATAGATTTGCATCATGTTGTTGCACTGGTCCAACACATTAGGATCTTTTGCTCAAAAATCAAATGTTTTAAGCGTCCTTGGCCCTTAAACTAGATCCTAACAATACGACTCCGTTGACTGTAATTTTTCTCACTAAGTTTGTGAGTAGTGATAATGGCATTGTGAACACTAAAAGGGGCTTGCTGGACTACCGTCTCCTTTTCAACCATGAGAACAAATTGAACTGGGGCAACAAATTATTCTTTATAGCAAGGATTCAGACTTTTTCTTCGAGAAATCAGACCAAGACACAATAGATGACCTTGGAATCAGACTTTTGCACAATAGAAGACCTTGAAATCAGACTTCTGCACGCTTTGTAGCAACCATGCTACAGTATCCTGCAGCTACACCAACTAGGGAGAATGACTAATGCTCTCTCCTCACAGTACCTATGCTCGTGACCATAGTTGTTGAGGCACCCGCCTAGGCGGCTAGGCGCCCAAGGGGGGTCCACCCAGCCCCTCGCCTACCTCAAATTGACAATGGACGCCTGGGCGACCGCCTAGCACTGCCTAGGAGCCCTAGGCAGTCGCCTAGGACCGCCTGGGCGACTGCCTAGGGTTCCCGGGGAGTGTAGATAGTTTTTTTTCCTGATTTTTTTAAAATTTTTGGATAATGTCATTTTAACATATGTTTGACATATGTAAGTTCTTTTTAAGCTTTTTTAGCTGCTATCTCTTTCTTACATTACTATTTAGGGTGTAGATCATAAAATATGCACATAAATACCTTATATATGTGATATATGTTATATTAATATATAAAAAATTTGTAGAAAATAAAAAAAATGTCAGGTGCCTTGGCGTCCGCCTAGGCGTAGATCATAAAATACACATAAATACCTTATATATGTGATATATGTTATATTAATATATAAAAAAATTGCAGAAAATAAAAAAAATGTCAGGTGCCTAGGCGGGCTAGGCACCCAGTCAAAGAAGACCACCGCCTGGCCGCCTTGAAAACTATGGTTGATACACTCCCTTTAAAATTCCTTTGCTCCTTCATCTAGGGAGATCCTGTCCCACAGCCATGAAAAAAACAAAGGCATACATCAATAAGCGACGCTATACACTTTAGGGAGAAAATATTCACATATAATTTGAACTCAAAGAAACTTGACATGTCTTAACTTTCGATATTCTTGTAACATGTTAGCAACTTAGCGTTCATTTCATAATTGAATTGAGCAACATTACTATATGACCTCTCTATACAACTGCCCACATGGGACACATTATGCTTGGAAAGTCCATCATTACTAGGAGGCCCATAACCACCATATAGCTCCCTCATGTGAGAAGTATATAATAAGTTAACTCAATCCCTTTTCTCTTAACCATTAAAATCATCATTATAACCTTGCCATCAAGGTTTTAAAGTGTCTGAGGCGTTACGAGTTGATTTTGTCGTAATGAGGCGAAGCGTAAGCCTTAAAATATTTACAACACATTCATAAATGAACAAAATATACATATGTTTACATATTTATGGGTGTAGATGTATTATATATGTATATGTATCTATGAATTTGTGTAGTGCAATATAAATATGTATGTACAAGAAGAAGTAAAACTTAACAAAAAGTTTTTACCCAGTTATCAAAGAGCGATAGAGATTAAGAGCAATGTTTATAACATGGATCACCGTAATTAGAAAATTAAACTATAGCAAATATTGATATGTCAATACTGTCTTATTAAATCCAATTTCTTTAACTTGATAAGGAAAATTAGGGCATACATAATTTGGATTTACTAAAAATAAAGTTAGGCATAATGATATTTCAAGATCATTAACATATTAAATAAAAAATCTGGCAAAATAATATTTTGCATTGAAGTTTGATGAATCTAAATAAAAAAGTATCTTGGAGTTTTGAGTCAAAACGAATAAAATTTATGTAAATTCACTAATGAGAGAAATCTGAATAGAAAAGTCCTATTGAAGTGTATGTAATTGCCTAAAAAGCAAAAAACTTTGGGGTTAACATAAGACGATATCATCAGAACTGAGGCTTGCGCCTCAGCTAAGACTTAGAGCCTCGATGCCATGAGGCAAGCCTCAAACATTTCAGGGCATAAACCTTAGTCTAGGACATCAAGGCATAAGCCTCAAGGCGCAAATGGGATAGCCCGTAAGCCTCAAAAGCTTCAAGGCGACTTTTCTAATGCCATGCTTGCCATCAATGTCAATTGTCCTCTATTCAATATCTGCACCGTAATGCTCATCATGCCGGTTAAGGCTCATGTTATTGCACCAAAGTGTAGCAACATGCCATATGAGATTGACCTGAAGAAATAGGGTTATGTACTTGTGGAAGAGTAAATAGAAGGCTAATCAATCTATTGATAAGAGAAACCCCTCCTATATATAGGAGAAGGGGGAAGCATACTTAGACACAAGTCTAATGGGCCAAGACACACTTAAGCCCATTACAAATAGACCCATCAAGGCAACAACTAGTTAACTAAACAATAAGACTCTCTAACACTCCCTTTAAATTGAAGCTTGGGAGAATCCCAAGTCAGTTTGCAACTAGACAAACAAACCAAAATAGAATAGAAAGATAAACCAAGCCCATACAAGAGTTGTTGTACCCTACAATATTACAATAATGCACTGATCACTGAAACACTCAATCACTCCCCCTCAAGTAGATAATCCATAAGCAACAGGTACACATGCATGTAAGAAAAACTTCTTGATCGAAAGGAAGTGACATCTAGAGTAGTAGTTAACAACATCAAGAAGGCATCACAATCTTCATCAGAATCGCTATCGTCGCAGCCCAAATAGTATTGGATCAGAGTTCCCATAGAGTGTTGGGTCACAACAACACTAGTCCACGCGCTTACAAAGCACGACATGTCAACGTGCAAACAGAGCACAGACATACCATAGTGTTGGAACACAATAACAGATAGTTGACGTGCGCAAGGCACATACAATGTCATCGTGCAAACAAAGCACAAAGAAAAAGTAGAAAATAGAGACGACACAGTTGGATAGAAGACCGTCAACTTAAATAAGCAAGCAAGCAGGCATGAAACTCCAAATAGTAAGCTCTCCAAGTGGCAAGATGTATATAGCAATAAAAGACTTTAAGATGCAAATATCAATAATAGAAGTCCACAAGCTCTCCAAGAATTGCATAAAGATCCACAAATATATACAGAGCAGCAAGAAGATCCTCATAGATAGAAGCAAAAATCAATTTCTTCTCTTCATCTCATCTCTCCTTTATTTGTCCCCCACGCCAAGCACGCAGAATAACAATGATTGGGGTGAAGAATGATAAAGAAATGCTTCTAAAAAAATAGGTTGTAGCACTGCCGGAGGGGTTTGGGGGCCCGACCCCCAATTAGGGGGTTCCACTACCCTTAGAGGGCAGGAGTTAAGGGGAAACCGCCCCTTACAGGGGCGTAAGGATAGAGCCCTGAAAAAAGGTCTATAATGATTTTCGAAGAGAAATCAAGCACAAATCTCCAAGAAATTTATACTACGATAGGTAAAATCCAACAACAATAATCTTCCTGTAATCCTGCAGACGCGATCTGGGATGAGGATCAACGTGGACGTTATTTGGGATGAAGCCCATCGGGAGGAGATGATGATCATGATATTCTCTGATATTGCTTTATAGACTGGTAGGTATTCTATGATTTTGTCATAGACATCCTTGTGCGCTGCCATTCTTGAGGTTCTGCTTTGCCGATGCCACAACAATGTCGAAGGAAGGGTGTCCGGACGAGTACGCCTCACTGTCGACGAGAAGACAATCATGACAATCTCGCGCCGCACACAATTGAAAAGTCATAGGCCTTCTTGAAGAGTCCCTAGCGGCGCTTGGAGAAGCATACATGGCAAGCATCCTCATTCTTGATGCGCTTGATCTCAATCCTCTGTTGGCCCATAGTGTCTTGCGAGCAATGCCACGGGAACCTATCTTTTTTCCAACCCTTGTTAGCACCATTGCTATGGATTATTAGGGGGAGAAAAAATGGGGGAATTGTTTACAACGGAAAGAGGGAGTTTTGCGGCTGGGGGTCTTTGTTTACAATGGAAAGAGGGAGATTTGCCGGTTAGTGGACCATGAAAGCTAGATAGATGTTGGGTGGGTGGCCACAGAAGTTGGATAAATGTCAAGTGGCCGGCCAAGCCAAGAAGGGCGGCTGCCGCCTGCAGGCGGAAGAAAATCTTTTTTTCTCCTCTAGGTTTAGGGTTGGATCACCGCTCTAATATCATGTGGAAGATTAAATAGAAGGCTAATCAATCTATTGATAAGAGGAATCCATCTCTATATAGGAGAAGGGGGGAGCGTGCAAACTTAGACACAACTCTAATGGGCCAAGACACACTTGGTCCCATATATAAATAGACCCAACAACTAATTAACTAAACAATAAAACTCTCCAAAAATACTTAATTTAAATATTCATGTGGAAGTTAGGTGGAAACAAAGGGTTATTATACCTGTTGTGTTCTCTTTAGGGTTTAGAAGAATACTACGATTTTGAGGGAAGTAATTGTTGTTCTATTAACATGCAAAACCTTCTCTATGTATAGGAGATGCATGACTCATATGTGGATTGTGACATGTAATTTATGACTAGTGGGCTATTAGCTTTATACACAGGACATCGCAAAATAATAAAACAAAAAGAAACTAATTGGATTTTCACAAACGTAATGCAACAAGACTTTTGTATATGATTTTTAAGTTTTCATTGTTCAGATTGTAGTTCACAAAAATTTTGAGCTGCAGAATTGCAATGTGTTAGTGGAATCAAATAATAGTTAGTAAGCTTGAGGTCAACATACAATTTATATACTTGATTAGAAGAAAAGCAATGATCATTTTCTTAATATCTTGTGGCACCTTTGTAAATAAAACAGTGGAATGAGTGGGCATTGGCTTTTCCTAACTCTCGTCTTATGTCACTTTTGCAGATTATTGGCGCAAAGATAGACAAGCAGAGGATTCCAGGGATTGACATAGCGCTTGGTGACGGGGAGAAGTGGATGTTTGCTGGCCATGAGGTGATTGTGATGGAAACACCTGGTCATACACATGGTTAGTTTCCAAATTTATAATTCCATAATGTAATTATGCTTTTAAATTTCAAATATGGGACTATTGAAAACTTATATGGCATTTGAGCAGGCCACATAAGCTACTACTTTCCAGGATCTGGGGCTATTTTCACAGGTGATACCTTGTTTAGCCTGTCATGTGGAAAGCTTTTTGAAGGAAATCCTGAACAGGTAGTTTTGTCTTGGTGACCTGGAAACTTGACCTTCATAGTGCACAATGCATTTACTTTCAGTGAGCCTTTGTTATGCATGTCTTCTGAGTATGCTCTTCCTGCATTCGGAAATTGTTTCATCCATTGGTTACTGAAGACAAAGATTTGGTAGGGTCATCATATAATGAGTATATGATTTGCACCAACAAAACAACCAAAGGCAACTAATTTTGGTTGCCTTGTGATGCTGATACCCCAGTTTTTGCTTAGCTTCTTTGGTTCAATATACTCTGATATTTCAACCTGTTTCTAAACTTGAGAATTTAAAACTATGAAGGATATATAGAAGGCTAGTAAATATAAAAGTTAGCCAAGTACACTTCAAAAGTTAACATTTATATGCATCGGAATTCATTTCTAATAATAAATAATAAAATAATATTATATATGTATCAGAATTCATGTCTAATAATAAACAATAAAATAATATTATTTAAACAGTTAGTATTAGTATTATTCTCATTCACATATGCTTATAAGTTATAGATACATCTGCCCACAAGGGCGTGGTGTAATTGTGATTGGATTGCTGCTTATTCATGTCTTAGTTCATTTCCTCCATGGTTGTATTATTATGTATCTTAGATTTGTTGTTTTTGCACTGGTGTATTAGTGATACCGATACCATATACTCAAGTCAGTTTGCATACCTTCACAATTCTTTTGAAAATCTGATCCATTGGTCTTAAATATCATTTCTATAGCCTACATACCAAAGCTGAACTTTATGGAGGTCATGCATGTAAAGAAGGAAAACATCATACAATAGATAATTTTTGGACATTGGTTTTGTAGTCTTGGGATGAATGATTTGGAAGTATTTAAATGTGATGAAACTTGATATATAGGCTATTATGATATTTAAGAATTTCAACGCTCTTGATTTTCCTAAAACTTGACAGAGATGCATACATGATTTGAGTGTATGGAGGCATCTATGTGCTGGATTGTATCCTAGCTTCACTCTATCGTATTTTGAGGTGACATTGCACAATACAACTTTCTATATCGTATTAAATGAGCTAACATGTTTAACTTACTACAACTATGTCATTTTCTTTTTTACCACAACATTCTGGCCACTTAGATTATGCACCTTTGAAATTCCATGCATTCTCCTTAATTCTCTCTTCTTTTCTCCTTTCTTTTTTCCCTTTAATCCCATTACCCTCTTCTTCCTGAAATACATTCTCACTAAACCAGCTTCCCACTATCCTAATAACTTCACAATAATTGCGCTATCTTTCCTCGAAACTTGTTGCACTATCTCTCTCTCCCCAACAAACTAGTAATGTGCACATCTTCTATCAACTAATCACAGAAGTTTATCATACTAAAATACATGTGTTTACGTTTTCAGTTTGTTGGACATGCATTTTTCTAATTCTTTCTGATCATTTTAACTCTTGATCTATATTACAAAAATAACCTTCCAAACCCTTGATCTGTATAGGGACTTATATGTAAATAATCACGAACCAACTCATATATAGTAAGAATCCTACTTGTAATCGGTCATGTATTTACTGTTCTTGGTCTCCTTTCCCACATACATTTCTTAAATGGTATCAGAGCAACATGTTTGAAACCCTTGAAGAGTTGGTCTAAGAGCATAAGCCACCGTTTCTTCCTCTTCTATCTTTCTCTCTCCTAGTTGTTGTGGGTTTTTAGGCAAAAATGTGCAACAACAAAGAAACACCCTTCCCACAACAATTTTCAAGCCGAAATCACTATTCACACGGGAACATTGGTCACACAAGAATTTATGTTTGTTTCTCTTGTTATCTGTTGCTTTCGGCCACACTCCACTAATTTCTTTCTTCCGAAGGTGTCTCCATAGTTTTCCTCACTTCTTAGGGTGTGATTTGCTGTAAATATAACCACGTCAGAGGAGAAAGAAAAGAATCTCTGCCTCTTGTCACTATCTACACGCAAGCCATTATCAGTAGGAACCTAAATGAGAAGATCTATAGTCTATGGAGCCGCAACGTGAAGATCTTTAAGGAACATGGCAAATATAAGCACTTGACTAGTGGTCCTTCCACTGATGAATCTATAGAATAGTGGCAGTAGCAAGATGCAAACTTTTTATCTCTGAAACGGGACTCTAATAAGCGGTTGATATAGTGAATTTCTTTGAAACCAATAAAGAAGTCTATGACCATTTCAGTATGATGTATTTTAATAATATCTTGCACATATATGATAGAGTCCTTAACAAGATATAAGTCATTATCCCAATATTTAGAGAAGTCATTTATCTTATGGATGATTTGCATGGCCTAGTATCTTTTACCAGTGATGTCTAAAAGATGCAGAAACAATGAGATCATATGAGTGTGATTAAGTTTTGGGTTGGACTTCAATGAGAGTATAAGGGAGTTCAGAGTCCAACAGTGTTTCAAAAAGCGGTATGCGTTATGCGTTCGGAGAGGTCACCTTGTAGAGTATATGCGGTATGCGGGAGTATATGCGGAAGTATATGCGGTTTTGGATTTTTTTAATTAATTATTATATATATATATATTAATCATGATTTACATATTTAATTTGTGTAATTGTGTATCTAAATAGTACAATTACAAGAATAATGGATGCAATTATGCAAATATGCAATCATCACAACTTAAATAAATACAAACATGCACTATAATCTAAATTTAAACAATGTAAATGTATAAAAGAAGAAATCAGAATATCTCTAACTAAAAATCGGGGTATAATCGGCCTTGTATGCGGCCGTACAATCGATTATGCGGCTTGGACTGCTTTTTGGACTGATTTTCATTATGCATTTTTTTGGAGGACCGCACCTTGTATGCGGATGCTTATGCGGGCGCATACACCGATTTTTAAAACACTGGAGTCCAATTTTGTCTTTTGCGTAGCTCATGTGTCTTGCAGAGACATATTTTGGAGTATGGGCCTTCCTTGAACAAGGTGCTACTTCGCTCAGCTCATCCTCAAGTGACAAGTTTGTCTTGGTCATTTAGTCTAGTTCAACATGCGATTGTGGACATGGAAGAGGACCTAGTGGAGGTGGTAGTATAGGTGGTGGGTGTGTTACACTATGCCAATGCCCTTGAATGTTCACTATGAAGGGAAGTGTCATATTTAGGAAACTTGTTATGAGCTGCATGAGTTTCCTATCAAGTATGCAAATGTAGCAAATAGCGGAGATGTTCTTCAAGAGGAGTGATATGATCATATTTTCGGGACTGATAACTAGTAGAGTTAGTTGATGCTACTTTGAGCTTCTCATCATAGAACCTCCTATGTTGCATTCGTCTCTCGGTGGATTGGACCATCAACATGTATATCTCAAACTTCCAGAGTGACATCCCCTGTAGGTGCATTTGAATACATAGCAAGGGTCCTCACTCGGTGGACTGGAGTGTATCTCAAACTTCTACAACGACATCCTCATCTTGGCTTCTAGATTCAGGTGCATTTGATCACATAACAAGGGTATTTGAGCACTTTACACCTACACCGCCCATTCCTCCTTGCCCACAAACACCCTTGCAAGGGTATCTCAGACTTATGGCATAGATTATTTTGAGACTTTTTCACTTGTTGCTCGTCTTGACTCTGATCGTGTTCTTATTTCTGTTGCTGTCAATAAGAGTTAGCCTCTATTCCAATTTGACGTCGAACATGCTTTCTTGTATGGTAATCTGCATGAGGAGCTGGATCCAACAACCTCCCGGATTTCTTGCTAATGGGGAGTGTTCTAAAGTTTGCCTCCTAAAGAAAGCCATTTATGGACTAAAACAGAGCCCATGGTTGATAAATTAAGTCAGATCCTTGCTAAGTTTGACTTTAAATGCTCAAACTCTGATCAATTTGTATTTGTGAAAACAACTAATGCTGGGCTAGCTATTCTGATTGTGTATGTGAATGGTACCATTCATTCTGGGAGTGACCATCAGGGTATTCAGGCTACCCATGAAGATTTAAGCAAACACTTTATTACAAAAGATCTAGGAAAATTGTGACATTTTCTGTGAATTGAAGTATCACATTCCTCTTATGGAGTATGTCTATCTCAGCGCAAGTATATCCTTGATCTACTATAAGAAACTGGCATGTTGTGCGCCAAGCCAGTAAGCACATCTTTGGATCCCAACACTAATTGGGATGATGATTCCTCTCCTTCATACCCTGATGGCAAGCAATATAGAAGACTTGTGGGTAAAGTTATTTACTTGACAATTACTTGAGCAAATATTACATATGTAGTTAGACTTGTCAGTAAGTATCTAGATAAACCTCGACAATGTCATTGGGATGCTGTTTGTCACATTCTCAAATATTTGAAAGGCTCCCCTTGAAAAGGTCTTCTGTACAGGCTAAATGGGCACTGTAAGATTACTTGATTTTCTGATTCTGACTATGCAGACAACATGGTTGAACGTAAATCCACCTTAGTTACTTCACCTTTGTAGGTGGTAATCTTGTTAGGAGAAGCAATAAACAAATTGTTGTGGCTAGATCCAATGCTGAAGGTGAGTATCGAGCCATGGCTCATACTACATGTGAATGGATGTGGGTTCAAGGCTTCTTAAAGGATTTTGGAATTTGTGATTATGAGCCCATGCCTATGTATTGTGACAATAAAGCCTCTATCTTCGTTGCAAGTAATCCCACATTCCATGAGCGCTCCAAGCACATTGAGGTAGTTTGTCACTTTGTTAGGGAGTCTATTCTGTCCATGTGCATCTTCACTCCATACATTATGACTGAGGGTCAACACCATACATTATGACTGAGGATCAACTTGCTGACATCTCTACAAAACTGTTGTCAAAGACAAGATTGATCTCTATGGTGGAAAACCGGGGCATGCATGATATCTATGCTCCATCTTGAGAGGGAGTTTTAATATATTAATTTTATGTTATTTATTTTGTGCTATTTCATATATCGTCTTTTATCCCAATGGTGAACTCTGTGTTGGCGGACCCCTCCATCCTATATAAGAAGAGGGTCTATGCTTGTTTTCATTATCTCAATAATAGAGAACCATTTATTATTCACAAAGGCAATTCCAATTATTATGTTTGCTTCAATATGAGATAATGAATAAATATAAAAATTTCTTAAAATGAATGACTCAATGGCATGTGATTTCGAGTTGAGGACCTGAACATGAGACCAATGTGTATGCTAAGAGTATCCATTCTTGTATAGGTCCCTAGTTAGATATTATTGAGAAAATTAGGACAATAATAATACATTAAGGGGCCGTTTGGCGCATTTCACTGGGGGATTGTAGTTAAACACGACATTCTAAATACTAGTGATTATAATGACTGGGTTTGGATATTTTGTTAAGTAGTCTGCGATCACCTGCATTTCCGGAACGGTATTCTCACATGTTCAACTGCAACCTTCGAAATCACGCCAGTTTTGGCTTGATTCGAAACCACCACAACACACGGACTCTGACCCCCACTCATCCTTTCCCACTCCTCGCTCAACATCCTGCTCCCCCACCACATTTTCCTGTTGTTCGACTCCACCTCTTCCACCTCCGTTCATCCCCGCCGTCTTTTCCTGTTGTCCCGCTTCAGACCCCTCCTCTTCTACCTCTATCCAATGCTATCCTCCTTCATTGCCATCTCTTCCTGCTGCGCCACCTCCGGTTCCTCTTTTTCTACCTCTGCCCATCACTATCCTCCTCCTTCGATGTCTCTTCATGCTGCCGCCTCCGACTCCTCTTTCTCTACCTCCGTCCATCACCGTCTTCCTTCTCGACAGTCTCTTCCGGCTGTGCTGCTTCCGACTCATCTTCAACCTCGGTCCATCGGTCCTCTGTTCCTCCTCAACCCTTCCTCTGCCTATGGAACTATGGCTTGTAGTAGAACGTTTTAGTCGCTGCTTCTCTGCTTCCCACGCATCAATTTCTGCCGTGTCCCTCTTTCCACCACCAGTTCTTCCACCGTTCCTCTTCTACTATCCGACATCTTGTCACTAGTTCTGCAATGTACCCTCGGTCGTTGGTAGGTTTACCAGAGAAATACCTATTTTAACTATGCAAACAGAAAATTTATGAACTGCAACATTTGACTTCGTCGTAGTTAGACTCCTTAAATTGAAGAATACAGATGTACTCTTGAATGATCCGCCCAAATGGGGCCTATGACTAGTATGTGTGTTGACTGATGGCTGTCTCATTAGCCATGATATGATGATATTGAATATCAAGTCAAACACATAGGTACCTGTTATGAACAAGTGTACTGGACATACCCACCTTGAGTATGATACATGGAAGCCATAAATGGCAGTCAGAATCATATCTTATGTGACAGTGGTGATTGTGGTCCTTAAGACTTGAAGTCACTACTCAACTTGACCTTGAATAAGGTTTGCTATACAGGTAGTGTCCAAGTGTACAATGACGCATGTGGATTATTGTGAGTGATGTAGATGAAATTAGTCGCCTCCTATTGGAGTGATATCCTGACCACTTGATGAGGGAGACTATAAAATGCATGGCTATGCTCATGTGAGTCAAATTGTGATGTTGAGCTCATATGTATCTAAAATAGTCTTACTCTAGACCAAGAAAGAAAGCTTGAACATTAAGAGGATGACAATTCCATGCCTAGGATTCAATATGGATATCAGAGACAAGGATTATACTATGTACATCTTATTTAAGGGATGTTCAGAAAACAACAGGGCTCAATAAGATATCTTACATATGGATCTTATCTAGGGGACGCTCAGAGAACAAACACAATTTACCAACTAGGATAATCATGCACCAACTTGAGGTGATATGACGGTTATAGTCTACTCCAAGCCAGTTATAATAATCTACCCAACTTTTACCTTCCCTTATATTGGTTATAACAATCAACCTAACTTTCTGCCTTCCTTTAGACCATAAAAGGAGATACATCACACAAAGGTACTCATGCGAAAATCCCTTAAATAAGATATGTATATATGCTAGATCTTGATTTCTATTAATCATGTAACATGGCGATGTTTAAGAACGAGTAACGAGTAATTGTCCTTCTCTGACCTGAGGATTCTTGAATCGTAAACAACTAGAGTCTATCATAACTATTTTCCATCTTTTAGACCACCTAAAAAGGAGATACATCACCTAAGGGTACTCTTCTTTTATCCCAGTTTCTCGTCCCACTCTAATTATCATTATAATGGAGTATTATGAAGCCTTATTAGTTCTGTGGATGTCCCATAAAGGGGATTAGGTATGATCCTTAGATAGGGCCATTGTATAAGATATAACTTAATGTCCTATTTATCATGAAGTGGCACAACAATTATGGCAATCAACCTCAACCTCCCTCCAACCATTGAAATAATATATACATCGTCTAAAATGTTTCATGCTTTTTTCTTAATTTATCATCCCCCTTAGTTTGGTACATGAGTTTCCACATCTTTTAGGTGGTCGTGTACGACGAGGTAGAGATCGTGCGGTTGAGGCTGAGCAACAAGAGGAGCAGTAGCTATTAAATGTTGGATATGCTGCTAGTGTTTGTAGTTGAGTCCTGTGTCGTCTCTATACTCTCAGGTCCTCGGGGGTGTTTTGTAGATGTTGTTTATTTATATGAGTTTTGGCAGTATACCTTTGTTGTACATATATGACTTGTATATGTGAACAAGTTATCATATGTAACATGTTTGTGGCACGTTAGCCGCTAAACATTGATATGTAATATCTTTTGGCATGATATATGATATAGGTGTCACAGTCTTTGGACTCAGATGTAACATGTTTCCGCTTTTGTGGTCATATGAAATCGGTTTTAATTTACCTTGTTTTGTGGTAATGTGGTTGTTAGTGGTAATTCCACGCTTTATTTTGAGTTATCTCGTTCGTGTGGCATCATGTTGTCACATCATAGTAACACTAGTCATGATACTAGATTGAAGTTATTCTCGAACTTCTCCAATTACTTGGGTGGCAATGAAGTCTTGCTAGCTAGGAAGCATGGACATGAACACGGAAACGGGCACGAGACACAACAATTTTCCAAAATATAGGACACAGACACGATGTTAGACAAAACAAAAGAATATACATATACACATGTATTATTTTCATGTATAAACCCAAAAAAAGAACAAGCCTATTCAAACACAGATTATTTTATCCAAAGCTATATTTAATTTCGTATGTTTATTCAAACATACATCGCACACATCATGATATTAAGCCATTAAAGACATACTAGCAAACAATCCACATTGTAAACACATTAATCAAAGTAATAGAAATTTTATTACAAAGTGTAGGTGTCAAAATTGCATTGGGAAAAGGGCCAAGACAAAGTCATTTGTGTTGTGCTCTCAGCTTGATAAAGCATATGGAGTTAGGGATGGCAAATTTCCTAGAATACCCATACCACTAAACCCAAAGAGGTGGCACCCAATCAATAATGGGTTTCAAGGGTCCAATTCGGTGGGTTTTAAACGGGGACGCTGTTTTTGGGTTCGTTTTTGTAGAAATCCCCATATGCGGTTCCACGCTATAAGTTGTATTGAATAGAAGAAACCCTATTCCTATAAATAGGAGAACAGGGGAGCGTACATGACATAAGACCAAACCTAATGGGCCAAAACACTTAGGCCCATATTACAAACTAATAATAAAAAAACAATAACTAAATAACTCTCAACACTCCCCCCTCAAGCTGAAGTTGGGAGAATCCTAGATCAGCTTGAAAACAGAGAGTCAAACTAGAAAATAAAGAAAGAAAACAAAAAGATAAACCAAGCCCATACAAGAAATTTCTCCCCCTCAATATTACAGTTATGCACTCAAACACTCAGACACTCCCCCTCATGTAGATACTCCAAGCAAGTAGGTTACAAAAGCTTCTTGACCATCTGGAGCAGAAATAAGCAACAACACGATCATCTAGAGCAAAAGTAAGTATCAAAGCAGCATGGTCTTCATCTCATCACTAACGTTGCAACCCAAAGAGTGCTGGGTCACAACAGTAGTAGTGGTCAACGTACAAATAAAGTACGGACGGGTCAACGTGCGAAACAGAGCACGGACGAGCCTGAGAGTGCTGGCACACAATAATAGGGAGACGACATGCACACAAGGCATGGACAAAAAGAGAGTCAACTAGGCTTGGAGAAAAAGCCATTTACCATTTCCCAAACCAAACCAGCCCGACCCATACCATAATTTGGTATAACCATGCATTCTCTCGGGTGATGGTTTGGTGGGAAAGAAAAACCACATTTATGGTGTGGATGCAAGCGGGAACCCGAACCAATTCCATGTGAGACTTCATTTATGTCGGCATGACCTATTATCACCACCCAGCAACGCTCCCTCCGCCGACGTAGCAGCCATATCAAGCCCTGCTTTCAGGATAGACCCGCCACCGCTTTACTGCTATCACCGACGTAGCAGCCATTATGCAACATTCACGGTGCTTCCTCAGCCACCAATGTAACTATCAGGTTCATACGTAACCACCCCCGGTTGTCATGTCATGACGAACCCGTCGGCTCCACTCCCATCACCACCGCAAGCGCTGCAACCTTCACGGCGCCCCTCTACCGTCGCCACCGTAACTGCGACCTCCATAACTGCCACTGTTGCTATGGTGTAACTGTCCGTCATAACCACTAGAATCACAACAACATTCATGGCGACCACTATACCTTCCTCCATCTCCACCTCGACTGTATTCAGCTGTTGCTACACCTAAAGTATTGGCCTTCCGACGAAGATGACGAGCTCATAGCCATTCAGGGCGGCGGAAGAGCATGGTGGTGCAGCTGGCATGGGCAATGGCACCTCTATGACGACGACGACTTTGTTGATAGAGTACGTCTAAATCACGGTGATGTTAGGAGATAGTGAGGGCCTCCGTAACCGAGTATGCGACCATCGGCAAGGAGGAACTGGCGTCGGAAAAGGGAATACTGGGCCGTGATGGAGGAGCACTGTTGCCGACACCGTTAAGCCTGACCTTGTGCCCACAACGGTGTAACTGTGCTTGTCGCAGATCTGACGATGAGTTGTCCTCCGTCGTCTCATCAGCCGGGCCGTCCTTAGGAAAGTACGAGGCAAACGAATGTGGCCGTTGATGATCCGTCGCCGAATCGTCGTCGTCCGGACTCCAGAGCACCTGAACATGTCCTAGGTTCATGGCGGAAAAGGAACTACTCCAGAGATTGCATTACATATGCCTAGCTTGGTCAGGCATGCTCACGTACCTGTACATGTCCACGACCGGATCGGAAGAACTCCGGCAGCGGCATGCACATCTATATCCAAAAACGGATACCCATTCCAACCATGGCTTCCCACATTTAATATACCGTGACCACCCGTAGAATGAGAAATGGACACGACCAGACACTATTTAATAATGGGCTGAATGGTTTTGGTAGCTAGGCGTGCGAACCTGGTACCATTGCCATCCCTAGAGTCAACGTGTCAAAACACGGACAGTCCAGAGAGTGCTGGCGCACAGAAGCAACAGTCGACGACGTAGGCAGATATAAGATCGGTGGATAGAGTACCTAACAAATAACTAACTCCAATATGCAAGCTCCATGTAAAGTCAGCAACAAAGATCTTCATCATCTTCCCTCTTCATAAAGTATTCATCACAGTATTAGGCGTCAAAGTCCAGAGAGTGCTGGTCCACAGAGTCCACAGTAGAAAGTCAACGTGCAAAACAGAGCACAGACTGCAGATAGTGTAAAAGTACAAAGCAGTATGCATGGTTGTCAAGGCGTCTAGGCGGTGGGTTTAATCTAAGGGGCGCCTAGGCGGGCGCCTAGGCTTTTCTGGGCGTTTTTATTTTTACTTTTTTTTTCTTTCAGTTACATATCTAAATGTTCATACACATGATACTATATGTGATAATGTATTATTTATTCGTTAAATGTTATTGTAAGTCTAATTTGAATTGATAACTATAGGAGAATCAGGGACAACAGAATTAACATGAAGAAAATGAAACAACATTAAGATGAAGACAAGTACGAATTGGTGAGAGAAAATGGGATAAAAAGAGCATGCAAATGGTAGAAGTTCTGTAGGAAGAAGTCAGAATAAGACAAACCAAGGGCAGTAAAAGGAGATTGAAAGAGGAAGAATCAACAAAACAAAATAAAAAACAGCAGTAGCAGGTGCTGAATTAGAAAATATAGAGGAAGGAATAGGTCAGTGAAAATAAATGGAAACATGCAAACAACAGTGGCTAAGAGAGGAGATTTAGGGGGAAGAAATCAGAAAAAGAAAATTAGATATGTAAATAGTAGTAGTAGATTTCGTAGCAGGATGTATAGGACAAATTTGAAAAAGAAAATATGCACATGCTTGCATAGTAGTAGGAGGGAATATAGGATGAATAACTCAGAAAAAACATAGCAGCAGGACTCAGGAATAAGATGCAGGAGAATGGATAAAAAAAGAAAAGAGAAAGAAGCAAGAACAATAAACATATGAAAAAGTAGAAAAAACTTAACAAACAACGCTATGAGGACATACCAATTTGGCCCAAATCAATCCTCATTTCCCCAAATCAGACCTGATTTTCCTCAGACCAGACCTAATTTGCCAAAATTTGACCTGATTTACTCTAAATCAGACCTATATCAACCATGCAATGACTGAAGGTGATCTAATTTGACCAAATCTAGACTCGATTCATGCTAGTTTAACCTTTAAATTGCATAATTTGGGCCTAAAACGCCTTAGACGCCCACTTAATGCATTTAATAGGCTGGGCGCCTGGCCTAACGCCTAAGGCGCCTAGGCGGGCGCCTTGATAACTAAGGCAGTAAGTAACATGTGCTAATCATAGCACAAGTAGCAACAATGATGTCCCAATATGTAACTTCATAGCAACAGTCGAGGTAGATGATGAATAAACAGAAATCTCCATATATCAGCAACACAATCATGAACAATCCACATAACAAAAGAAGGATCCATATAGAAGCAAAAGGAACACCATAAAGCAGCAGAAGGATCCATATATCAGTAGTAACAAGTGGCATGAAGATGCATGTAGCAACATAACTAATTTCTTCATCTCTCCTCCATCTCGTCTCTCCTTCTACTCTTCATCCTCTATTCTCCCCCTCACGCCGACCACGAAAGGAGTCAAGAGAGTGGTTGGAGTGGAGAGTAAAAAACAATGGTAGTGACAAGGGTTGTATAGGCAAATATGTGAAGGAGGTAACCGACAATGCGAGTCAAGGTGCAAAATGCCCCGATTAGGTAGATCCAGGTAGAAAAATAAATAGATCTCACTCTGACATCGATTAGGCTAAAAAATGGATCCGATCAGCACAAATATGTAGAGTGTATATGGGGGGCAGTAGAGAAATATATTGAGTGACACAAAAAAAAGTTATGCCTGAAGGGCTGTTTGGTAGCGATGAGAAGTGGTGGGCAGCGATGGAAAGTAGTGGGCGCCCACGGTAGAGAGCAGCAACAAATGGCAGGATAGCAGTGCGGCCGATGCCAGACAAGGAGCAGTCGCGGTGGCAGCTGTTGCGCCGCGGCGCATGCCTGTAGGCGGCGACAACATCATGGGGGTCGGTGACCAACAATAGGTGTACATGTGTAGCAGGGGATATTAGTTGCGGCGGCAGCAACGCATGGAGCGGCAACAACGCATGGAGCAGTAGCAACGCAGGGGCAGGAAGGGCCGGCGGTGCAAAAGCGGGCAAGCAACTACTTAACGGCGGCGGAAGGCATGATGCAACAACGTCTTTTACTTTCTAATATAGTGTCGGCAGCGCGACGGGTAGCAAGGTTGCTTGATAGCAGCCAACGGCGGCTCGGCAGTGGCTGGGCGGCAGCACAAGAGCGCATGCCAACAACAAAGAGTCGATGGCGGCTCGTCATGGGGTAGGCAGGAGGAGCAACATGGACAGGCGGCGGCGGAAAAACATAGAGACAACAACGGCAAGGTGAGGCAGTGGCTGGAGAGTAGAGAGCTGCTACGGTGGGTTCCTGTTTAGAGGAGCAGATAGCACGAATCAAGAGGGAATTCCCTACGGGCAGCCAAGCACCGCCGAGGGCAGCGACCGCCTGCAAGGGGGAGATGCTCCATTTCTCTCTCTCTCTCTCTCTCTCTCTATCACGTAGGGTTTTGGTCCCTAGGACGGCTGTTCTGATACCATCTTAGAAAGTAAAAGACGGCTATAAGTTGTATTGAATAGAAGAAACTCTGCTCCTATAAATAGGAGAACATGGAAGTGTACATGACATAAGACCAAACCTAATGGGCCAAAACACTTAGGCCCATATTACAAACTAATAATAAAAACAATAACCAAATAACTCTCAACACCCACAATCCAAATCTCTGGTTCATACCCTCTACCAATCTGCCTCTCCTCGTTCCTGGATGACAGTTCCATCTCCCCCCCCCCCCTCGATCTCTCTTGAATCCCAACCTCAAAGGTGCAGTGAAGGAGGGGGACGAAGGAAGAGTTGCTGCCGCACACCTTCGAGGAGTTGTCACACCACATTGTGGCAGTGAATAGTTATTCTCTCGGCGCATGATGGCAAATCTCTCATGCAAGCTTGACCATTGCTGCCGCAACTCCATCCAGCAACCAGACCCCTCCATTACAACCGATGAGGCGTCGTTACATGAATGCCTACGCTGGAGTGGTGTCGCGAAGTAGGAATAGGCCTGGGAGTTGAGGAATGCAGGCAGGGGTAGCTCCAACAAATCGGCTTTGTGCTGCACATAAGGGCATGGAGCTCCTGTGGGAGCCTCCACCTACTTACCGGCCTGCATCTCTGCTCCTAATCGAGCGCATATTGAAAAGGACCCGTTGCTATCGAGCGTATATTGCAAAGACTCCCATTTCTCACTCTCCGAGGCTACGCCCTCTGCTTGATGGCTTGATATAGCAGCAGCAACTTCATATCTACCACATTTCCCAATTGCTGTGTTCGTACACGATACAAATATCTATTGCAATCCCATCTATGGGGTGCTTGCTACAATTCCTGAACCAGTATAGGTGGCAGTAGCTAGGTCAGCCTTGTCGGATCAGTTTTTATGTTTTAGTTCGCTGATGTAACAATATTGTTTGGACGTCTTCTTGAATGAATGCATCATTCGTACAGCTTGTTATATAGTAAATGATGCTCTTTTTTTTTAAGAATGATGAAGTTCAATAAGCATTCTGTGGATAGTTGCCACCATGATCAGTGAGTTCAAAGTTAAAAATAATTGTTTGGCAAATATTATATGTATGGGAGCTCTGTTGGAAATTGTGTGAAAGCATATAAATTTTATGAGAGCCTCTTCACTGTTTTTATATTTTGGAAATATATTTCGTATGCAGCTCCTAATTCATAGACTTGGTCAGGATGGTTGAAGCGAGTACCTAATTCAAATGGTTGAAACAGCCAATTCTATATGTTTCTATAGATAGAGATTTCTATCTACCATGCTGAAGCAGCCATCTCTCAAGGATTTTCGTAATTCACTTCTCATGTGCAGATGATTCTTAACTATCTTAACAATTCTTGAAGGGTGATTGACACCGATATATTATCACTATGTTCTTAATTCTTGTATCTTTTTGAAAGTAATCTGATCTTATCAACATATCAAAAACGGAATCTACTGGCTGCAATTATTTGGGAGAACACAAGGTGAAAAGAAGTAAGAGTTTAGGGAGTTCCTCTTTCAGTGAAAAAATGGGAGAGTTAAGGCGGTAAATGTGTTGGCAGTTAGGGTGGAACCGTGGAAGAAGACAATTTAGAATTCAGAAGTCATTGCAGCTGATGATTCTTGATTTAAGAGTATTAATAGTTTTCTTTTATCTGATGAGATTATTTGGTAAGGTCTTTCTGGAACTGCGGACCATCTTCAACACATGAATGAAAAAAAGAAGATTGAGGCAATGTTGATATTAAGTTTTCGGAACAAAGGATGCCTGGTTCGAAGTCACAATATCTGCCAAGTTTTTGGATAAATACTGCATATACAGCCTAGTGGCGCTTCAAATTTCTCTTTTACCAAATTAGTGATATCTTTCCAAATGAAGTGAAGTTACTCAAATTCCAAAAACTTGTGAACAAATGTTACCTTAATTTCATAGAATGACTGTTTTTCTTTTCTTTTTGTTTACAAAATTAAAAATACGTATGCAATTGTGGTGGTTGCATTCTGAAGGAAAATGTCCCAAGTTAGTTACTATAATTTAGACCTTTGACCGAATAGCATGGACACATGATGCAAAATTGCAAACAATTATGGGTACCTTGTCTCTCGAGACTTTTTCGTGAGCCCTTGGACTTGCTAGACTATACCAGCAATACTCATAACTAAATTTTAGCTGCTCGATTATTATTATCAAACCATCTGATATCTCGACAGTAGGCATCTTTTATTCTAAGGAGAAGTTTAAGAGTATCTAATTATCTCTTTATTGTATTCATGGTGGCTAAATTCTCGTGATCAATATGGTGACGAATTTCATTCACTTTTGTCTTGATTTTTTTTCTTTATGATCTCATGAACTGAAGGATGTATTTTCCATTCGCAGATGCTTTCGTCCCTCAAGAAGATCACATCCTTGCCCGACGAGACCAGAGTGTACTGTGGCCACGAGTACACATTGGTATGTGGCTGTTACTTCTTTCCCTTGTCATATATTATCACTCTTATATAGGAACTGATAAATGTCTTTCAACCTTTTGGCAGAGTAATGCTAAATTCGCGTTGTCCATAGAATCAGAAAACAAGGAACTCCAAGCTTATGCAGTTCAAGTTGCTGAACTGCGCAACAAAAAGTTGCCTACGGTAAACCATATCTCTATGCTTCTCACTGATTTACGAATAGGCGTTGCATGCTTATAAAAACAAATTTGACATCCGAAAGAAATATCCACGTTTCTGTTTTGTTAATGACCCTGAAAAAGAGCGTCAATGGCCCATCTTTACCTTACCAATAGCCTGATCCAACTTCTTTATAGTGACAAGCTTTAATCTGCTTTATCTTTACCAGATTCCTACTACACTGAAAAGAGAGAGGATGTGCAATCCCTTTCTGCGCACCTTCAGTAAAGAGATCCGGCAGAAACTGAATATTCCAGCTGCTGCTAGTGATTCACAAGCACTGAGCATCATCCGCAAGGCAAAGGATGAATGGTAAACTTGATGTAAATAGCATGTTCATGTCTAACTAACTGGTCCGATGTTGCATGGGAAACTCAAAACAGAATAAAGCTTTAATCAATAGATAGTCAAATAGAATGCCGCCGGGGAGACCGCCTGGCAAAATTAGTTGATTCGTTTTGTATGCGAGGGATGTACGCCGGTTTAATATTTGTGAGAGAATGTTGTCTATTTTCAATTGTTTCGAAACAATCATGGATCCTTGTGATCTGAATTATGATTATGCAGTCAGGGCAGTTATTTACAATTTTTCATAACTCTTGGAATGCCGATCAACAAACAAAATTAGTCAGATCAGCCACCAACATTAGATGTGTACTTGCTCTGTTTACTTGAAAGCTGATGGGAAACGAGATCTTTTTACATGTAGGGTAAGTGGCTAGCCATGGGAAAGAACAAAGAAATATCCGGTTTGGATTTGCTTGCAGGCATATGTTATTTCGGATAATTTTTGCTACACGCTCATGCCCACCTAGGGTCGCAAATACCTGGAGGATGCTGTGCCTTAAAGAATGACTGGACATAAAGAGTAGGCTTCTGAGTGGGTCCTACCATGTGATTATTCAATTGAAATGGGTGTCCACCCATCACAGTGTGCAGCAATTGTTATTCTATTATTTCATCGTTATGTAACGTGTAACAATTCAACCCCACCACCATCACCCATCACAGTGTGCAGCAAGTGTTATTCTATTATTTCATGGTTATGTAACATGTAATAATTCAACTACCCCCACCCCTCCCCGGCACGCTTAACAATGCAATTCTTGAGAATAGATCACTGTTTGTTTCCAGTTATATAGCATGGTTGTGGTTATGTTGCTCAGTCGCCACAAGTGTGACAATTTTTGTCCCTTTTGTCTTTTGCTTTCCTCACAACGGGTTCCTCTTTTTCCGGGTAAACCATTGGCTTATCTTGTTGCCGGTTTCTTTCCGTCTGGTTTAACAAAAAATGTGGTTGTTTACCTGTTGTCTTGCTCCACGTGAGGAGCGACAACACCAAAGTAGGTGCTTGGAAATATCGCTTCCTCTGTCTAATTTACAGCGTTTGAGCGTATTTGATTTTTTTTTGAAAAATCTATTTTCTATCGAAATAGAAGACAAGCGGGCAACAAGCCGCGCTGCTTGTCTGGCAAAACTAATCATCTGAAACACTACATCCATACACTTGGAACCATAACATTACTATTTAAGGACGAACGTTAATTTCTTTTACCTTTTTAAGACATGTAATATAAAAAAGTCATTTAAAGTCATTTTTTTTTAAAATTGAAAACGAATGTAAACTTTCTTTTTTCAGTGAATGCTAGAACATTTGTTGTCCGTTGGAATTGGTGAATGCCGATGATACCCTTTTTGTCAATGGGATGGGCTTGGGTCAAGAGTCCAGATTGGCAAGCGTAGTTTCTACGTTCAATGATGGCCTCACGGTTTTTTTTACCCCTCAAGTTGTTCGAGCCTCACACTAATCACTTTGGTTTTGTATTGACAAATCCAAAGTTAGGGCTTGTGTAGGGATATGAGCATTGGACTGGGCGGGTCTGATTTGACTCATGTATAGACCCATATAACCCGACCTATTCTCGTTCCATGTAATTTATATGAGTGGGTTGTGCCTAAGATTTGACCCATATTTTTATACGGGTCGGGTTTGAGCCAACGTAAACCTAGGCTCAAAAACCCAAATACATAGTTTAGTTATATACATGTATATATGTAACTATATGTTTGTTTTGACCCATATTTTTATATGGGGCGGGTTAGAGCCAACGTAAACCTAGGCTTGAAAACCCAAATACGTAGTTTAGTTATATACATGTATATATGTAACCATATGGTTGTATATGATACCATATCTTTTGTAAGAGATATTTGTTTACAAACTTTCAAAATTGCATTTGACTAATATATATTTAGTCATATTAGTAAAACTAAAAGAGCAATGTACCAGAATAAATTTAGGATATGAAAAATCCATATTGTACTTAACATGTTTTTACAATTTATAATGAAACATGATTTAAGAGATTGGCTTTATATTGTTTAGACATGTTTTACAAATCATCTCACTTAGGGCAATACTAGACCATTAATTTAAATAAAAATGTGCATCTTGTATTCAATGTTAACTGTAAGAATCCCTTTAGTGGTTGGGTGGTTTTAGTATATCACATAAATAAATGGGATATGTTGTGATTATAAACGTGTCTAATGTAGATTCTGTGTGTTTCTTCCATTTAATTTATGTAACAATTTGTAAGTGTATTAGATCCTCTTATGATTCATATAGATTACATGTATCTAGTGGTGCACATTTCAAAAACTATGATATTTTGTCTTGTATATACATTGAAAATATCTGCTTATATAATGTTATGAGGGTCGACACGAATCCAATTCAAAACCCAGTTCTATTATGTGGAATAAGTATGCGCCAAAATTTTTCAAACATCACTCGGGCCTGCTAAACCCAGACCGAGATCCAGCTAACAATATTTGTTTGAGCATGAACTTACCAACACCCAGGGTGATCCGGTCTGATGCTCATCCCTACTTATGTGGTTTGTTGTAGTGAGTCGAGAAGTGTAACAATGCGTGCAAATTACAGTGAGGTCATGCTTATTGGTCTCACGATACTCATCCAAATTGTGCTCTTTCATTTATCATTTGTGTTTCAACTCATGTCGCTTGACTTATCATGTTATTCCCTCAAGTGTTATACACTCTTGACAAACTACTTAATTTCAACATGTCCTGGGAAAATAATGTTTTGATTCATCTAGCTACTCCTTTGCTAGACGGGCAGGAAAAGATATCACTTATCTATAGAAAATTGCACTATTGAATTCCAGATATGTGGTGCCATAATTTTTTTTGTCTACATTCTGTAATTGTAGGTTGTGTGGATGTATAGTGAACATTGCATTATGACCTTACTTTATTCATTTGTACTAGTAGAAACAAATCTAACATCCAATGTTGTGGAGACCACAACTTCCAAGTCGCTGGCAAAGGGGTCAATCACTGCCGACCCTCAACAAACCTTCTACTAAAAAACCTTTCGAGTTTTCTTAATCTTATATTTGGTAAATCCAAATCCAGTCTACTTATCTAAATGTTCAAATCTTCATCTGTAAAGAGCGTGAGTATTATGAAGTGGCATATAGAATTTGGTGGTTACTTCTATTTTATAAGTATATTCATAATTTCCAATTTTGTTTCAAACAAATAGCTAAATGTGACACATTATCAAGTTCACACCAAAATTAGAATCATGATTTTCTTGCTCACATCCAATTTTAACTCAAACCATGGGATTAAACAACACCAAGTCTTAGAATACTAAGTTTACCACATTGCTTGGGTCGAGTAAGATAAGAAAACTGGGTCACAACCATGCTTAGCACAATCACTTTACATTGTACCTGGATTTCAAAAGGTCATTTCTTCCATTTTCTACAACTTTCATTGGCAATCTAGTACAAGGAAGGAGTTCTAGATGAATACTTAATATCCATACCATAACAAAGGCAGACATCCCATTTTTTTGAAAACCCACATACTAAAGGAGCCTCTGACATTTGGTCGGGGGAGGTTGAGGGGAACCTAGAAGTAACATCAGCCATATTTAATCTCATTCCATGTAAGGCTCAATAAAAAATGGAAAGGTCCTAGGCGAATATGGTGTAAGGCATGATATTGATTTTCTAATACTTTCCTGACCTAAGTCTACACTGCGAAGGTCCATGAAAACCATACACACTCATTGCCACACTTTCCCAGAGACATTTTATGACCTTTCTTCTTGTAGTAGGGCCCTAAATTGTTATGATAATCAAAGAAGCATGAAGATTTGTCTACCGTCCCCTTTTTACATCAATCATGTCCCTTATTTTGTGAATGGGTCGATGAGATATAAGGTCATATTGTGTAGAGCACGCTTAGGCCTCAAACAAAGGATTGATCCTTCAAAGCCCATATGTTTTAATGAACCTTTTTATTAGAAATTATAACCAATAACCAATCCTATTTAATGAATAAATTTTTAATTAGTATAAATAGATGAAGGAGAATTATGCGTACACAACATGACTAAAACAAACCTTACCCCAGCCTTTGACTACCTTCATAATCTCTATGTAATGAACTATAGAACATAATTTGTATAAAATATATCATTTTAAGCATTCAATAAATGAATGGTGACCTTTTGAGGTTGATATTTGTCCTGCATATGACACAACCTCTCTCATACAATCATACACTATTGAACATAGGAACAAAATTCTACTTGCTTATAGCTATTAAATTTGAATGGTACCTTGGTGAAGATCCTATCTTCTCATCAATGATTTTATTTATCTATATTATATACAATTATGAATTTTTATCTAAGGCTCATTCATAAGATTATGTGGTTGTAAGTTATGTTCTAGTGGGAGTGTTATGCATTAGGGTTGTAAATGGGTATGGGTAGACTCACAGACCCACAAATCTAAACCTTTTAAAGGCCTATCACTTGTCTAATTTTTTAGACCCGCAGAACCGTGGACCTGCATACCCACAGACCCACATATAAGTGGGTCCACTAATGGGTATGCTTGGACCCAGACCCATAGACCCGTGTATCTTGTATACATAAATAACTACTAAAATAATGGGTAATTATACCACACTTTACTAGTATAATTAATATAGTACTTGGTATTGCATATTACTCTCATTATAATAAGGTTAAGAATGGTCATATAGTTGAGAAATAACTATTCTAATTACAATCACAAGAAACATATGCAAACTTAAAATAAAAATTGCTACATGATGTGCTACATAATTGAAACACTATGATGATGACTATATATATGTAAATAATTAACTCAACTAATATTCAAAGTATTACATTATTTAATATAACCATTGCATGTTTATATCCTATATAATAGCACTACCTTGTTGTATTAGAATATATAGAAAATAGTTGTAATTTTTCTTACATAAACAATATGATGTTTTTATAGAACCGCTTACCTGCATACTCGCACCGCAAACCCGCTATTATTGTGGGTACGAGTACAATGTGGGTCTAGATTTTTATTATGTGGGTCTAGAACCGGAACCAGACCCACTAAATTTAATAGGGTGTGGGTATGGGTTTGGACAGACCCGCACTGTACCCACACCGTTTACACCCCTATTATGCATGATATTGTGTTTCTCATACAACTATTATAGAGATCTTTGTTTTTTGTGATATATAACATGAACATTTGACATATCATTAATGGTAAGGAATTTGTAACGTCTCAGGATTTGAGGCATGTATATAATGACCTTAAAAGAAATGATTGGTCTACCCATATCACCAAGGTGTACCTCATTTTTAGAGAGTCCATCACTAAAGAACTCTATGGTTAAGCATGCTCAACTCAGAGTAGTACTAGGATGGGTGACCAGTCAGTAAGTTTATCTTGGCTTGTGCGTGAGTGAGGACAAAGCGCACAATTAAGGCTAGTGGTGGTCTGTGAGGCCAGTCGTCATTCCTAAAACATTACTAGAGCATTGGGCAATGGGCCCGGGTGTTACAAATGGTATTAGAGCCAATTCCCATCCAATAGGTGTGGCCCACTTGGGTCTATTATGTGCTAGTATTTGAGTCATGCGGTCTAGGCATGATGGATAGGGCTATCCTAGTTGATGGAGCAACCCATGCACTGGTAGTTGTGGTCGGGAGCTAGTGTACATGAGACATTAGGGTTTGTACTGAAATAGGGATAGATTATGAGCCATATAGTTGATCCTTGACAAGGATGTCAAGAGTTTAAGTGGGGGAGATTGTAATATCTCCAGATTTAAGGCCTGGATATAATGATCTTAAAATGAATGATTGGACTACCCATATCACTAAGGTGCACCTCCTTTTCAGAAAGCCCATCACTATAGAACTCTGTGGTTAACTGTGCTCACTCAGAGTAATATTAGGATGAGTGTCTAGTTTGAAAGTTTATCCTGGCTTGCACGTAAGTGAGGACTGTTGGTATGTATGCCCATAGAGCCAGTCATATGATGATTGTAATGGCATACTTTGTAAATGATTTGAATAATAATAAAGGCAATTTTCGTCTATATGTTTTAACTATTTTTGAGATAATAGTATAAAATGTTAGATGTCTAGAGAGTGATAATACTCAATGACATATGTCTTCAAGTACATGACTTGAACAATGAGATCATACACATGTTAAGAGTATGTACATTTTCACTATCGTCCATAGTCGGTTGTTATTGTGGAAATAACCATAGATATCAATAACACAAAAGACTAGAGTGTGTGTTGGTTGATGACAGAATCTCATCAGTCATGATATATGATATCAAACCAAGAACATAAATACATGTTAGAGAATAGCGTATCAGACAGACCCACCATAAGAGTGATGCATGGAAACCACACTTTGTTAGTCAGGATCATCTCTTATTGTATTGGTAGTGACTGTGGTTCTTAGACCTGAAATCAGTGGACTCATCACATGTTGTTGGGTACACTTTGACATCATCAAATGCAGTCCTTAAATATGGGTTGTTATAAAGGTGATGATTGGCTGACTTTGACACATGGGGTTTTGACTGTGAGGGATATATATGGAATTTGTCCCTCCTAAGGGATAATGATATCTTGGCCACTTAATAAGAGAGACTGAGAAATGCATGGTTGTACACATGTGAGTCAATATATGTGACCTTACAAATATTTCAAACAATCTACTCTAGTTCAAGGAACATGAATTGAACATACATAGAGGATGACAAGTCTATGACTTGAGTTCAAATTCAGATATTAGTGACTAAGGGATTATACATCAACTGTAATACCAATCACAGATTATAGGTTGAAAGTTGTTCTCCAACTTTCCTTTTCACTTGGGTAGCACTGATGTGTGACTAGGTACCACTCTTTGCTTATAAAATCATAAGTAAGTTATGGACATTCACTGCCAACGTGAAATGGAACCTATAGGGTCACACACATAGGATTACCTTAGAAGAGGAGTTTATCCAAGAATGTTGTTTAGATTGATTACTAAATGGTTTAGGTACTCCATTAAACATTCAATCAATAGACTTGACTCAGAATCATCAAGTTCAAGTGTTGAACCAACTGATTAGAGTGTCAGATTGATTGAGAACTGAATTGATCGAGTCTGCACAACCTGGACCACCAACCGACCGATTCACTGGGTGAACCGATCAGCTCATGGTCAGTGAGATGACTAGGTCACTCTGGTGAACCGATCGGCTCTTCTGGACCAACTGAGCAAGTGTTGGGTCTCCCGATTAGTGAGAAAAGTTTCCCGTTTCACAAGTCCAATTCGATTGGGACAAGAATCAATCTTTGCATTAATTTGAAACAAAATAGGAAAGTCAATTGCAGGTAAGTATGGTAAGTGAAACAACTAGTTCACTGGGTAACCGGTCGACTGGCCAGGTGAACCGATCGGTTCACCTGGCCAGTCGAACAATTCAGTTATGAACCGACCGATTTGTCTGATGCTGTGCAAATAGTTTGTGGGAAATCCCGACCCTTCTACTCCCACAAAGACTGGGAACCCTGACCCTGCCCTCTACTATAAATAGAGGGGTACATGTGGATTATCAGAACACACAACTCAGAACATCAGTTGCTCTACGAAGTTGTTGTCTTCTCTGGTTCTGGTAACCAAGAGAGACCGAGCAAGTGCCGCCCGAATAGGGAGGAGGCACAGTGAGGGGAAGACAACTGCAGAACAATAACTGATTGGGAGAGTGTGTCGGTGACTAGTACACTGACAGAAGGGCACAACTCCTAGTCCATTCATTAGAATGACTAGAGTTCCCGATAGTCCGTGTGAATTATCTATATAGGTGGGAGATTTCTACCGCTCAAGAGGACGATCGTCAACCGTAGTCCAGGTCATGACTAGGAGCTGTACAAACACCGTCAAAGAATAGGTAGTTGAAGGACACACTAGTTGTAAGGTATTGTCGCTGAGTAAGCCTCAGGACCAGGTATATCTCGCTAAACCATCCTTCCTATTTCATAGTCGTTGATGTGATCTGCTGATTGAGGGTTAGTGGTTAGATAGAATTTTTGTTTCCACTGCCTGTTCTGTCCCATAAAACCCAACAGTGGTATCAGAGCCACGTCAACATACTATGTTTTAGGATTGATCGATATGATCAAATTTTGGTTTTTTGCCATTTATTTATTGCATGTAGTGTGAATACTTTAACTGGATAATGTGCATATCTGATTAAGCACCACAACCCCTATATACATATATGATATGGTATATATATGCAATCGATACGTGTCACCCTAAAATGGTTTTGATGGTGGGTGTGTAGTGTGGTTATGGCCTATAAACCCCTATGTGTGCATGGTTGTTTGTGGTTGTTTGCATCTCGGTCTGCGTACAGAGTCCTATCTTTTATTCTAAATGTAACTCAAGATAACTCAATTTTCTCTTCTACCTCCCCCCCCGAATGTAACTCGGGGTTTCCCAATGCAATATGTAAAAGTAGGATAGTTTTATTTCATGTTATGTCAAAGAATGGTGGACACCCAGATGTACAAATCAAGGACCGAGATGACCGGCTGACCATATGAGAAAAGAAGTTGGTGAACTGATGAGGAGCCCAATGACCCAGCGAACTGACCGTCTGGAGGAGCCAAACTATCAGTTGGTGACAACCAACCGACCGACCAAGAGGTAAGTCGATTGGTCATAGGATGATCCGATCAACCCGGAATGGCCCAAGCACATATATTAATCAAAAATAGGTTGCTGCATGTGATGTAGACCTAGATGACCGTAATTCCTTATGGCTCAAGGAATTACAATACGACGGCTATAATCATCGCTTTATCGCTTCACATGTTTTCTTGTGGGATATAGCATGTATATGATACATACTATATATGTGGTGATTGGATATGTATATGTATATAAATATCAAACCCCTCAAATATAAATATTAAGTTTAAGATGCCTTCCAAAAGAAACACATATGAAAATATTGATCAACTAAGTGTGGGCATGCCTTGGCGTGGTGCACTGTCTATCTCATGGAAGTGTGATAGTGGGTATGTGGGTTTGCCTTCACAGGGTGCATACTCATTGTGTTGGCTTCTGGGAACGGACTTAACAAGGTGACCTTAATAGGATTAAGCAATTTGAGGCATGAAGATGTTCATGACAAAGAGTTGTGCATAACATCTATCAAGAGTTGCATATGATGCAATTGGCAATTTTTTTTTGCCTACCTGAAAAAATCTAGTTGTGGGTGACAACCCTCGCTGGTCCATAACTAAGAGGAAGTTAGGATTTTGCTCACTAGAAGGTTGTATGCTGCAATCTTCCGAATTGATACATGAGGGTTATCAATTTGATCAAAATAGTGGGAGAATTAATTAATTTAAGACCTAATTAAAATCATCAAAATTTTCAAATCAAATCAAATAGATTTTGACAAATGCAAATTTTTCTTGTAGAATCATGAGTTTCAAATCAATTTTGTGATCGGTCCTGAAGAAGGACAAACTTACCGGGACAAATTTTCACAACCAGTTTTGGACTTTGAGAAGGGTTCTCAATGAGGAGCATAAGATCCATGTCCTTGATAAACCAGTGCCAGAATTACCCGCTCCTAATGCATCTAGAGCTGAGGTGGATGCTTACTGGAAGCATGCCAATGACACTTTGGATGTAAAGTACCTTATGCTAAGCTGCATGGACTATGAGTTGCATGCACAATGTGAAGACATGAGTGCTCTTGAGATGGTAACACATCTTAAAGAAGCACTTATCACAAAGCAAGAAAGGAACAATATTATGAAGGTGCTACTTGAGTCAAAGCTGACAGAGGGAACCTCAGTAGAAGAACATGTGCTCAATATGATTGGACACATCTATCATCTTGAAGAACTAGGAATTACCTTGAGCCAAGAGTTGGTCACAAATATGATTCTGAGGACAATGCCATGATCATATAACTGCTTTATTGCATTTCATCATGTGAATAAAGTGGCTAAAGACATGTCAGACTTACTTGCCATGATGATAGATGTAAAGGCAAGTATGAAGAAGGACAAATACATGATGGTTATAAGAGAGATTGTGTCCAAGGATGAAATCAAATGCTTGAAATGTTCAGAGGCCAAGCAGAAGTCCAGATCTTCAACATTCAAGATAAGGAGAAAGAAAAGTACAAAAGGAGCCAATCCTTTATACTTGAAGGGTCAGGAAGATGAAGATTGGGATAACGATCTCCACTTTAGGTATATACATTATTGAGATAAATCTATCTACTTCTTCATCATGGGTATTAGATACCGGATGTGGATCTCACATATGTTCGAATATGAAAGACCTAAAAAGAAGTAGGCATTTAGCAAAAGGCGAGGTTGAACTACGTGTTGCTAATGGAGTAAGAGTTGCTGCCAGTGCAGTAGGAACCTATGAGTTATCTCTACCAAGTGGGTTGATAATAGAGTTATAGAACTGCTATTATGTACCTACCATTAATAGGAATATCATTTCCGTATCTTGTTTGGACAAGAATGGATTTGAATTTCTTATTATAATGGAAAATGTTCCATTTTTAAAGATGAGATCTTTTATGGTAGTGCCCCAATGTCTTATGGTCTATACTTAATAGATTTACAGACAAATGTGTACAACATAAACACAAAAAGACAAAAACTTAATGACTCAAACAAAACATACCTTTGACATTATCGTCTAGGGCACATAAATGAGAATTACATATCTAGTCTCCGTAAAGATGGTTATCTAGACTCTTTTGATTACAAATTAATGGAGACATGTGAATCTTGTTTATTGGGTAAGATGACCAAGGCTCCCTTTTCTAGAAAATGAGTAAGAGTGAGTGATCTATTAGGACTCATACATATTGATGTATGTGGCCCTTTTAGAACAAATGCCAGAGGAGGGTATCAATACTTCATTACCTTTACTGATGACTTCAGTAGGTATGGCTATGTTTACTTGATGAAACATAAGTCAGAAACTCTTAAAAGGTTCAAGGATTTCATGAATGAAGTACAAAACCAACTTGGCAAAAGCATTAAGGCATGCCCATCTGATCGAGGTGGAGAATACTTAAGACAAGAGTTTGAGGACCTTATGAGAGCCCGTGATATTGTATCATAATGGACTCCAACTGGAACACCATAGCATAATGGTGTATCAGAAAGAAGGAATCACACATTACTGCATATGGTGCGATCAATGATGAGTTTAGCTGATCTTCCTGATCAATTTTGGGGTTATGCTCTTGAAACTGCCGCATATACACTTAACCATCTAAATAGATTCAAAAGACACCATATGAGATATGGCATGAGAAGCGTCCTGATGTGTCTTTTATGAGGATTTGGGGATGCGAAGCTTATGTCAAGAAAACATTTCTTAAAAAGTTTGGACCCAAATCAGACAAGTGTTACCTTGTTGGATATCCCAACAAAACTAGGGGATATTACTTTTTCACTCCATCTGACAACAAAGTGTTTGTTGCTAGAACTGGTATTCCTAGAAAAGGAATTTATTTTCAAAGGAAGCAGTGGGAGGAAAGTGGAACTCAAAGAAGTTTGAGGGCGACAAGAAAACATTATACCAATAGATGAACTAGAGGAAAATAGAGAATCACAAGTGGTTTTGGAATCTCAAAATCCTCAAGTAACACATGAACCTCATAGATCTAGTAGGACACACCTTGAGCCGGATAGATTTGGATATCTTGTGACTCAAGAAGGCGGTGAGTTGGTCATAGATGATGAGCCAACTACCTATCTAGAAGCTACGAAGGGACCATATTCTCAAAAATGGCTTGAGGCCATGAGATCTGAGATGGAATCCATGTATACCAACAAGGTATGGACCTTGGTGGATCCACCTGAAGGTGTAAAACCCATAGGGTGAAAATGGGTCTTTAAGAAGAAGACTGACATGGATGGGAAATGTACAATCTTATAAAGGCAGATTGGTTGCAAAGGGTTTCAGACAAGTTCAAGGTGTTGACTATGATGAAACCTTTTCTCCAGTTGCCAGGATTAAGTCCATCAGGATCATGCTTGCTATTGCTGCCTACTTTGACTATGAGATTTGGCAGATGGATGTTATAATTGTATTCCTTAATGGGAATCTTGTTGAGGATGTGTACATGACACAACTTGAAGTTTTTATAAATCCAAAGGATGCAAATATCGTCTATAAGCTACAAAGGTCAATCTATAGATTGAAGCAAGCATCTCGGAGCTGGAATCTTCAATTTAACGAAGCAGTCAAAGAGTTTGGCTTTAGTCAAAATAAAGATGAACCTTGTGTGTACAAGAAGGTTAGTGGGAGCATGACTATATTCCTCATATTGTATGTATATGACATACTATTGATGGGGAATGAAATCCCTACTTTACAAAAGGTAAAGGCATGGCTTGGAAATACATTCATCATGAAAGACTTCAGAGAAGCTTCCTATATCTTAGGAATCAAGATCTATAGAGATAGATCCAGAAGGCTTCTTAGACTAAGTCAAAGAACTTACATTGGCAAAGTGTTGAAGAGGTTCAACATGGAGAACTTAAAGAGAGGAAACATACCATGGTACATGGAGTTTCTGTCTCTAGAGCTCTATGTCCCAAATCTTGTAAAGAGAGGGAACACATGAGTGGGAGTCCATATGCATCAACAATTGGATCCATCATGCACACAATGTTGTGCACCCATCCTAATGTCTCATATGCACTCAACATGACAAGTAGAATCCAGTTAGATCCCTAAGATGCTCACTGGACAATCGTAAAGAACATCCTCAAGTACTTGAGAAGGACTAAGAATCAGTTCCTCATTTATGGTGGTGAGGAAGAGTTGGTGGTAAAAGGTTAAACCGATGCAAGCTTCCAAATCAATAAAGATGATTATAGATCATAATCAGGATTTGTGTTTTGCCTCAACAACAGAGCTGTGAAATGGAAGAGTTCCAAGCAAGAGACAATTGCGGATTCTACGACAGAGGCTAAGTATATTGCTCCATCCAATGCAATGAAGGAGGCTGTGTGGATCAAGAAGTTGACCTCTAAACTTGGGGTGGTTCCTAGCATTTGTGATGTGATTGAGCTTTATTGTGACAACAATGGAGCTATTGTACAAGCTAAAGAACCAAGATCACATCAGTGGTCTAAGCACATACTGAGGTGCTTCCATCTCATACGAGAGATCGTACAATGAGGAGATGTGAAGATTTGTAGAGTACCAACTGCAGACAATATTGTTGATCCCTTGACTAAGGCACTTTCACAGCAGAAGCATGATGGTCATGATAGATAACAATTATTGAGATTCATGGGTGATTGGATCTAAGTGCAAGTGGGAGTATATTGGTTTGTATGCCCATAGAGCCAGTCATATGATGATTGTAATGACATACTTTGTAAATGATTTGAATAATAATAAATGCAATTTCTATCTATATGTTTTAACTATTTTAGAGAAAATAGTATAACATGTTAGATGTCTAGAGAGTGATAATACTCAATGATGTATGTCTTCAAGTACATGACTTGAATAATGAGATCATGCATGTGTTAAGAGTATGTACATTTTCACTATCGTCCCTAGTCGGTTGTTATTATGTAAATAACCATAGGCATCAATAACACAAAAGAATAGAGTGTGTGTTGGTTGATGACAAAATCTCATCAACCATGATATCTGATATCAAACCAAGCACATAGATACATGTTAGAGAATAGTGTATCAGACATACCCACCATAAGAGTGATGCATGGAAACCACACTTGGTTAGTCAGGATAACCTCTTATTGTATTGGTGGTTAGAGGCGGACACCATTCTTGAGGTTAGAAAGAGAAACACTCAAGTTTAGAGTGTTCAATAGTTTGAAGGGACCTACCATTCATGGTGAGGTCTTCTTATTATATTGATGAGTTATCTCAACATAGACATGTTAATGAAGTATCTGAAGACCCATTGTAGACAACCATCATCATCCTAGACAATTCAGGTTTGATGATGAATAGGTTGATTAATGTCAATATCCTATAAAGAGGAACCAAATTCCGAATTTGAAGAGTTTAAAATGATAACAATTGTTGAAGAAGAGGAATAAGCACCCAAGACACCAAAATTGAAGCCCCTTACCAAATGATTGAAGTAAATCTTTCTTGATCAACAAAAATTATGCCTAGTGATTATAAATTCAAATCTCACATAGGAATAAGAAGACAAGTTGATGACGCCAAGATGAAGAAAAGAAAGGCAGTCTTAGGATACAAGATGATTGATTTGACATGAATCAACTAGGCTATTTGCATGAACTGGATCCTAACAGTGAAATTCATCCAGAGACTCCCAACACAAATCAAATCCCAACAAGAAGGAGGTGGTCACCTAGAAGTAATAAACTGCTCAAATCTAGGATCATCTATCCCATTTTAGATTCTCCATGGGTTAGCCCAATGCAAGTTGTCCCAGAGAAAGGTGGCACTATGGTTGTAAAGAATGACAAAAAATGAACTCATCTCCACTGTACTATTACAAGGTGTAGGACATGCTTTGACTACAAATAGTTGAACAAAACCACACCGAAGGATCACTTCCCCCTCCCCTTCCTCGATGAAGTTCTAGAACGGTTAACACATTAGGAATTCTCTTGCCATTTAGATAGACACTCCTATTAGATTCCAGTTCACCCGATGACCATGATAAGGCCACTTTTATCTATCCCTTTGGAACATATGATTTCAAGAGGATGCCCTTTGGGTTGTGCAATGCATCCACTACTTTTCAACATTTCATGACATCCATTTTTGAAGGATTGACGGAGATTGTGATGAAAGTTTTTTTTTGAAAATTTGTTTTTGTATATAGTGACCCCTTTTATTCTTGTTTGCATAACCATTCTCTTTTTCTAGCAACATGTGAAGAAACATATCTGGTGCTGAATTAGGAGAAGCACCACTTCATGGTGAAGGAAGGCATTGTCTTTGACCACATGGTGATCACCATGGGGATATAAGTAGACAAAGTGGAGATTGAAGGCATTATCAAACTTGAACTGCCATATAATGTGAAAGAAGTTTGTGCCTTCCTGGGATATTCATGTTTCTATCCTAGGTTCTTTAAGTTTTCTCCAAGTTTGAATAGTCATTCACAAATCTTTTCTTGAAAGATTCCATCTTCTCAATTGAATCTTTGTGTATGGAAAGCTTCACCAACTTTAAGGTTGATCTTGTTACCACTTGTATCATTTGAGTACCAAACTAGTCTCAACCTTTAGAGATCTTGTGTAATTCTAGAAACTATGGAGTAGGGGAGGTTTTTAGGTAGTAGACCGGAAAGAGGAATCGTGTCATATACAATGCCTCATAGAGTCTAGACATCCTTTGATAAATTTGGATCATACCTTGTTAGTTCAGAGGTGATCATCTACACCGACCATGCTGCCATTCACTATTTATTAACAATGAAGGATGTCAAACCTAGAATTATATGGTGGATCATGTATTACAATTTGATTTGGAGATATGTTATAAGAAGGGAAACAAGAACGCGGTAGATGACTACCTTAGCCACATTGATCTTCCCAACAATGACGAAATGTCAATTGAAGATTCCATCCCCGATAACCAACCATGGTTTGAAGACTTTGTAAATTTCCTAGCTATTGGATTTCTACACACGGAGTATACATGTCACTCCAAAAAGAAATTCATGCACGATGTCAAGAGTTACTATTAGGATGTTGTATACCTCTTTTGTATTGTAACTGATGGATTGTATCGACAATGTGTCAAGAAGGAGGAAGGACACTCTATTCTCGAGTAGCGCCACTCCGACCCAACATGTTGCCATGTAGTGCAAAGAAGACCACCTTAAAGGTCTTGCAATGTAGTTTCTACTGGCCTAAAATATCCAAGTATGCATATGAATACCTTCCTGCAATGTAGTTTCTACTAGCCTATAATATTCAAGTATGGATATGAATACATTCTCTCTTATGACCAATGCTAAAGATCTGAAAAATATATTGAAATGAGATGAGATGCCCTTGACATCTTGACAGGAGGATGTAATATTTGACATTTGAGGGTGGACTACATGGGTCCATTTCCCCCCTTATGTCTACTCCTATGTTTCAACTCTATTGCATTATGTTTTCAAATTCGGTTGAGGTAATCTCCACCATCTATAACGATTCCAAACCCATCATGAATCTCTTCACGAATATCATCTTCCTAGGTTAAGGGTACCACACATGGTCATCTTTGATGGAGGATCTCATTTCCTAGAGAAGAAGTTTGAAATGTTACTAAAGAAATATGGCATTCATCAAAGAGTGGCCTCTCCATATTTTCCTCAAACCAGTGGCCAAGTTGAAGTTTCAAATTGACAAATCAAGGCCATCCTTAGAAATAGGGTTAGGCGAACAAGGAAGGATTGGAGGCTGAATCTCAATAATGCTCTTTGGGCATGGAAACCATTCAAAACACTATTGGGCATCACTTAATTTTGACTAATTTATTGAAAATCATGCCATATTCATATTGATATGGAACACAAAGCTAGCTGGGTGATCTGCTACCTAAATTTTGATCTCTCTCTGGCTGGAGAGAAATTGTTTCTACAATTGCAAGAGCAGGAAGAAATACACATATGTTTACTGATGAGAATGCACACATATATAAGGAGCAAACTAAGACAGGATCAACAACCACCCGAGGAGAAAGAACATCCAAGTGGGAAATCAAGTCTTGCTCTACAACTTCTACTTGAGGTTGTTACTTGGGACGCTCTGATTGTAATGGCATGGACTGTATCACGAGAAGAAGAAGTACCCACATGGAGCGTTCATTTTATGGGATAAGATAAAGGGCGAATGGGCACAAATTGAAAAGATACGTTGCTTCTGAAGATTTTACAATAAGGGAAGTGACTCCACTTCCTTGCTAATCCAATTGGCATTTGAGAACCCAAGAGATGAGACAACAACATTACACAAGGTGCTTGTTGGGAGGTAAAACAACAATTGCCTAGTTATATTTAACATTTTGCATTAAAATATTTAGATCACACCCTACTATTTTATCCTCTTAGTTGCATTCTATAGTTAAGCATTATGTTGATTGGGATTGTTTGTGACTGACCACATGTTGCAGTCCATTTTTTTGTGAGTCTACCAAACCTTCGATCAGGAGAACATATCACCTAGTCATCCGATCAGGATTTGCACAAAATTGACTATAGATTAGTCATATGATTCACATGTAGAAAGGATTTCCGCACATTTATAATTGGCCAACAAGACAATTGGATTATACAACTAAAAGGGTAGTCCAAATGTTTAGTAGCCATTGGATTCACATTTGCAATTCAATTTAATCAACCCGTCACTTTGAGCGGCCAATTATAAATGACACCACATCTTCCAGAGGTTACTGACTTCATGTGATGTATTTCTGTTATCTTAGATTGTGAAGTGGGTCAGGAAACCAGTCTTGAACAACACTCATACATGGAGGAGCCTAATTAGTTGATCCATATTGTACGGGTTGAACAACCTATGATGTTCCCTTCCTCTCACACAAGAATGACCAATCAGCTAATTTTCACTACTATGATCGACTGATCGATTGATCCATAACACATAGACCCTGATCAACTCACCCAACCTCTTCCAGTCAGTTAACTGATGTTCTCACACCATTACAAGAAGCTGCAAGGGAAATGGAGTCAACAATGACTTTTATCCTCCCTTGCTCTAGCACCCCCGAAGACCCTCTACCCTCTCTCACACTTCCTTCTTTGTCTCTACCGTTCTAAGCAGCCATTGGTCGGGCGATCGAGAGGGCCTCTACTGATCAGCTATTCCGTCAGAACATCTACTTCCCCACTTCACCCGTGATCAGACAACATATTCTGCTCTGATTGATCAACTCATGTGACTAGCCCCTCCATTTCGTCCCCACCAAATCAACCCCTTTTGACGCTCACCTCGCTAATAGGTCGACTGTCCACCATGACTGTCACATCCCAATTTTTCAAATATAATTTAAACTTTAGAATTGGGTTTTTCTTAAATAATAACAATTGAGGGGTTTAATGTAAAAAGGCCATAAATGGTATTTCTTATATGAAAATGAAGTAAGAAAGATTAAAAATGAGACTCAAATGTATTTTCTCTTTCAAATGTGCATTATATTATTCCATTAATTCAAATTGATGAATAATAGTTCCCCTTCCTTTTTCTCTCTCCTCCTATATAGTATTAAAGTACATAATGGATATAAATTAAGTCTTGAGAAGGATACTCATTTTGAGTTCAAAAGGAACAATTATGAAAAGATAACACACCTTATTTCAATTTTTATGTACATAATTCAAGATAATGCCTTTTGATATATTTATGGACATACAATGGATAAAACATAAAATCTAAGTGTATAAGAAGGATGTAGACACCTTATTGGACATGTGGTCCAAATTTGGGTTCATTTTGACCATATTTGGGCCTCTAAATTAATTAGGCAAATTTTCCCTATAATTTGACTCACAATTAGTGCCACATTCAATTAATGAGAGTATTAAAGTTATAGTCCACATTTTTCTCTCTATCACGTGCTACATTCCTATACTTCCCTTTCATGAATGAGATGTGATGGCACGTAGCCCTCATTTTATTTTTTCCCACAATCCAATAGAAAAGGCATCATCACCTTCCTCCCGCTTTGTCTGCAAAAATAAAACACATTTTGAAGTGAGTCCTTACCGATCCGTTCTCCCCAATCAATGCATCTCTACACGAGATTTCTTCACCTTCGGTTTCCTCTCATTTCCCCAGATCCAACAAGCTATAAATATCGCTATCTATCTCTCTCTCTTGCTATATACATAAAACATCCAAATAGGGTTGCTTCTCCCTCTCCACTGATTTCCATTGCCGCCAATACAACCTTCCCCTTCGCTTTCTTAGGCATCCAAAAACACTGCCGACCCATAGACTCTACTCCTCCACATCCAATTGATGCTTGTGCACTCCCAAATGTTGTATCCTACTCGGGTTGCATCTTCGATAGGTACTCTTTCACCCCTTTTGTCACCACCACTGAGATGACCCGACACCAAATCAGACCGCCACAGTGCAATTAATTACGGAATTAAACATAAGCAGCGAATTACTGAAAATCACTAAAAATTAAAACCATTTACAAAGAGATCCAAATATGGAAAAACTCTTTTATCAAGAACCAAAGTATTTTATTTACATCCTGGTTCATAAGTACATATCCTATACTATCTCTTATCAAGGATTACAAGCATCAAATGCCTTGTTAAAACTATACACAGACAGTATAAGAACCTCGAGGCATCAAGCCAAAATCTTAGATCGATTCATTAAAGTACTAACTACTAACTCCGAGGACCTGAGAGTACAGAGACGACACATAGGACTCTCTATACAAAACATGATAGCCAATGCCTCTACCTGGAATATCACTGCTGTCCCTGTTGCTGCTGCCCTTCTCCTGCTGTATGGTTTCTACCTCCTCATCATCGTCAACCTAAAAAGGTTGGATCCCACGGGGGTGAGACAATTGAAAATTGTCCCAGCGAGAGATATAACTCTCCGCCAGAAACATTATTATTGTAGATGAAAAATAATAAACTGAACAGAGGAATCTTTATTAAACAATAGGGTTTAATCATCATTAAGAAGAATAGAGCAATATCATCTTTTAAGGCATTACATCTACAAATGATGAAGCAATAAATCATTTATTCAGTTCAATAAGGAATATGAAGAACATGTATAATATTTATCCACTTTAGGATACAATAAGCAATATAACACCAACCAATGATTTCCGTATTTCATTCTTAAGTAAATACACTACACGACTGATTATATTTTACAATCATACTTATGCCCTGAGGAGATGAAATATACCGTTCATGCTCCAACCGACCATGATTACGTAAAGCATCAGTTCCATACATAGGTCAATGGAAGAGCCGGACTCCATCACCTCATCTGTCTCGGTCAGTACGAGACTATATGCAGGACATCTTGTGTCTCTGCTAATTAGCTTGTCAGGGTATACTAGCAACTTAGTTATAGAGTTATAGCCTATAGCATATACTCTCTTCAGGATATGACCCGTAGTCAATGCATGGTATTGTGGAGTTATATCCCATAGCCATACTCTTATTGGGATATGGTCCATAACCATTCCTGTACATAGGATATGGCCCATAGTCATTCCTATGAGGCGTAAGGATATATTCACCTATTACCCCCACATATTCAAGAATATGCATTCCAGGAGTTCCTGTAGGAAAACCTATTTCACCATCACCAACTACTGATGATGATGGATCTATGGACAGGGCTCTATATAATAATAATATTCCACTTGATTAGTTAAGTACATTATCCTATCCTTTTAACATCAATCAAGATTCCAAACAGGAATTAGTATAACAAATGCTACAAAGAATGAGTAATACTTCTATCAAGTACTTTTTGAAGCTTTATAAAACATTGGGATCTCTATCCCTTATCTCATCATGGGTATTCTCATCGCTTTTTTTGAAGTTAAGCTCTCATATTTCATTAATCTAGCAAATCTGCCTCAGCATAGTTCAACACATAAGCGGGGAAAGAAGAAGAGAAACTAAAACTATTTATACTTGAGACTGCCCTACGGGCTAGCTGGTGTGCTAAACCATTGGCTTGTCTCCTACAGAATAGAAATGAAATGCTAGGGAAAAACTTAATAGACTGAGCAATGTCCTTCAGAAAGGTGCCCAGGAGATCCCTCCGATTTGCTGCTCCAGTAATGAGGCTTATGACTACCTCTGAATTAGATTCCACTATCAGTCTAGTGATATTCATTCCAACTGATTGCTTGATGGCCTCTCTCACTGGCCACACTTCTGCACACTTGGCCTCCATAAGCGATGGTTTCCTATGGCCTGCTATCCTCAGAACCTTTCCATTACTATCCCTCCAAACCATTCCGGATCCATCGTATCCTTATATGTTTACTACTGCATCACAGTTAATCTTGACAGTGGCTGGCGGGGGGGGGGTGACCACCTTGGTGCGGATGGTTGCTCGCCTGTGGGTCATTGCTGCTTCTAGTTTCCCAGTGTCCTCGAATGAGTTCCAACAGCGATCTTTGTGTAGCAGCGTGTGGGCGCACCTTATTTCCAAATATCAAATCATTCCTTCGTGTCCATATAGCCCACATAGAAGCGATCATCCCTTTAACTTCATCTTCCTCACTTGGCCGCATCAGTTCCAGAATGGCCTCGTCAGTGCGAATGCATTCAACCTGTCGAATGCGTCTTTGTAGCTCCACCGGTCCTTCACTCCATAGTTCCCATGCTTGTACGCATCTAAATAGCATGTGGTTTACGTCTTCCTTTTCTGTATGGCAGATGTTGCATACACCTGTGTCGTGGCAGTGGCGGTCATAGAGTCTACCAAGGGTTGCCATGGCCCTCATTGCACAACGCCAGAGAAAATGTGCTGCCTTAGGAAGCAACCCCCTTTGCCATATCATTTTCCATACTCTCTTGCCTTGGTTGTTGGTGTGATCTTCAGTGGGCGTCACTAGGTGAGCAGCCATCCAGTAGGTTGATCTCACCGTGTAGTCTCAGCTCCTACTATGCATCCAGAATATGCTATCCTCTTGGGCCTCCTCTCCCAATGGTATCGCAAGGATCCTGTGTGCCACCTCCTCCATGAACAGATTGGAAACACAATCTTCATCCCACCTTCGAGTCACCGGGTCAATAAGCTGCTGAACATTTTGAACAGTCAGACTTGAGATCCTAAGTGTGGATTCCAAGCTACCCCCCATATTTGGTATCCACCGATCAGACCAGATATTAATAGTTGCACCGTCCCCCACTCTCCAACATACTCCTTCAAGGACCAAGTGTTTTGAGTTCCATATGCTACGCCAAGTGAAGCTTGGGTTATGCCCACATCTTGCTTCAAGGATTGACTGAGATGGGAAGTATCTTGCTTTAAGGACTTTGTATACTAGCGTATCCATTCTGTGGAAAAGGCGCCATACTTGTTTTGCTAATAAGGCCTGGTTGAAGATGTGAATATTTCTGAAGCTTATGCCTCCTTGAGTTTTTGGCCTACAGAGGTTTTCCCAACTGATCCATGCTATCTTCCGTTCTACCCCTTTTACTCGCCACCAGAACCTTGATATTGTGTTGTTAATGGAATCGAGTAGGTATGATGGAAGTTGGAAGATACTCATAATGTATGAGGGGATCGCTTGAGCAACTGCCTTAATTAGGAATTCCTTCCCTGCCTTGGATAGTAGCTTTTCTTTCCACCCTTGAAGTTTTCTCCATACTCATTCTTGGACATAGGCAAAGACTTGCTTTTTTGATCTCCCCACCGCCATTGGAAGTCCTAGATATTTTCCGTGTCTGTCTACCTCTTTGACCTACAACAACTTGACTATTTCCTCCTTCCTTTCTCGCCTGACCCCTTTGTTGAAAGCCACCTCAGTTTTAGATAATTTGATTTTCTGTCCAGATGCCCGTTCATATTGGCTGATGATGTTAGCTACTTTCAGGCATTCTTTTTTGGTTGCTCTTGCAAAAAGGATAGAATCATATGCAAAGAAAAGGTGAGAAATGTGTGGGCCTTGTCTACTCGCCCGTGCTCCATGGATATAGTTATGTTTTGATGCAAAAAGAAGAGAAATAGAAAAAGCTTCAGCGCATAGTATAAAGAGGTATGGTGAAAGAGGATCTCCCTGTCTTAGTCCTCGGGAAGGTTGAGTCTTCTTGGTGCGGTCACTGTTGATAGCAAAAGAGTGAGCTACAGTTGACATACAGTCTAGAGTCTTTGTCCTCCACTACTTTCCGAAGCCAAGCTTTCCCTGAATGTAATCCACGAACCCCCATTCCACTCTGTCATAAGCCTTTGACATATCAAGTTTCAGTGCAATCTGTCCTTTCCTGCTTCCTTTACTTCCCTTCATTGAGTGGAATAATTCATATGCAATGAGTGCATTATCAGTTATAAGTCTACCCAGTATGAACACACTCTGCTTCTCAGACACAATCTTATCCATAAGAGGTCTAAGCTTGTTTGCAATGACTTTGGCTGCTATTTTGTAGATAACATTGCACAGGCTAATAGGTCTGAATTCACCAATCTCTGTCGGTTTTTTCACTTTGGGGATCATCACCACCAACGTAGAATTCAACTCTGCAATGCTTCTGTCAGATTTCCACCATCCCTTGATGTACGAGGATACATCCTCCCCCACTATGTGCCAATACTTCTAGAAAAATATCGCCTTCATACCGTCCGGACCGGGTGCTTTTTTGGGATGCATACTGCTGATCGCTGCCTGAATTTCGTCTAAAGAAATATCTTTTTCTAGATTTTCTTTTTCATCCTCCCTAACCATCACCTTGATCCCATTTGTTTCCTCTTCCCACCCTGATGGATTGGATGTTTTAAATAAGTTCTGGAAAAAATCAGTAATGGTCTTCTGAATGTCTTCTTCCTTGTCTACCCACCTCCCCTCTACATTTCTCAATCCTTCTATCCTATTCCTTTTCTTTCTCTGTGACGCTTTGTGATGAAAATATGTTGTGTTTCTATCACTGGACCTCATCTCATTTATCTGGGCCCTTGCATGCCAGAAGGCTTCATCTCGTATGTGCCATGTCTGTAGTTCTGAAGCCAAGTGAGTGCATCTATCCAGATTTCTACTATCCGGTGGTAGTGACTGAACCTCTCCCAGTTGTGCTTCCAATTCTTTAATTCACCTTTTCATTTTCCCGAATTTTTCATTGGCCCAGGTCTTTAGTTTCCCACCACATATCGTCATTTTTTCCTCCAACCTTGAGGTTTGTCTCTCTTCCCACAATGTCTTCACAATATGTTCACACTCCTCCTCTTCCACCCACATAGGTTCGAAAAAGAAATAGCTTTGTCTCCTTATCCTATCCTTCTTCCTCTGCTTAGTATGTATAATGATGGGCACATGGTCTGACTCGTCTCTCGTAAGATGTATGACTCTGACCATATGGAAACGGGAAAACCAACCTGGGCATGCAAGAGCTCTATCAAGTCTTTCCTGGACAACGGTCTCTGGTGACAATCCTCTCCACCACGTGAAGATGTTGCCACTAAAACCTAGGTCCGTTAGATCATAGTCATCTATCACATCTCTGAAGTCCTGGATGTATCTCGTCGGCTTTGGTGGTCCTCCTTGCTTCTTAGAATTTGAGGTGATTTCATTGAAGTCACTAAAGAACACAGTAGGTAAAACTGACCCAACTTTCAATTCCCTCATAAGATTCCACGTCTTGAATTTCTATTGTTGGTCTGCCCATCTGTAAATACCCACCGCTCTCCAAATATTGGTTGTGCCTTTAGCAGTCACTTCACAACTGCAGTGATGCTGTGAATAAGATACAACATTGAGGTCCACATCTTTCCACCATAAACCAATGCCACCAGCTCTTCCCTTGCTTGCAATACAGATTCCCTAATTAAAGCCACATTTTCTTTTTACAATTTCTAAGTCAGCACTAGCAATCATAGTCTCCATGAGAAAGACTATGTTCGGGCTCTCCCTCCAGCACCATGACCGAAGGGCATTCACTGTGTTAGGGCGACCCAGACCCTGACAATTCCAACTCATGATTTTCATTGTTGTTCATGGGGCTGGTCCAACCCAGCCTCTGCTACTTGAACTGAACCAGTTCCATGCTGTCGATCAACTCCCCCTGCTGTCTGTTCCTTTTTCCCCAGTTCCTCTCTTGGGTTCTGGTCATGTAGTTCCATATCACACAGCTCAGATTGCCTTCCTCTTTTCCCTGTCATTGAGACCCATTCGACCTCAGACTCGGTCACTCCCAGCCTTTGTGCATGGCTCATCTTATACACCCATGGTGGTTCTTTCTTTTTCTTCATATCTTCCTTACCTTTCCTCATCGATTTCCTCCTGTCTTCTTTTTCCTTTTGGGCTTGTGTTCGGACTACTTCTTTGATCGATCTCTTCTGCTTGAAGTTGCTGTCTTGCTGTTCTCTTTGCTCATTAGCTTGCGTAGGGTGTTGCTCTCTTTCTCCTGTCTCCTCACCTGCTTCCTCACCACCATTATGATTTTGTTGAAATCTTCACCTTATTTTTAGAAGGTCGTTTTTTGAATATTTGATCTTTCCTACCTGTTCGACTGATCTCTCCCTCCCTGTGTTTTCATGTACTATCCTTTCCTGCTCACCCACATCACCCAGCCTTCTTTTATCCACCTCCCCTTCTCGGTGATTGTATTGGTTGCCTGCTGTTTCTGGAAACAACTCATGTAGGTCATAGTCAGAGTCGTTTCTCCCTCCATGAGGGTTGGTTCAGGAGTGGAGCCTATCTTGAGCCCCCCTTTGGTGTTCCTCGCCTCCGTTGTCCCTCCTGCCCTCCTTCTCAATGGCCAAGCTCCCACTGTATGACTGGGATCTGTTTTTAGTATGATTCAGCTTTGGCTTGTTGATGAAAAGGATGTCTTGTTTCTTCCTGACATTGCCATGGATCTCCTCATGAAGAGAGACCCTCAGCTTCCTCGACGATGCCTTCAGCCAGGCTCCCCACTGTCGAGCCTGTCCGTCGTTCTCGTCCCGGGTGCCACAGTCCTTGTCGACGTAGCCAAGTCGCCCACAGCAGTGGCATAAGTTTGCCAATCTTTCATACTTTAACTCCAGATTCATAATTTTCTTCTGGTTATTTTGTATTCGAATCACCCTCTTCAAAGGTTTAGTGATGTCTAGACGAATGCGGACTCTCGCAGAGGAGTCCCATCCCAACTCGTATAAAAAGATAAATTTTTATTTTTATTATCTAAAAGGTGAACCATTTTTATTTTTCACGTGCATGGGCCCGTGTTCACTATATATACATATATACATACATATAAATATATATACCTATACACACACACACTATATATATATATATATATATTGTATGTGTGTGTAGTTATTCATATGCACACATATATGTGTATGTCACATGTTCATATGCATACAGAAGGTCACACCACTCATGTCAATATTATAACTAGGCTTCCAATGATGTGGGTTAAATTTTGGTGAAGTTATTCCTATATTAAATTTGTGGTTAGTGTTGGTGTGGCTTTTTTGTTATTGAAATCATTTTTGCTAATGTTGGTGGAAAGATATTTTTCATCTTGTATTTACAACTCAAATTTTATACCCACAATTTGATGTTTTCATTTACACCATGACATCAACGAGTAACAAAAGTGTAGTATATTGGAAAGTGAACCTTATAAGTACAACTGGATCAAGTTCTGCAACTTAAATTCCATTTCTAAACTGGTCAGTTAATCAATGTACATTTGTTCATTTTGTTTATTTAACATGAAATATGATACAATTGAATCTTCTATTATATTACTTATTACCAAATTAGTTACTTCTTCCCATTTGAGAATGGTACAACCAAAGCATCATTTGCACTTTATGTCTAAATCTCATTTATTATTTGAGTAAACTTATATCATTTTAGAGAAACTAAAACAATATATTCTCAATATCTTCTAAAACCCAGAAATAAGAAAATTATTTCATTTAAAGTTGATTGGCATTTGAATCAGTAAAAAAATTAAATTTTGTAAAATTAAGAGGGACAAATTTGTCAAAAATTAGTTATATTTTTTCATATATTGAGAAGTCGGTTTAATGAAATTGAAAACTTGTTTGAAGTTTGAGAATATTTGCAAGTGTATTTTAGGAGCTACACAATTTAGAAGAAATTATAATATAAATCATTTTGAAAAAGATAAATATGGTAATTTTCTCCTCGTCATGTGGCTTTGTCATTCAACTGTAGGAAAATATGGCTACAAAATAGGCATTGGAAAAAAACAATTAAGTACTACATTCCCCTTTAGACAGTAGATCACTTCAATAATTATGTATCGAAAAGGATAATTTGCAAGGTCATACCTGGTCCTAGAGCAAGTCCAACGATAATTCCCTCACTATAGTGTGCACCTTTCTTCATGTTGCAATCAGACAACATCTGTGTTGGCCCTCCTAGTTGTTCACCATAGATAATAGTTGACTTTGTCCTCTGAGCGAAAGACAACAACCTCCTCACCTCTATAGTGGTCCAGACGGACCACTTGGAACTCCTTTCATTCTAGAAAAATAGACAAGAAGGATTTGTCTCTTCTAGTCAGTGTGCTAGCACCAACCTGTTCTCCCACAATTGTTCTCCATGCTATTCCTTCCTTTATTGGGTAGGACTTGTATAGGTTTTTTCAGTTACCATGACTAGAGAAGATGAACATTTTCAAAGCTAATTTATGTGTCTGAGAAGCCCCTAGTACCCCTCTATTTATAGGGGGTTAGGAACTCGAGATTCTCAGTCCGTGCGGGAGTCGAACGAGACTGAATTGTATGAATTTTCGCATCATGTGAGAAGGTGAATCGATCATTTGATATGTAAGCCGATTGGTTCAACCCTTGAACTGGTTATTTCAATATAGTTTCCAATCGTAATTGTATTGGCAATTAATATTCAATTAATGCACAACATAATGTCATCACTAATCCTTGATCCAATTAAATTGATCAATCAACTAGACAATTCATTACATGAACCGGTCATTTGGTCGACCTTGAGTCAATCAGTTCGCATAGTGAACTGATAGGTTCATGCCACATCTCAACCAATATTCAGCCAATGCAATTTCAATCAACATGACACTCCAACCATTGTTTCAACACTTGAACTGATCGGTCTAGAGTCGAGTTAATCAATTGCTGTTAACACTTCAATAATAAATTTAAGCATCATTTATGAATAAAATCCTATTGCAAGTGTATCCTATGTGTGTGAAACTATTTATGGGATTAAGAGAGAAATATTCCCCCCCATCCCATGCCCGTAGTGGAGGCCGAACACCCGAGAGGGTGGTAAATCAAGGTGGCAACTGAAATTTGAACTTGGGTCTCTTTGTTAGGGGACACTATGCTTGAGCCACTCCATATCGGCTGTGTGACCCTATATATGTTCCAAGTTACGTTGATAGTAAATTTCCATAATTGATTAATGACATCAAAAGCAATGGTCATTATATAGCAACACGTCCTTGCTACCCAAGTAATTTAGAAAATTAGAGAACAACTTCAACCTACAATATGTGATTGCTCTTATAGTGTTTGTATAGTCCCTTTATCTCTGATATCTAAATTGAACTCAAGGCATGGAATCGTCATCATCTTCAACATTCAATCCATGTTCCTTGAACTAGAACAGTCTGAGTGAGATATACGTTAGCTCAATTTCACATATTGATTCACATAAACATGGCCATGTATTTCTTGCTATCACTTATCAAGTGGTCAAGATATCATACTGCTGTAGGATGGACAAATCCCATATATATCATTCACAATCATCCCTATGTGTTACAGTGTACCTGATCATCACCTTTACAACAACCTTTATTCAAGGTCACAATGGATGATGCCAAAGTACACTGAACGACATGTGATGAGTGTAGTAATTTCAGGTCAAAGAACAACAATCACCACCAACCCTATGAGAGATGATTTTGAATACCATCTAATGGTTTCCATACATCACTCCCAAGTTGGGTCTATCTGACGCACTATTCTCTAACAAGTATCTATGTGTTTGGTTTGATATCACATATCATGGCTGATGAGATTCTATCATCAACCAATACACACTCTAGTCTTATGTGTCATTGTTGTCTATTAACCTTCCACAATAACAACCATCTAGGGACATAAAAAAATGTATATACTCTTCACATTCACATCATCTCATTGTTTAGGTCATCAACCTGAAGACATACACCATGGGCAATATCATTCTCTATACATTTATTATGTCACATCATTGTCTCATAACTGAATAAAATAGATTAAATAGGAAGATTACCTTTATTATTAATCAAATCATTTACAAGATATGCCTCTATGATCATCATATGATTGGCTTTATGACCATATAAACCAACAGAATCACACTTGCACTTAGATCCAATCACCCATGAACTTCATCCCAAGTGATCTAACATGACCATCACACTTATGTTGTGAAAGTGCTTTTGTAACAAGCTGAAACCTATCCTTTTAACCTTGATCATATATCTTGAAGGATAGTTAGCTTGGTTCTTTGGGCTTAGCCAAACAAGGATTAAGATGTACCTAATAGTAGTTAATTGTAACCCTCACATGTTCATGCATGAATAAATCACCATAACATAATTGCATTAAAACAAGTATGACCCAATGCTTTAGTAATAATCTTTAGACTCATAAAATATGTCACATGTGATAATATTGATTAAGGGAAATAATGTGCATAGAAGGAATAGGTCTCCATAATTGAGAATATTCATACATAACTCAAATAAATAAGAAATTGGTGAATTTAATGTGTTCAATGATGAACATAAAGAAATTTGTGCACAATAATGATATATAATCCTTTTGGTGGGAATGTGAGGATATGTGACACCGTTGGAAGAATGATAATAATGATGATGAAATAATATGTTACCTAAAATAATAATGGATCACAAATGTTAATTATATAGAATTCATAAAAGGAAGACTAATTGGATAAGAATAACTTGACATTCATTTTCCTTGGGTTTGATTTGGCTTGGAGACCAAGTTTCATAGTTTTAAGATGTTAAAAAATATATATATTTTCATTTGAAAAGAAAAGGTGATTTTTCTCCAAAATATGAAATAAAATATTTAATGACTCAAAAAGTGGAAAATAATCATGGATTCATAATCTACACATTAAAAATAGCCTTTGGTTGGATTTTCATATAATTTGGATAATCTTTAATGGTCATATGTAGGTTAGTATGGAGAGTGTGTTGAACTTCAAAAAAATTAAATAATGTACAAACAACTTCAACATGTGAAATTGATGGCTGATTCGTATCCAAGACACTTAATGTGATTTGTGGGTGAAGTTTCATCAAATTTGGATAACTATAGTGTCATTAATGCATGAGGAAAGAGAAAATATGATTTTCTTAATTCATGTATCAAAAGTTTGCAAATATGAAATTTTATTCCATAATCAGAATCTACATGCCTTAATTGGACTTTATGAAAAATTTCATATAATTTGGTTAACGTTTGGACCCCCAAATGAAGAGAGAAAAATATTAAATAATTAGTGTACCACTTTATTCGATTTCAATTCCGACTATGATTTCTGATTTATTTGTGTCAAACATGTTAATTTTGGTTCGAATTTACCGACTCGCATATGGTTTTACATGTTACGCCTAGTTTCCTACTTTGTTAGATGCAGATTCAATGTGCACCGTTTGATCTTGATCGGACGCATGTTGCTCGTCTCCTACCTTCCACAACACGTCTTCCTTTCCTTTTCTAGCACCCATTTCCTGCTCCATCTCCAACCCTGATCTCTATCTCTCCTTTCTTCCTTTACATCCACTCCCTTCTCCTCCATCTTCCTTTCTTCCTCCCGAACCCGTTGATCCTATAAAAGCTAGGGCACATTGCATCGTAGCCCCAATTCGTAAGACACCATCCCGTCATCCTATTTCTCCCCTATTCTCCCATACTCTTCCTTCTCCTTGCCAAGGATGCTCCCATGAGTTTGGCCATGATGCCCCATCTTGTCTTCAAGCTTTAGATTGGACTCATATACTTTCGAACCTGGTTCCCCTTCTCCCTGCCACTCGATCGACAGGCGTCATAAGAGATTGCGCTCGTCACCCTATCTCTGATGATCACGAGGTCTGGAGTCATTTGGGAATCCTTCCTCAACTCTTTGGGATGATATTCTAGCATGCAATTTGGGTCTTGTGGTGTTAATATCTTTTCCCCCTTTTCCATTGCTTTTGCAATTCGATACCATTTTCTAGTATTTTGGTCCCCATTGTTGTTGCTTTTCTATCCTTCGAACTTGTGTGGACCTAGTGAACCTTACTAGACTCTTGGTACGTAGTTTTTCATCTTGATTCTCATCTTCACTTCACTAATCTTTCCCTCCTACTAGCCATGGTGGAAAGGTCTACTTGAGCTACCCGTGGTCATGTCAGTCCCTTTTGGGTTCCTTTGGATCGTCTTCACATGTAGAACATGTTTGAGTTGTCTTTTGACCTCAGTTGGTTGTTGATCAAAGGTACTTGGTTGGGTTTGTGATTCAATCTCATGCTACCCACCTACGAATGGTGTTCTTCATGAGTTCAACAATGAACAGGATGAATCCTCTCCCTGTAATCTCTGGTCTGGCCCCATTTTATTTTTGGTTTTGTTTTTTCCAACCAGGGGAAATATGGTCATTTTGCCTCAATTTACTTTTGTTGAATGTGGCTCTGACTGAGTGCCAACTTGGCTGCATTGGCCTCCACTTATTGGGCCAACTCAGCAAGGTTTAGTTGCTTGTTGGACTATATTTTGCAAATGTAGATTTTTAGAATTTTTTGAATGGTTGGTTCTTTCAAAATCAATAATAAATTATTATAGCTCCAAAAAATAATGCAAAATATGTTTTGAAAATAGAAAAATATAACCTATATAATGGTACTAATCGTATTGCCTAAATATAATGTTAAAAATATGTGATTTTTCATGGACTTTCCTAATTATATAATAATTTGCAAAATTCATAACTAAGAATCTATAAGTTAGAAAATATAATAAAATATGTTTTGAGATCAGGAAAGATAATCTAAAATATAATATGGTTTTCATAACATAATTCACATATAAGGGAAAAGGTGATTTTTAGGGTTTGGTGAATCAATATGAAATTGACTCAAGATCTACATATATGCTTAATAAGTTCTTGAAGGCCTAAACTTGGATCTAGAAGTGAATTTGGATTGTGTAGACTTTGAAGAGAGGTATGTTTGAATCCCCCATTATTCTTGATGAGCAATAACCTATTTTCTTATTTCTCTTGGCCCTATGGATAATAGCCTACCCAATATTCTTTCTTCTGTAAATTATGGTTCATGTGAACTATTTTATTTGGTACTGATCTTGTGATCATATTTGGACATTCTCTTGGTCTATTCATTATACATTGTTCATGTTGGAATACTATTTGATGATATGTGATATCTTTTGCCACTTGTTTGGTGGATGTTTTTGTTGTCCATTAGTATGATGGAAATATTGTGAATCTGGCTATACTTTCTACTTGCCTCTACATTAAACATGCTATGTGATTTAGTAGCACTAGAGTAGAGTAATTGCATTAGTTTTTGGGCAGTATGCCCCTATTATTATTGGGATGGAGGTGGTGGTGCCCCATACCCAAGCTTCAAGTTTGTGAGGCTTGGCCCAACACTTTATATATTGGGAGTTTGGCAGTACGTCTCTATTAGGTTTCAAGTTTGTGAGGCTTGACCACCTTTGTTTTTTTATTATTCTAGTGTTATTCTTATCTCCCATGCATGTAGGTTGATAATTATGAGATGTGTTCCCTACTTCTTTATATGTGCCAGTATGGGACAATTTCATTTGTTTATTTAATGGTAAGTATCCCTTTTGCTATGATTCATTTCTCTTGATGCCAACTTGGGTAATCATTTTCTTTTCTATGGGAAGCCTTTTATTTTGTTGTCCTTTATCCCATATATTGCTCAATTTCCTTTTTTGTATGCACATACAAGCCTTTGCCGATGTCTTCTATTTTTGTCCTCTTGCTGGGGTATGCTTCTAGCCCTAGGTGAAGGACACGGAGGACATGGCATGAAGTTATGGACTTAGCTTAAGGAGTTAAAGCTTGGAGATAATTTTTATATGGTTTATATTTCCCTCTACTTTGATCCAAGTGTTGTACCTTTTATGTAAACCCTACATGGGAGATTATGAATGTACTTTTGTAATCTTGATGAAAAATTGAATATATTCATTACTTTTATTCCACTTCTATACTCTTTGGTCTTTTATATACGATTATATAAGATTTGAAAATTTTACACCCACTCCAGCATACCTTTTTGGGTGTGTTTGTACTGGACGTTCTATTCTTCAAATTTTTAGTAGGGAGTGGATCCCCTATCGGGTCTCACTATTTACAACTTTTTTCAAGGGTTTAGCTACATTGCTCTCAGTTGGTACTCTACAAATCTTCACATTTCCTCACTATATGATCTCTCGTATGATATGGACGCACCTTTGTATATGCTTGGAGAGCTGATGTGATCTGGATTCCTTATCTTGTGTAATAGCCCCATTGTTGTCACAATATAGATCAATTGCATCGCTTATGCTTGGAACTACCCCAAGTTCTTAGATGAACTTCTTGATCCAAACAACCTCATTTGTTGCATTGGATGCGGAAATATACTCAACCTCTATTGTAAAATCCACAACTTCTCTTACTTGGAACTCTTACAACTTACATCTCTGTTGTTGAGGCAAAATAGAAATCCTGACTGTGATATGTAGTCATCTTTGTCAGTTTAGAAGCTTGCATCAGTGTAACCCTTTACCACCAACTCTTCCTCTCCACTGTAGACAAGGAACTTGTTTGGAGTTGTTATCAAGTATCTAAGGATGTTCTTCATGGCTGTCCAGTGATCATCACGTGGATCTGATTAATATTTGCTTGTCATTCTCAAGGCATATGAGACATCATGACAAGTACATATCATTACGTACATGATGGATCCAATTGCAGATGCATATGGAATCCTACTCATGTGTTCCCTTTATTCACAAGAATTGGGACATTGATCTCTAGAGATGGTAAGTCCATGAGTCATAGGAAGGTTCCTCTCTTTGAGTCCTCCATGCTAGAACTCTTCAACACTTGGTCAATGTATGTGCTCTGACTTAGTCCAAGAATCCTTCTAGATCTATCTCTATAGATATTTATTCCCAAGATATAGGATGATTTGCCCAAGTCCTTCATAGAGAATGTATTTTCCATCTAGTTCTTTAGCATCTGTAAAGTAGGGATATCATTCCTCGTCAATATTATGTCATCCACATACATTATGAGGAATACAATCATGCTCCCACTAACCTTCTTGTTCACTCAAAGTTCATCATTATTTTGACTAAAGCCAAACTCTTTGACCATTTTGCAAATCAAAGATTATAGCTCCAAGATGCTTTCTTCAATTCATAGATTGATCTTTGTAGCCTACATATTTTATTTGCATCCTTTGTATTTAAAATCCCTTAGGTTGTGTCATTTACACATCGTCATGAAGATTCCTGTTAAGGAATGTGGTTTTAACATCCATCTGCCAAATCTCATGGTCATGATAAGCTGCAATGGCAAGCATAATCATGATGGAGTTAACCGTGGAAATTGGAGAAAAGGTTTCGTCATAGTCAACACCTTGAACTTGTATGAAACCCTTGTCAACCAATCTATCTTTATAAGTTTGTACATTACCATCCATTTTGGTCTTCTTCTTGAAAATCCATTCACACCGTATGGGTTTTACCCCTTTAGGTGGATCCACCAAGGAATACTATGTTGGTGTTCATGAATTCCATCTCAGATCTCATGGCCTTAAGCCATTTCTCAGACTCTGGTCCATTAATATCTTCTAGATAGGTTGTTGTCTCATCATATATGGGCAACTCACCACCTTCTTGAGTCACAAGGTAACCAAATCTTTCAGGATCAAGGCATGTCCTACTAGATCTACAAAGTTCCTGTGTTACTTGAGGAGTTTGAGATTCCACAGCAACTTGTGATTCTCTTTGTTCGTCTTGTACCTCTACTGGTTCAATGTTCTCTTTTTAGTATTCAACCTCATCGAGTTCTACTTTCCTTCCACTGATTCCTTTGGCAAAGAATCTCTTTTCTAGGAATACAACATCTCTGGAAACAAACACTTTACTACTAGATAGGGAATATAAGTAATATCCTTTGGTTTATTAGGATATCCAACAAAATATCATTTATCTGATTTGGGTCCAATATTTTTAGGAAACTTCTTTCTTACATAAGCTTCACAACCCTAAATCTTCATAAAAAACACATTGGGATTCTTTTCATACCATGTCTCATATGGTGTCTTTTGAACTGGATTATATGGAACATTGTTCAGTGTAAATGCAACAGTTGAAGAGCATAACCCCAAAAGTTATTTGGAAGTTCATCTAAACTCATCATTAATCGCACCATATCTAGAAATGTGTGATTCCTTCTTTCTGATACACCATTGTGTTGTGGTGTTCTAGGTGGGGTTCATTGTGATATGATACCACAAGCTCTCAGAAGGTCCTCAAACTCTTGGTCTAAGTATTCTATACCCTAATTAGAATGAAGTGCCTTAATACTTTTGCCAAGTTAGTTTTGTACTTCATTCATGAAATTATTATACTTTTCAAGGGTTTCTGATTTATGTTTCATTAGGTAAACATAACCATTCCTACTAAAGTCATCAATAAGGTAATGAAGTATTGGTAACCACCTCTATCATTTGTTCTAAAAGGGCCACATACATCAGTATGTATGAGTCCTAATAAGTTACTAGCACTCATTGTTTCTAGTGAAAGGGGTCTTTGTCATCTTGCCCAATAAATAAGACTCACATGCTCTATTGATTCAACATCAGAAGAGTCTAGATAACCATATTTATGGAGTCCATATATGCGATTCTCATTTATGTGCTCTACATGACAATGCCAAAGATATGTCTTGTTTGATTTATCGAGTTTTATTCTTTTGGTATTTACACAATAAACATCTGCCTTTAGATCCAACAAATAAAGAGCATAAGACATTGTGGCATTGCCATAAAAGATCTCATCTTTGTAATAGAACATCGTGAAACTCATAACCATCATTTTCCATACAAGATACAAAAATGATGTTCTATTTATGGAAAATACATAATAACAGTTCAATAACTCTATTACTAGACATGTGGGCAAAGATAGAATATAGGTTCCAACTATAGTAGCAACAACTCTTGCTCCATTTGTGACATGTAGTTAGACCTCCCCCTTTCTTAAAGTCTTACTTATTTTTAGATATTGCATATTTGAAGATATGTGAGATCCACATCTGGTATCTAGTACCCATGATGAAGAAGTATACAAATTTATCTCAAACATATATACCTAAAGTGGAGGTCAGATAGCGGAATGATCATGCAATTGTAGGGAAATATGGCTCCAGAATAGGCAGCAGATACACAAATTTAGCTTCCATATTCCCCTTTAGGCAGTAGATCATGTCAATAACTATATAATGGGAAGGATGGTTTGTGAGATCATACCTGGTCTTGTAGCAAGTCTAACGATAATTCCCTCATTCTAGCCTGCGCCTTTCTTCAAGTTTCACTTGGACAACATCTACGTTGGCCTCCTAGTTGTTCACCATGGACACCAGTTGACTTTATCCCCTGAGCTGTAGGAAACAACCTCCTCGCCTCTATAGTAGTCCACACGGACCATCAAGAACTCCTATCATTCTATAAGAACATACAAGAAGGAGTTGTCACTTCTAGTAGGTGTACTAGCACTAAATTACTCTCCCACAATTATCCTTCCTTGCTATCCCTCCCTTAATTAGGTAGGACTTGGTCAAATTCTCTGGTTACCACAACCAGAGAAGACAAAAATTGTAAGAGTTAATTAATGTGTCTGAGTAGCCCCCAATATCCCTCTATTTATAGGAGTGTTGGGGTCAGGGTTCCCATCCTGAGCGTGAGTCAAAGGGGATGAAATTCCATTAGTTTTCCCATCCTACGAGTAGAAAAATGGTCGGTTCAAAAGTGAACAGATTGGTTGGCATATGAGTCGATCAGTTCAATCCTTGAACCCGTTGTTTCAACATGTTTCCCAATTGCAATTGTATGTCAATTAGTATTTAATTAATACATGATGCAACCCTATTTTAGGGCTTCACCTTGTGTCCTTTTGCATTATAATCACATCTTAACATGTTAGATTGCAATTTATTTCCATAAATGTGAACTTTCATGTCAAATGCACTTATAAATCCTTCTATGTGATTTTCAGGGTAATTATACATACACTGAATACATAGGAGGGAGAAGGAGATCATCCTCAATTTTCACACTCCAGGATCAGGCCTATATCTCCCCCAAGCAATCCTTGGATGCACAAGGATCAATCCAAGCCAAAAGGAGGCCAAATGAAGAAGTTAGAGACAAAATCAGCTGAAGGAACCATCATCTCATCCGTGCTACATCACACCAGACATAGTGAATCAATCTCAAAAGTCATAGAAGCTTCAGCCAATTTGTACACAAATGCCCACGACCATGGTCAGCAAAATGACTGTGGCCAATGAAGACATTACGATCGTGGCCAATAGCATGGCCGTGGCTGATGTGCTACAACTCGCCCGTGGCCCATGTCATGATTGTGGCAAATTAGTCTCAAATGGTCTATAAACCAACAGTGACTCAGCACAAAATACACGTAAACATGGTCGTGGTTATCAATACAACCGTGGCCCTTAAAGGCCAACTCACCTGTGGTGACAGCCATGACCGTGGCAAGACAAACTCAAGACGACCCCCAGAGTAAACACAACCCTGGAAAATTCCTCCAACACAACTATGCTACCCAGCACGGTCGTGATACCCTCTACCCAACATGGTCGTGGCACCCACCACGACTGTGGCCACTCAAGCACATTTCGCTCTACCTCACTGCATATCTCCACCTTGGCCATTCCCACTCCTACGACCGTGAAACGCAACCACCACCACGATCATGGTGACTACCTAATCCTACCCAACATTTCCACTACATTTCCACTTCTACCCCCACTTAACCTAGTGCTACCCCACCACATATATATACATAGGTGGCAGCCACAACATGAGGTTAGCTCCCTTACAACCTCTTTAGCCACTCCCTAGGATTCATCACTTTCTTCCTTGCATTCAAGACCATCACGTACCTCCCACCTTCCATTTCCACCCAAAAACCTTAGTTTTATAAGGTTTTTCACCATAATCCCCAACCTTCTCATACCATTCATCCATCTTGGAGGAGATTCCATGTTTTACAGCTTCTAGGAGGTGAAGGAGAAGGGTCTTTCATGAGCTTCATGGATTTCTACCTCTTTCTTCTCTTTTCTTTGCTCTTTTGTGTACTTATGTGTAGCTAAGCCCCTTGTGGTGGGCAGTTTGGGGGCAAAAATGATACTTCGATACCATGTTGGGGGAAGATAATTTGTAAACTCTCTGATTTCATTGTATGATGATTGCTTGCTATTTATATCTCATTTCCCATGTCTCTACTTGTCGTTTGTATCTAAAAATATGAATTTCTTGTGTTTGTGTGCTTGAAGCCACCTAAGTCTAGGAGAAGATAGCATATATGGGGCTGTCTTAAGATTTGCTCCTAGGTCCAATTAGTTGATCCCTATCTAGCATCCCATCTTTCCCTACATATAGTCCTTCTCCTACTCCTAGATGTGGGATCTAAGTAGCTAGTATAGGATTGATTGGTGCAACTGCCTTGGAGTTTGATAAAAGCTAGGTGGTGAGTAATTTGGGGTGAAACACCCTCACCTCTACTCCCTAATTCTACCTCTGGCTCCCAATTACACTAAGCAACCCTATGCTAGAAACCTATATTAGTTAAAAACCTAGTGAAATATCACCTATACCTTAGGTTAACTAATAGTGTATGGTGATTTCTTAGCATTTGACTAGATGTTTGGTTTAAGTAATCTAGAATGAATGATTAAGATTGCTTGTTCTATCTTTCCCCCAATTGGAATCATAGTATCATTCCCAAATGGTCCACCTATCGTTATCATTGATAAAACCCATCTTGTTAATTTATCTTGCTCATGCTAAGTAGTTTCTTACTTTTAACTACCCCTAAGTTAATTTCTTAATCTTTGCTAGTTAGATTTTGCTTAAGTAGTTAGTGCTCTTTTGAGCTTGCTAGTTTTGATCTTGCTACTTAGTTGTAGTCTAGGTCATTAATTTCTCTAGATCTTTAATTGCTAGTGTAGTGTAGTTTCTTGCTCTTGTTTAGTCAGTTGCATTACCTTGGTTTGTAGACTTAACTTGTTTAGGGTAACTTAGTGTTTTTGATAATCTTGCTTCTTTGTTGCCTTCAATTGCTTGCAACATTAGAGTAATAAACCAAAATCACCTTTAAACCCTAAAAACACTACTGTCCACATTAGGAATGTAGCCCACACTAACCTAGCTCTAGTTCCCCCTCTCTCCCTGCGGATCGACCCCTTTAATTGCCTCTCACCTATACTATGACATGACCTCGTGCGCTTGCGGGAGCATATTTTGGTTTATGTGATTGTGTTAGTTTAGGGTCCCCTTTATAAATTTGAAAGATCCATGTGTGTTTGCATAAGTTGCATCTAATCAAATCCAGTAGGCTAGTTGTAACCCAAGGTAGTCCAAAATGTACCAAGCTTTCTGGCATCATTGTCGGGGAGTAGAGGCACTCGACCTAGCTAGTTAGTGTAGCTTAGCTTTTCCTACTGCCCTCACCATTACTATTCATTATTCTTTATTTAGTTTTTCATACTTGCCTTCTAACTTGGCTCTTCTTGTTTGTTTGTGTAGTGTAGTTGACATCTGTGCATGCTTGGTAGACGGTCTACTTCTACTGCCTTGGTGCCCTTCGACCCCTAAGATAGGTAGAAGAAGACGCCAACACTGATGCAAGCAACACCAAGCCGCTGAAATGGAAGGTCCTGATCCTCATGCTAATTCCCACATTCCACCACCCAACCACCCTCTCCACAATTACTTCACCCCAGGGAATACAACTCCCTAATTTCCACCCTTGTTGACCAAATGCCAGGTCAACAATTCTCCATTCCACCAGCCCTTCTTGTACTCCTCAATTTCTATGGGATGAAGAACAAGAATTCTCGCCACCACATAGATGCTTTCCTAGAAACTTTCTCAACCTTTCATTCCCCATCCGCAACTGATGATTATATTAGGAGGACCCTTTTTACATTCTCCCTAAAAGAAAAGGCAAAATAATGGTATATATCCAAGCCCAATTTAGTGACATGGGTGGTGGTGAAGAATGAATTCCTCAAGAAATTCTATATGATATCAAAGCTCACTCAGATGAGAAGGTGCATCACCTCCTTCACCTAAATAGAGAATGAACCCTTCCATTAAGTGTGGGAAAGATTTTAGAAGCTCTTACGTGACTACCCTCATCATGAAGTACCTCTATGGCAGTTGGTGTTGTCGTTCTACATTGGGCTTGTTGATCTAAGTCAAACTACTGTTGATTCTTCATGTGGAGGGAAATTCATGGCTAAGCCCCTGGATGAGTCTTGGCCCCTTTTTGAGCATATAGCTGAGAACTCTCTCCACTGAACCTCGAGTAAAAGGGATCACTATGACCATAAATACATTCCTACTCCCCATCCTGCATATCCACTCTGAACAGAAGCCAACCCCCAAATGATGAAGATGATGGCTGACATGATGAACATGATGAAGAACCAAGCTGGGGGTTCTTCTAGACAGTCTACCATGCCAGTTGATGTCATTGACGAAGAAGTGAATTCTCTGCATGCTTTTGGAAACTGAATCAATCAAGGTCCTATGTCCAACTCTTATACTCCAAAATGGAGGAACCATCCTAAATTCTCTTTGAAACAACTAGGTGAAGAGGGGGAAGGACAGCCAAGGCAACATCAAGGTCCTAGGTATAGTTCTAAGTTTTAGGATGAGGTGATTGGTAGGCTAAGAAGCCTTGATAAAGTGAAGAAAGATGTTTCTTCTCATGGATAGACAATCAATTGCCTTGAATAAAGGCTTGGTCAAATTTCCCTCTCATTTTCTCATCGTGAGGAGGGAAGACTCCCCTCACAACCCATGGCTAATCCTAACAATGACATTTGTCCCATGGGTAGTCCTCAAGTTACATAACCCCCTCCACCAAGCCAAGTCTCCCCACTTCAACAGTACTAAGGACCACCTATCCATATGCTCCCCCGCCTCCACAACCTCCATTCAACTATCAATACACTCCACCTCCACCTCACTCATACCAACAAACCCCTTCACAATATCACCCCCATCCACAACCACCACAAACTCACCCACAATACATCCTTGAAAATTGAAATCCCCCACACCAAAGACCACCACCACCCCCAACAACCACAACCTCCACCACAAGTTTCTTCTTATACTATCCATGAGCATGCGAAGGCAATGATAGTGTTGAGGAGTGGTTTTAGAGCAGCCACAGGACACTTTAGTTGATAATGTAGCCAGTGATGCCAGAGTTGGTACTGGGATTAGAAACAATTATTCAGGTTGAGGATACTTTGATAGGCATGCAGGATGATACTATGATCCAAAATGATGATATTATGATTCTTGTGATACCGATTGATGATTATGTTGATTTGAGCTGGTTGGGAGCACAACTCCTTCCTTTTCTAGACACACTTGAGAAATAATCCACTAAAAAAAGGAAGAATAAGCACACTGAATACATCATGAAAACTTTTAAGTAGGTCAAGATTAATATTTCATTGCTTAATGCAATCAAGCAAATCCTGTCTTATGCCAAGTTCTTGAAAGATTTGTGCACATTCAAGAGGAGGACAATGAGAAGAATGTTGAGGAAAGTCAAGCTCACTGAGTAAGTGAGCTCAATTATACAACACATTGTGCCAAGGAAAAGGAAAGATCCCGACGTACCCATCATCTCTTGCTACATTTGAGCACACCGCATAGACCAAGCTCTTCTTGACTTGGGTTCTAGTGTGAATCTAATGTTGTATGATGTATATGCTGAATTGCAAATGGGACAATTGGGTCTAGCTCATTACACCTTGCAATTGGCTGACCATTTCGTGAAAATGCCAAGAGGGTGAGGTGATGTTGTATTGATGATACTTGATGAAGATACCTATGAATTCTTCCCTGTTGACTTTATTGTGTTGGATGTGGAAAAATACTCAAGAAAGGTGCCTATTATGTTGGGGAGACCCTTCTTGGATACAACCAATGCAATGATTCATGTGAGGACATGTACCATGTTTGTGACCTTCATGCACATGAAGATCCGATTGAACATTTTCAAGTCTTATACTAAGTCCGAGGTGATAGGTGCCACAGAGGAAGATTGCTATTTTATTGAGTGTCTTGATGAGATCGTAGAGGAATGTCTACCTACATGGATTCAATCTACCACTTAGGGTAGATGTCTAGAGCTATTGTGGAATTCTGAGATTAAGATGATGATGAGGATGAGAAAGATGAACTAGCCTTGGTGGCTGCAAGTGACGACCTCCTATCCATTTATGAAAAACCTATGAAAAATTCCCTTGAAGAACCTCTGGTCCTTCAACCCAAGTCTCTTCCTGAAGGGCTGAAGTATGCTTTCCTAGGTTTGAAAGACAACCTCCAAATGAACATTTCCTCTATCCTTTCTCTAGAACAAGAAGATGCCTTGATGTTGGTTTTGAAGAAAAACATTCAGGTCATTGGATGGCCCATTGCTGACTTGAGGGGCATTGACCCTTCCATCTGTGTTCATAGGATTTATCTTGAAGTTGATGTCAGGACAACACAAAAAATGCAAAGAAGCTTGAATTCAAAGCTAAAATAGGTCATGTCACAAGTAGTAGTAAAGTTGCTAGATGTTGGGATTATCTACCCCATTTGTGATTTCCCTTGGGTGAGTCCCATCTAGGTTGTGCCCAAGAAGGGTGGAATCACAGTACTTGAGAATGAAGATGGAGAGTTGATTCTAGTGAAAGAGCAATCCAAGTGGAGGATATCTATAGATTATATAAAGCTGAATGAAGACACCAAGAAGGATCACTTTCCTCTCCCATTTATTGATTAGATCTTGGAAAGACTTATAGGGCATAGCTTCCACTATTTTCTTGATGGTTACTCAGGCTACTTCTAGGTAACAGTTCATTCTGTAGATCAAGAAAAGAGGACATTCACTTGTACAAGTGGTACTTTTACTTACAGAAGAATGCCATTTGGGATGTGCAATGCTCCTTCTACCTTTCAAAGATGTGTGACATCCATCCTTACTGACATGCTTGATTCGTCTCTGGAGGTCTTCATGGATGATTTTTTAGTATTTGCAAGAGATGACTATTTGCTCCATCTAGAAATTGTGCTTGAAAGATTTGTCAAGGTTTGTTTGGTGTTATCTTGGGTAAAGAGTCATTTAATGGTTCCCAAAGGAATTGTTGGGGGTCATCGAGTTTCTAAGGCTGACATTGAGGTTGATAAGGCCAAAGTGGGCTTAATTTCCATTCTTAATGTTCCTTCCACCGTAAGACATGCCTATTCTTTCTTGGGACATGTAGGTTTGTACCACTGATTGATAAAAACTTCAATAAAATTTTGAGGCCACTTTGCCATTTGCTAGAAAAGGATGTGGATTTTAATTTTGATGAAAAGTGTGTTGAAGCTTTCAACCACTTAAAGCATAAGCTAGTCTCTGCTCCAACATGATGCAACCCCTAAATTTCTCTTTTCCATTCAAAATCATGACTGATGCATCAATATGGAAGTGGGGGTTGTGTTGGGCCAAAGGATTGGCCGGATTCCACATTCCATCTATTATGCAATAAAAACTCTAGATGAAGAACAAAATAATTACACCCATACTAAGAAGGATCTTCTCTCTATCATCTTCACACCAGATAAGTTTTGTTCTTATGTCTTGTAAAACAAGGTGGTGGTATACATGGATCATGCAACCTTGAAATATCTCATGGCGAAGAAAGATTCTAAGACAAGTTTGATCCGCTGGATTCTGTTGGTTCAAGAATTTGATTTGGAGAATGTTGACAAGAAGGGAGTGGAAAGTTCTATAGCTGGTCATCTCTCGTGCATTGAGACCCCTTATGATGAAGTGAACCAGATCAAGGAGATGATGCCCCATGAGAAACTCTTTTTTCTTGACTCCACTCAAAGACCATGGTACAAGCATATAGCCAAATTTTTGTCTAGTGGGAGAGTACCAAGAACATGGACTATAGAAGAAAGCAAGAGGTTGTTTGCCATGGTGAAGAATTATGTTCAGGATGACCCACATCTAAACAATTATTGTCCCGACAAACTCATCAGAAGATGTGTCTCTGAAACTGAGTATTAAGAGATCCTATCCATGTGCCACTCTAGCATGTGTAGAAGTCATTTCAGCGGGAAACACACAATTGCCAAAATTCTTCAAAGTGGACTCTATTGGCTAATCTTATTAAAAGATGCTAATGAATATTGCAAGTGTTGTTTGAAGTGCCAAAAGGTGGGAACTTTCATGATGCCTCTATCACCCATTCTAGTAGTTGAGGTGTTTGATGTTTGGGAAATTGACTTCATGGGTTTGTTTCCTTCCTCTTTTGTATATGTGTACATCTTGGTGGCCACTGATTATGTGTCCAAGTGGATTGAAGAAATTGCCACAAGGATGAATGACCACAAAGTGGTTTGTGACTTTGTCAAGTTGAACATCTTCAGCCGATTCGGTGTACCACAAGCAATGATTAGTGATGGAAGAATCCATTTCATCCATATGACCTTTGAAGTATTGCTAAAAAGGCATGGTGTGAATCATTAAGTGGCTACTCCTTACCACCCTCAAATGAGTGGTCAAGTTGAGTTAGCTAATTGGAAGATAAAGTTCATTCTTGAAAAGATGGTGAATTCAGATAACAAGGATTGGTCTTATCTCAATGAAGCCTTGTGGGCATATAGAACAACATTCAAAGCCCCTATTAGAACCACACCATTTAAACTTGTGTATGGAAAGAGCTACCATCTACCAGTGGAAATGCAACACAAGGCACTATGGGCATTGAAATCCATGGACATGGATAGAGACACTGTCAGAGTGAGAAGAAAATTGTAGTTGCATGAGCTATAAGAAATGAGACATGAATCATATGAGATGTCAAAAAGCTACAATGAAAGGACCAAGTTTCTACATGATAAGCTAATCAAGAAGAAGAACTTTGAGCCCAGACAATGGGTATGCCTGTACAATTCTAGGATGATGAAGCTCTTTCCCAAAAAACTTATGATCTAGATGGGAAGGGCCTTATATAATCAAATATGTATATACATTTGTAACTATTGTGATATGTGAAAAGGACAGAGCAAAATAGTTCACCATCAATGGAAAAAGGTTGAAACCCATTATTAAAGTAGGTCCAGACAAAGAAAACTAAAGTTTTGACATTATGATGGTACTGGAGGAACACCCAATTGATGAAGAGATGTGCTTAAATGCACATAAGAGAGACATCTATTACAAGGATGCGCTAAAGGTTCCACGAGGATGATTGAGTCAAGAATTAAAGCTCGACTGAAGGGATAATATATAGTGCTAGTGGGAGGCAACCCATCTAGGTTTGGGAACTTTTCAACCAACCTTCACTTTTTGGTACTTTTACTTTGTTTTTACACAGTTCTAAGAGTACACACATGCACACTTGTATTTGATAGTTAAGTTTAATTTTTGAGGATATGGCAGGTGATAGTTTAAAGAGAGAGTAAAGATGAGTACAAGCATGTATGTGTGAAGAAAATGTGGCATCCATGCAGTAAAATTAAAAAATATGAAGTTTTGTGAAATTCTCAATGATAAGGAAATTTTAAAGGACTCACCACCACCATGGTGATGAAAAATGGCCATGGTGGAATGCAATGAAAATGTTACAGTGACATGTGAAGTTTTGTGAAGGAATGGCCACAACCATGGAAATCAATAGGGCCAAGGCGCACACAAGACAACACGACCGTGGCCACTACCACATGCATGGTGATACAATGGCAGCATGACGATGGAGCCAACCACGACCGTGGCAATACAATTGTAAAACCTACAAGAAAGTTAGAGAAAGATGGGAAAATTTGTGAAGGAATGACCATGACCATGGAAGCCACCATGATTGAGGCACATGAAGATCACCACGATCGTGGCAACCTCCACAGGCATGGTAAGGGTCATTCAAAAGCTGCCATCATTTCCAACACAGTCGTGGTCCCTACCATGGTCATTCCACCCCCTCTCCACCTCGCCCATGGCCACCCACTACGGCCGTAGTGGGGTCCGACCCCACCCAAAATTTTCAGTTAACCCCTATATTCATCCCCAACCACCCTCATTCTATTCCAACACCTTGACCCCCTTGCCTGTGGTGCATCATCGATGACCCTGACCCTTGCTCGATCCTCCATCTTCAACCTCCATTCCTTGATGATCTAACCCCCAATCACCTACTACACATCTGCCACCTATTCCTCTCCCATTTCCACCCCAAACCCTCTATCAAGCCAACCACAATCTCCACTTTCGTCATCCACCTCACCTACATCAATCCCACCTAAAAACCACAAAAGCCCAACAAATCTAGCCAAAAACCCTAAGCTAATACATCCTCAACAACCACGACAATCACTCTAACCTATATCACCCATATTTCACCTCCATTTCACCCCTCCACCACCAAATCCAAAAATCATAGCCCTTAACTCCCTAAGCACCTCCACACCATTGAGGGGAAAGGGAAGGCTATGAAGAAGAAGGCTAAAAAAGGAATTGAGATGATCACTGGAGAAAAGGTGCAGACCAAGAAGGAAACCTCCAACATCTCCATCCCATCACACAACCCCTCACCCTACAACTCGATCTGTACCTCATTTGGCCATTCAACATCTGTGAGTGCTTCCCACACTGATCATCGAACAACCACCACATCACCGATGCCACCAATGAGGAGGAGGAAGAGGAGGCATCTGAGGAGAATCTTGGTGCCATGATTGATGAAGTGGAGCTGGATATCCAAAAGCATCCACAACTAGAAAAGGGAGCAATAACCCCATCTTCATCAAGGATCCCTCCACGACCTACACCAACTCACCACTCCACCTCTTCACTTGGGGAGAGACAATAGCAACAACCACAGGCGAGGTGACAATTGATCATTGAAGAAGAAAGGGAGACTTCATGGCCACATCCTGAGCAAAGAGTGCCACTAGATTTAGATACAAGATTGGGATCACAAACATACCATGTTTATGAGGAGGATGATGATAGTGATGAGGAGGAACTCGTTTTGGAGTAGGAGGAGACGTTGGCCTATCTAGAGGTAAACAGATTGAAGAGGCTTGGTAAATCTCCTGAGGGAGTATCTTATGGGAGAGGTAGACAAAGAAGGATACAAACCACCCCTCTACCTCGAATGCATGACCAAGAGGGTCTATCAACAATGTATGGATGTAAGAAGGTGATTCATGATTTGGGCATAAAAGAAGCAGTGTAGGACAAGTCGATTGAAGCTAGGTTGTAGAAAGTGCTTTTCACAACACAAACCACTTATGTGGAGTTGACATAGTAGTTCTTCACTACACTTGAAAGGGTTAGAGTTAGAGGGTAAGAGGCAATCAAATTTGGAATCCTTAATAAAATCCACATGCTTACTGCTTCTAAATTGAATTGAATTTTTATCAAGGACCCCGAGGAGGCCAAGAAGATGAATGATGAAAAGATTGAGAAGGACACTGACATTGAATATTATGACTTTTGATATTAACTGATTGGAACTCAAGGGTACACAACTGGAAAGTCAAAAATAATGGCAAATAGCAACCCTTTGGTCTAGTATGTGCAAAAAGTCATTACTAATACAATTGTGGGAAGATATGAAAATCATTGGAACATCTCACAAAAAGACTTCTTTGTGTTAGAAGGGATTATCAAAAGAAAATATCTCAACCTAGGAGTACTATTGATAGATCATATGAGGTCAATTCCTTCCAAGAGAAAAACTCTATCTGTCATGGGAGGAATTGTAACCTCAATTGTACTGGCCCTAGGATGTGATATCTTAGGTCTCACAGAGGATGAGGGAGCTCAATTTGTTGATCTGAAATACCTCATTCCTTCCCAAATGATCAATGTAAAAATAAAAGGTTTAAGTATAATGTGAGACCCGGATTAGCGATAACATACATAGAGCTACCATACCATGTTGTCCCACTCCTCATTGATAGGGGTTTCGCTAACCTTTTGGATTTGCGGCTGAGGGAGTGGGAGAAAAGCAACCCTAAAGAGAACTACAATGCCACTACTGTACATGAAGTAGTTGGGGAGTCAAATGTCCAGGGGTAGCAAGAATAAGAAGAAGAAGAGAAGTTAAGACAATCCTAAAAGGTGAGAAGAAGGGCAACATCCCAATTGCAACAACCTTCAACAAATTCGTACGACATGTCATCCATATAGACGCAACTTGAAGGCATTCAAAAGGCACAACAAGATATGCAGCTCACCCAACAATACATGTGGCATGACCAACAAAAGATGCACTGCCAGGTCAACCACATGTATCATTACCACTATGCACAAGCTCAAAGGAACATTGAATGGGGTGAAGATTTATGGAGTGGTATATCGGGCTACCAGAAGACTTATCCACCCCCTTAGGATGACTAATGGGGTAACTACTATCAGTTCCCTCTAGTCTGCCCAGGTCCTTACCTCCTCAAGCAAGCCCTCATCAGCTCCAGCCAAACCAGCCACAACAGGGAGACCTACCACCTGATCACCCATACCAACTATGATTCTTACCCTACTATCCCTAAGCTTTAGTTCCATGCTGAGATAGCATGATTCAAAAGTTTGAGGTGGTAGGGCGGTATGCACCACCCTCACTCTCATTTTTTTAGACCTATTCACCTACTGATTAATTGTTTGATACCATCATATCTAGCATAGAGTTCCTTTTTCTTACATCCATGCATACATGTAGTTTAATTTCATGCATTTTTGTTTAATTTTTCAAAATTTTGTTCTTTTTTCTCTTCCATGTCGTGCATTGCATTTTCATGTAGAGTTTGGTAATTTTTGTGTGTTTTATCTAGAATTTTCTGTTCTATTCTTTAATTTTCCTAAAGTAGGTTTAGATGTGATTAAAATGCAAATTGGCACCATTTTGGCCAGTCTTACCCAAATTTGGAACTCCTTGCCCAAAAGCTTGTTTCAGCTTAAATCTCCAATTTTTGAATTAAAAGTTGTTGATCTTTGAGAAATGCATGCCATATTATGAGTTTATTGCTAAATGGTCTTGATTGTTAACTTTTTACATGTGCATCACCTCTCTCATATTTGTGAATGTTTTGGTTGAATTGTGAATTGAGCAAGCTATGAACGCTTAGAGCCTATGGAAGTACATGATATAAATGTGAATCCCATATTGTTCACTCATGTGGTGTGATATCATTTGATGAAGTTTGTATTAGTTTTTATGTAGGAGATTTTGTGTTGAGAACCAAAATAAAGACCCCTCTTTGACCTGACTCCTCTTTCACTATCTTCATATCCCTCCGCCTCATGAACGGATGCCTAAGTGCACATATTTAGACTTGGCCACCTCCAAAAGTTTGGGGTGGCCATATGTACATCTCCTCACTTCACTCTCTCCACCATATGCCATGTCTACACCAAGGGCAAAAACAAAGAAAAAGAAAAGAAGAAAAGAAAACAACAAAAAAATAAAAAAAATAAAAGATGCTCATGTTTAGAGCATCTAAAAAAAGATGAGTGTTGAAGCACTCCAATTTCTTACCGCAATCCTTTTTTTCATTTTCATACCCATTGATCTAGGAAACATCAAGCCTAGATCACTTTACCCTTTTCTACAGCAATGTGAGCCACTTGGTGTGGTTTGAAGCATGAGATTGAATGCATGAAAGTGAAGCATCACTCATAGTCTTCATTGATTAATGCCATCATGAAACGATTTACCCAAAATTACATGAAGGACATATGGAAAGCATGCGTGTTCTAGGATCTATATTCAAAGTTTGTATGATGAGTGCTGTTTTTATGATTGGTTTGTGAAAGTGGAGAGGAGACAGGTGGAACACACACACTTAGTCACTTTTGAGACCATTTAATATATAATCACCTTTTGCATTGCATTTATCATTTGTGTTTGATTGAAAGAACTGAATAGAGTGATTAAGTTGGATCATACTTGAGGACAAGTATGTTTTAAGTTTGGAGTGGTAATGCCGCCCTATTTAGGGCTTCATCTTGTGTACTTTTGCATTATAATCACATATAAACATGTTAGATTGCAAGTTATTTCCCTCAATGTGAACTTTCATGTCAAATGCACTTATATATCCTTTTGTGTCCTTGTCAAGGTAATTATACATACATTGAATGCATAGGAGGGAGAAGGAGAGCATCCTCGAATTTTCACACTCCAGGATCAGGCCTAAATATCCCCCAAGCAATCCTTGGATGTACAAGGATCAATCCAAGCCAAAAAGAGTCCAATTGAAGAAGTTAGTGTCAAGATCAGCTGAAGGAACCATCACCTCAGCCATTCTACATCACAATGGTCATGGTGAATTGATCTCAAAAGTCATAGAAGCTTCAGCCAATTTGTGCACAAATGCCCACGACCATGGTAAGAAAAATTGTTGTGGCCACTGAAGACATCACGACCGTGGTTAGCAGCATGGATGTGACCAATGAGTTGCAACTTGCCTATGGACCATGCCACGCTCGTGGCAAATTAATCTCAAATGGTCTAAAAACCAACAATGACTCAGCCCAAAATACACATGAATGGCCATAGTCATGTCCATCAACACGACCATGACCCTTGAAGGCCAACTTACATGTGGCGCCCAACCATGACTGTGGCAATCCAAGGTCAAGATGACCCCCAGAGAAAACATAGCTGTGGCAACTCCAACACAACTGTGCTACCCAACACGGCCGTGATACCCTCTACCCAACACGACTATGGCACCCACCACGGCCGTGGCCACTCAAGAACATTTCCCTCCACCTCATTGCATATCTCCACCTCATCCCTTCCAACTCCCATGACCGTGACACCCAACCACCACCACAGTTGTGGCACATCACCACGACCATGGTGACCACCTAACCCTACCCAACTTTTCCACTACATTTCCACTTCTACCCCCACTTAACGTAGTGCTTCCCCACCATGTATATATACATAGGTGGTGGACACAACATGAAGGTTAGCTTCTTTATAGCCTCCTTAGCTACTCCCTAACATTCATTTCTCTCTTCCTTGCATTGAAGACCATCACCTACCTCCCACCTTCCATTTCCACCCAAAAACCTTAGTTTTCTAAGATTTTTCATAATAATCCCCTACCTTCTCATGCCATTCATCAATCTTGGAGGAGGTGCCATGTTATACAACTGCTAGGAGGTGAAGGATAAGGGTATTCCGTGAGCTCCATAGATTTCTACCTCTTTCTTCTCTTTTCTTTTCTCTTTTGTGTAGTTATGTGTAGCTAAGCCCCTTGTGATGGGCTGTTTGGGGGAAAAATGATACTTTGATACCATGTTGGGGGAAGATAATTTGTAAACTCTATGATTTCATTCTAGGATGATTGTTTTCTATTTATATCTCATTTCCCATGTTTCTACTTGCGATTTGTATCTAAAAATACGAATTGCTTGTGTTTGTGTGCTTGAAGCCACCTAAGTATAGGAGAAGATAGCAGATGTGGGGCTATCTTGGGATTTGATTCTAGTTCCAATTAGTGGATCCATAGATAGAAACCATATGCCCCTACATATAGTCCTTCTCCTACTCCTAGGTTTGGGATCTAAGTAGCTAGTATAGGATTGATTGGTGCAATTGCCTTGGAGTTTGCTAAAACCTAGGTGGTGAGTAATGTGGGGTGAAACACCCCCACCTCTACTCACCAATTCTAACCTTGGCTCCCAATTACAATAAAAAATCCTATGCTAGAAACCTAGATTAATTAAATCCTAGTGAAATCTCACCTATACCTTATGCTAACTAATAGTGTAGGGTGATTTCTTAGCATTTGACTAGTTGTTTGGTTTAACTAATCTAAAATGAATGATTATGCTTGCCTGTTCTATCTTTCCCTCAATTGGAATCTTAGTATAAATCCCAAATGGCCCACCTATATTTATCATTGATAAAACCTATCTTGTTAATTTAGCTTGCTCGTGCTAAGTAGTTGCTTTCTTTTAATTGCCCCTTACTTAATTGCTCAGTCTTTTCTAGTTAGCTTTTGCTTGAGTAGTTAGTGCTCTTTTGAGCTTTCTAGTTTTGATCTTGCTAGTTAGTTGTAGTCTAGGTCATTAATCGCTCTCGATCTTTAATTTCTAGTGTAGTGTAGTTTCTTGCTCTTATGTAGTCAATTGCATTGTCTTTCCTCGTAGACTTAACTTGTTTCGGGTAACTTAGGGGTTTTGATAATCTAGCTTCTTTCTTCCCTTTAAATGCTTTTAACATTAGAGTAATCAACCTAAATCACCTTTAAAGCCTAAAAAACTGACTCTCCACATTAGGAATGTAGCCCACACTAACCTAGATCTAGTGCCCCCTCTCTCCCTACAGATCGACCCCTTTACTTGCCTCTCACCTATACTATGACATGACTCTGTGTGGTTACGGAACCATATTTGGTTTATGTGATTGTGTTAGTTTAGGGCCACCTTTTGTAAATTCAAAATATCCATGTGTGTTTCCCTAAGTTGCATCTAATCAAATCCAATTGGCTAGTTGTAACCCAAGGTCGTCCAAAATGCACCAATGCACAACATGATGCCATCACCAATCCTTGATCCAATCAAATTGATCAATGAGCCAGGTAGTTCATCACATGAAATGGTCGTTTGGTCAATCTAGAGCCGATCGGTTCACATAGTGAACCGATCAGTTCATGCCACAATTCAACCAATATTTAACCAATGCAATTTCAATCAACTTGACACTCCAAAATGATCAGTTTTAACACTTGAATCGATCGATTCAGAGTCTAGTTACTCAATTATTGTTTAAAGAAAATACCTAAAGAATTTCATGATCAAGTTAAACATCATTCATGAATGAACTCCTATTCCAAGTGTATCCTATGTGTGTGACCCCATAGGTTTACGTTGGTATTGAATGTCAATAACTAATTTATGACATCACAAGCAATGAGCAGTATCTAGAAACACATCATTGCTACCCAAGTAATTTGGAAAATTTGAGACCAACTTCAACTTACAATATGTGATTTGTGTTATAATGTTTGCATAGTTCCTTTTTCATGGATATATAAATTAAGCTTGAGGCATGGAATCATCATCCTCTTCAATATTCAATCCATGTTCCTTGAACTAGAGCAGATTGTCTGAGATATGTAAGATCAATATCACATATTGACTCACATGAGCATGGCCATGTATTTATTGGTCTCTCTTATGAAGTGGCCAAGATATCATACTCTATAGGAGGGACAAATCCCATCTACATCACTCATAGTCATCCCCATGTGTCACAATGTACCTAATCATCACCTTTATGGCAACCCTTATTCAAGGTCATAGTGGATGATGTCAAAGTACACTGAACGACATGTGATGAGTGCAATGATTTCAGGTGTAAGAATAAAAATCACCACTAAGACTATGAGAGATAATTTTGACAACCATGTAATGGTTTCCATCCATCACTCTCATGGTGGGTTTGTCCAATACACTATTCTCTAAAAAGTATCTATGTGTTTGGTTTGATATCATATATCATGATTGATGAGATTCTATCATCAAGCAATATACACTCTAGTCTTATGTGTCATTGTTGTCTATTAACCTTCCATAATAACAACCATCTAGGGACATACCAAGAATGTATATACTCTTTACATTTGTATGATCTCATTGTTCAGGTCTTCAACTGAAGACATACGTCATTGAGTAATATCATTCTATATACATTTATTATGTCACATCATTGTATCATATCTGATAAAATTGATAAATAGAAAAACTTATTTTATTATTAATCAAACCATTTACAAGATATTTCATTACAATCATGATATGATTGGCTCTGTGGGCATATACACCACCACCAACAACTCCTTACATAACACAATCTCCCCCACAAATGAATTTGAAGTTAAATATCACTTCCTCTCTCCATCCCTCTACCCAGTATTACCTTTTGAGGAAGTTAAAACCTAAGAGGAGGGATAATAAAACCATTATCTTCCATGGCTTGACATATCACAACAAGAACCTAGGAGAAAGGAGTTCAATGTCATCATACACGGGAGAGCATCCATGAAAAAAATATTCCTACTTCCTTGGTTGTAGTTTCCATCACCCATATGATGCTCATGTCCTAACATTAATCTCTCATCCTATATATGATTGTAAATCTATGAACATATGGATCACAGATAAATAATCGATCTTCATAATCATCCACATCAACCTACAACATAGATAGCTTGTACCCATAACTTAGATCTCGTAGATGCTCTATAACCTACTCACTAGACTCCTCACACCTCTAACTAGATTGTAGTAGGTTGTGGGAGTAGAAGACCTACCTATAGATATCAATCATCGAGTTTTAACTAGTGTTTCTACTCCAAAAAAATGTCCTATGGAACCTTCCTCTTTGATTCCTCAAAGTCATGTTCCCTGCTTCTAGACAAGTCACCATTGTATGTATCCCATTGTCATCAGTCTCAACCCTTTGTCCCTTACTCCCTTGGGACATAGATCAGGGTGGAGCACCAACAACTGAAACTTAGCAATGATTTTAGACTAACAGTGATCCATATAGCCAAGAAAGGAGAGGTAGTTGTCCCTTCTAGTACCTAGTCATATTTTTATACATCTATGATTGGTTCTATGGGAGCTAAGGGATTATATGGAAATTGCCTCAAAAAATTGAATCTTGAAGACCACCTTTAGGAGGGATCCAAAAATAAGTACACCATGTTGACATCCCAAAATTTCCACTTGGATCAATCAAAAGATGGTTCATGGAAAATTCATTTCAAACACGAAGTTACAATTCGATATATGTGTCTATATTGGGTTGGTCTCAAAATGCATGTCAAGTAGGATTTCTTGAGTAATTAATTTTGTAATATGGACCTAATTGTCTTGGTGTATTAGGGTTAATTTCACTTCCTTGTACTTGTCTCTCTCCTATATATAGGAGGGAGTAAGAAATATCTATTAGCCTCCCATATTATTTTTCACATGGTATCAGAGTATACATATGCAACTTAACCCTAGAGGAGAGTGCCTCCTCCTGTGGGTGGCCGCCATCTCTTCTTGGCTTGGCCACTCATCAAGCATTAACCCATACTCCATGGTCATCTCCTCTCTTTTTCTTTCATAAAGATCATGTCTTACATAGCATTCCCATAGAAGTCCTAATGCTACTTGTCTATCATCCACAAGCCTCTTACCCTTTTACATTTTTAGTTCATAGTTGTCTAGCAAAAACAATTGATGGTTTAACAATTATATCTTATGACAACGAGATGGTGCCTGTTGGATCCATCTCAAATGTTAACATTGTTGTTGTCATCCATCTCATGTGACATATGGTCAGTAGTGGATGCGCATGAAGCGCACCACATCATTTTCTTTATGTCTGGTGACAAGATTGCACATCATATTTGTCGAAACATGTATGCATACAGATCTGATGAAATCCATCATGTATGACATATGGTCAATAGTGGAGGGGCATGAAGCACACCACATCATTTTCCTCATGTCTGGTGACAAACTTGCACATCATATTTGTCCATACATTCATGCATGCAGATCAAATGATGAGAATACTTATAAGATTCTAATTCTTCTATAACCTAACTTGAAAAGATAGTCACATATATAAAATACATACAATGGTTACACATCATTGTCCACAACTCATTGCTTCTAAATCTAGTTGAATTTCTTAGAACATACCTGCCTCAATCATCGACACATGGCCACATGGGCATGCACATTTCTATATGTCTCCTTATTGTAGAAGCATATAATCATCTCAATGATTTTTAGCACAAAATATTAGCATGCAAAGATAGTGTTGATGATATCTCTACTCACACGGAAAAATAACATGAGCTTTGCCTTTACAGGTTCAAGGAAGTTTTTTATTTTTTAGTTCTTCTTTCTATTCCAATTTTTGGAGGCCTTTCAATTATCATCTAAATAGGAAATTAAGATGAAGAAGGTCGTGACGGTAAGAATACACAAGTTAAAGATTGAGAAAATGAGGTGAAGTATTTTTTGTCCCATGCTCTGACTTACCATCCTCCAATGCAATACAGAAGATGCTCCAAGGCAAACAACCCCGACTTGCATCCTAATTGGATCTGGTTTTTGAACTAATCCATAAGGGTTAATCCACTTCTCTATACTTTCCTCATCTCCTATATATAGAAGGGGGATTTCCATCTACAAAAAATCTAATCATCTTCCCATCTTATTTTACACAAAGACAAACAAAACAAAATGACTGGATAATAACTTGAGAATAAATAAACCAAATGTATATGTTATAATGAATGATTCATCACATATATTGCACAAGAATAATTAATAGATATTCATGCTAGAATATAGTATTAGTACACAAACGTCAACCACTCATGTCTACTCTTTTCTAATTGTAGAAGTTCACTATGCTATATAATAGATAGGAGGTTTGATTGTACTATAACAATACATAAGTATTCATTATACTATTATGTATGAGTATGTCTATCTATATATATTCATACATTTGTAAATTGATGGTGTCATTCTATTTTATTCTCACATATTGTTAACAACTTGAGAGCTTCAAAGAATGACTTTCTCATCCCCTAAATTAAAAGGAAAAAGGAGAAGAAGGATAAGGAGGCCAAGAATCAAGAAGCCAAAGAAGAAAGGAAGTAAAATAGGTGGGTTTCCTCCATGCAGTGATGGCCCAACAACATGATTCCTCTTTAATCTAGTTCTTCTTATCCAAAACTTCTTTCTTTTTCATTTTTATCCCGTTTTTGTATGGTTCTGTGGTAGAACTAGTCATCCCATCATTAAATGTTGAATATTTTTGTTGAACATTTGTTTTAATGTACTTACTTAATTTAATCTTGAATTTATGTTAACTTTTCATCTCTTCTTAATTATATCGATTTTTTTTTGTAATACATGGAATCATAATGTTATTTTCAGAATTGATCACTTTCGTACATGTTTTAGAGAATCTCAATTTATGACATATATAATTTTCTGGACTGTGTATTATATTTAGTTTGACTCTTTGTATGATAATGGTAAAAGTATACTAAGATAAAAAATCTATGGCCATAATGAAGAGTATATCAGGATGACATAGGAAATAATATTGTGTTCCTTTTAATCTAATTTCTTCTTAGTCAAAAGGCATTAAAATATTCAATTGGAATTCGTCAAGTTCATTTCAATATAATTGAGGTGTTTAATACAAATCAAATTTTCTTAAAAACCTTACCATTTATTCATACATAAATGAGGTTACAACAGACAAAACTACAAAAAAGATAACTAAACAAGATATTATAAATACAAATCAAAATTGATTGCATGTTTGTGTGCTCATATAAATTTTTTTGTCTTGAATCATTTCAAACCTCCATTGTCCCTCAGGTTGGAATATAGATTTTGTTTTATGTAAACAAATAAAACCAACAATCAAACAACTAACCAATTAAGTTTTTATCCCACCCGCATTAATGATAAAATCAGAAATCCCATTGATTCCATGTGAATTCAGCCTAACACTGTATTACTTGTGCTACATATTGTTTTTCATGACAAGTTGTAACATTATAATTATTTAATTCATTGAACACTTTGTATATAATAATATTTGGCATTTTTTCCTAGAAATCATTCCCCGTTTACCAATTTTCAAATTCTTTGTTGACTGTGTTAATAATTGTATATATATTTTATATGTGTATTTATTATTTTTGTAAGGATGTTAATAAATTCTTTATCAAAATTTCATCCTTGTATTAATTGTGAATGTTAGGGTCAAGATAAAGTACTAATGGCTTGTCCTAACTACTGAACAATCTAGAAGTAGCTGCCTTCCATAGAAGTAGTGCAAGAAGGCAAAGGAAATGTGACCCTTTTCTAGAACACCAACTGAGTGAAGTCCAGCCCCTTCCTAAAGTAGTGAAGAAGAACCTAATAGACTACTCAAATCTAGAGCCAAATCAAGAATCCAATTCATCCATTACGAAGTTGGTGGTGGAAACTAATCAATGACTCCTTGATCCAAGCATAACTTATATTGTTCAACAAAACTAAATTTTAGGCCTAGCATCCAAAGATCCTAGCCTCCACATCAAGAAATCCTTTCTTGAGATGGGTGATGTTGTGATGATTTCCCAATTGATAGATTATGGACAATGGATTCCATCTTTTTTATGATTCACTCTATTCAAAGGAGAAGCAATAGACTCCAGGCTTGACTAATTAATAAAGAAATTCAAAAAATAAAGGAATTCCAAAATTCAATAGAAATAATTCTAATTAATTGATATTAATTAGAATTTAATGGCTCCATCACTATATAGCATAATGAAGTTTCTTTAAAAAGTTCTTTCTACCAAGAAAAATGGTAACTCAACCAAATCACAAGCTTCAACAATCAACTTAGGAATTTGGTGGCTGAAGCATGGGATAATTCTAAAGAGTTGTTGAGGAAGTATCCCAACTACAATCTACCCAATTGGAACCAATACTACATTTTCTACAATGGATTGAATGGCAACATGATGACAATGGCGACTAAAAAATATATGGACGTTTCCTTACAAAGAATGCAAATGAAGGAAGGGAATTGATTGATACCATGGCCCTCAATTCATCTAACAAGGGTGGTGAGAGGAGAAGCACTAGGAGTGAAATCTATAAGATAGAAGTTGTTTCTACAGTTAACTCTAAGATAGACATCCTCCATAATAAAGAGATTCCATTAGTGTCTAAACAATCCACAAGATTATGAGACATGAGTTTCATAGATACACAATATGCTGCACAATGTGCAAGGTGACTCCAAAAGGCATGAAACAAGAACAAGTAATTATGGTGGCAACAATAATGACAACCTATTTTCTATGCCTACAACCATGGATGGAGAACCATCCCGACTCTTTGTGAGGGAACCAAGAATCATATCACCAACAAAGCGGAGACAAAATGTCAAATGATTGTTATGACCACACAGAGAGTACCTCCACTAATTATATGAATGAGACATCCAACCTTTTGTAATTAAGAGGTTTCTTCGAGGATTGGATATACAACTTGGGAAACTCCACTACAATCAACAATCAAAATAAAAGTCATGGGGATCTCTATTCTAGAACCAAATTCAACCCAAGGGAGAGTCACCAAGGCAGTCCCTCCAGTGGATGAAGAAACATAGGTGAATCTTCATTTTCCTTTCCTATATAGAAGGAGAAGAAGAGGATTCTTATGTATGTAGTATAGAATTTGTGTCATATTTGTGGACTTACTTTTGTTTTTTAAAATGTGTTTATGGGTTCTCTAAATTTTTTAATAAGTGGTATCAGTAATTTTCTTTGAAGTTTTTTCCCTTATTGTATATGTAGTTGTTATCCCATATTAGGTTTAATAAAAAATCTCTCTTGAGTGATTCTATCACCTCTTATAATGGTCCTATAGGCTTTACAAAATTTTATTATTTGTACCTAAGAAAACACTTTTGATATAGTTGTAAAATGAATAAGGAGTATAGTGTTTTCTCATGTAAAACACAAAATAAAATAATTTTTTATATACACCTATTATTTTCTTGATCCTAATACCTCATTTTGTGGTATTTTGATATATAGTTGAAACTTTTATAAACCACACAGAACCAATACTCTTCATGATCATTACATTAGGTGAGCTCGACATGTTAAACTCTCAAGGAATGAGAGAGTGGTCTGGTTACCCCCTCTGGTACCAAATCAGTGTAGATTGTCATTCATAGAGTGCCTTCAGTGTGATTTCAACATAGGTCCTTCATTGGGACGTACCGACCTCTACCTCCTAGGCTACTCTGGTCGGACCTCTTCATGATCGTTAGTATTAAACATGCTCATAAATAAAAAATCATAAATTTACACTCCATTACTTAGTTAACGATTTTTTAACATTTGATAAAATGTTTAATGGTATTCCTTCATAACTAATATGAAGTTCAGAGTTTCATAAAAATGAGGCCTATAATATGGGGTCTGTCATTTGGAAAATGCAAATGAAATGAAATCGTCAACAACCCCCCTAAAACAGGTCAAGAAACCCTCATGGCCCCTTGGGTGAGTAAGTCTTCATGAGCATCAGGATGCATGTTTTCAAGAGGATACAATTCCCCAAAGGACATATTTGTGTGCATAAGCCTTTATAAGAAGCCAAGTTCCTTTACCCCTTGAGTAAAAATCTCTTGCTCAAGAGAATTTTACATTAATGCTTGATTCATTTCTAAAAATGTCTATAAAAATAATTTAGTTTTCTCATGTTTAACTCTATTGATATTCATGTGCTCCTTGAAAAGTTAGATATTGGTTCCTCTGGGGTGACATCCATAATCTAAACATCAACCCATATTCTTTAAGATATTTGACATAGTAGAGAAAAATACATAAATAAACTGAAAGATCTATTGATGTATATCCTTTCTCTTGATTATTTCTCTACTTATTCATGTTTTATTTAAGGACATGCAATCATTCTAGGTGTAGAGAAATTTGATATGTGCAGTTTATGTCATGTTTTACATTATTTTGTATTAACTTATCATGTTGCTTTTATCAGTAGTACACATTTATTATCTTGAATTTCACATGTATACCTTCAAGAAGTGAATCATTATTCTTTTATGTATAGTTCAAGTTAAATATACTATACATGCAATAAGGATCATGCACATGCAAAGACACCATCAAAATAATGAAGAAAATGTATAATTTTTTCAAATAATACATGACAAGGCGTGCCAATAGGTGGAAACATCATTTCGGGTTACAAGAGATTCATTGGGCTTAGTGGCCTAAGACACAATGTATCTCCCATGGGAGACAATACAAATGGGTCAAAAGGTCCCAATATTGATAGTATCAAAGAAGATGCTAATCAAGAAAATATGTCTGATCCTAGACATGTCACGTCAGATGCAGTTAGGATGTGATCAATATTTTTCCTTTAGAAAATGTATGGGTCACGTCGTGCTTTTCCATGCACATGGTGTTTGACCATTACTAGAGAATAAATATGTAGACATTTGTAAATTTAAGGGGATAATACTATTTTATTTCCAAACACTTTTGGCTACTTGAGAGATTCACACCCCCTAATTTGAGAGGAAAAGGGAGAAGGAGAACAACCTTCTCACCCTCTGATCTGAGAGGAAAAGAAAATAGGAGGAGTAGGAAGCTAAGAAGCAAGAAGAGGAAGAATAAAAAAAATGTAGTGGGTGGATTTCCTCCATGGAGTTATGACTCAATGGTGGAATTCCTCCCTAATCTTGTTTGTATTCTTGTAAAAAATTTCCTTCTACATGTTTATCCCTCTTTTGTATTTTAAGTGGTAAAACTAGTCATTCCACCCTAAATGTACACTTGTTCTTGATGTTTAGAGGATAAATAGTTATGTTTATGTATTCAACTATTTTACTTTCAAAACTTATGTTAGACTGTTCATCTTTTTAGTCATATGGATGTAATCTCTTCTAATACATAGATTGTGTGTTAATTTTTAGAATCAACCACTACATTACAAATTTTAGCTAATTTCAAGTCATGAAGTCTATAATTTTATGGATTGTGCATTATATTTGGTATCCACTCTTGCATGAGAATGCTAGGTTATACTAAGACCAAAATTCAATTGCCATAATGAATGGTTTATTAGGATAATATATGCTATAGTATTATTAGTTTATTTTCATACCGGTGAAAGACATTAAGAACATTAAGTTGAAGTTTTTATGTTAATATCTATGTAACTGAGGTGTTTAACATGGATTATAATTATTACATGTTTGAGTGCTTAAACACAATTATTTAACTTGAATCTCTTCACTCGTTCTCTATTGCTTGGATTATAATGTTGGTTTTATTTTTAATAAATAGATCAAATCAACAATCAATCAACCTACCAATTTGCTTTTAACCCAATTTCATAGTTGTGATAACTTCATAAATCCCCATGATTCCCTATGGATACATCCTAACACTATACTACTTCTAATATGTACTATTATTGCTATGTTATATTTGAATTGATTAATTGAACACACACTTCCTAATCATCAACTCGCAACAAAGTTATCATTGGTGATGCTTTTTTCACATTAAATAGGCTTGGGATCATATATCCATAAATGTGCTAAGATCAAATTCTTTTGCATGAAATGATCTTTTTGTCTACTCATTGTGTATGAATTGGATTATATGTTTGTGGTTGCTTCTTGTAAACTATATGAAATAGATGGGAACTCTGCACTTGGTTGTCTAAAAAAAGTGTTTAACTCTATACATTCCTCATTCTAGTCCATAGTAGGGACAATAACCCACTTGTTCAAATCCACCATACTTGGGTACCCCAACCTTGTCTCCATAACTACTATCGATACCATATACAATTATTATTTCTACTAACTAGGTAGAATTGGGATTTATGTTGTTGGATATGACTAAGAAAAAGACATCATTATGATTATCCTATAAAATTAGATGCTAAGTTCACATACTAGTATTGTTTCCCACCTATATATACTAAGTCGATACATGGGTCTGACAAATAAAGGTAAAGCATCAAAGAGTCTATCTTTTTTATTTTACTCACTTTGGTCCAATAAATCCTAGTGAGTTTGGTACAAAGTATGTGACTCGTTGTGGTAGATTCTCTTATTATATTTGGCAATCAAAAGGATCGATGTAATAAAAAATCTCAATGTCCTATATATGTGTTCATATCTATTGAATACTACAAGGATATAATTGTCACAATAGCAAGTTGTTTTTCTACATGGAGTGAAGTTTTCCTTAAACTGCACTATTTGTAGGTCCTATAATACTACCATATTCCATTTAAAATAGACAAACTTAATTCCAAACAAGACTTAAAATTGGTGACAAGGATGCAATATTACCTAACCAAAAATTGGTGATAAGGATGCAATATTACCTCCTTCCAATACTAATTTCAAAAATGACTTGACTTAGATCTTCTTCCATTAGAAACACCAACACCCCCCACATGTCACTTATGCACCACACTCATCTTAGATGTCAAATTAATAAATCCACAATACACCAACTACTAATCTTGGTGAACCTATTGATCCTAATACACCTAGAATAACTAGATATTGTAAGTTTTTGGCTTCTAAGCCTTAATAACACTATGATATTCCACCAACTATAATGCACATATCATCAGTGGCAGTTCTTAGAATACCAATGGGTGGATAATATGATCTTCTTATTCAAACTTGCAATTACGTAGCTATAACTAAAGCAATTTTATGGGTCTTATCCTTAAATTATGACATCTTTTTCAGCATAGATATTTTGGAATTCTCCTAAATCATAATGGGATCCTCTACATCCACAATATGATCTTGTACAACCTAGTGATTCTCGTAGAAATTCCAAAATTGCCTTAATCATCTTCAATGAGCACCCCAAGTTTAGGAATGCAGTTCTTAGTCTTTACATCATGCCTTTAATCACACTACCTTTATAATATGGATATGCCATGCTTTCCATTAACTCATATAGAGGAAGTCCTTCCTACTCCATGAAGACAAACGTCGACCACACTATCTGACAACTACACTTAATGTTGCAAGAGATAATATCAAGGATATAAACCCTCTTAACAAAATAAATTACTAAGATGACTATAAGATTTGGAACTTAGAAAAGGGTTTACACTCATTTTAAAGACTTAAAAAATTCCTAATGTGAAAGTCCCTAAGAAAATTTTTATATTTAGTCTTTATCATGTATCATGGTAAAAGCAATCCCTTATTATGATTGAGTAAATATGGCATATATATAGTTGAAATCCTACATGCTAGTAAGATCTTCACTTATATATTCTAGAAACTCTCACATGTAAAAAATCACTAGGTACACATACCAAGACATTGCCACCATAAATGCATAGGGATTGTCTTATGTTTAACAATAAGGTAGGAATATTGACAAGCTTTGTGCCAAAGAAGATCTTAAAAGTTTGCAACAACATATAGGAAAAAACTTTTGAAAATACAAAAAATGATGAAGAGAGATAGGTGTCAAGTTGAGAATATACTTTCTAAAAATAGAATTGAATTTGATGAAAAATATCTACAGAAACTATCAGCTTTTTTAAAAGTAGATACTTTACTCATTTGTTGATATTACCAAGGTAAACACTAAGATTGACAATTTGATCAAGAAAAAATTCTACCAACGATCTTTCAAATATGCAGTTAAAGACTAGAAAATCAAAGTGGGATAAGAAAATAGTAAATAAGCATTGGATACCATCACCATCGTCAACATCTTTATCTGGTAGGGTGTGTACTAGGACAAGATGTCTACCATTCTAGGTTAATATGGTTGAGGAAAAAGCCACAAGCCACATTGGCATTGCAACTCAATCAAGTCAACATAGTATTACAAGCTTCACCAGAATCTCCTATATATTTCCATTAAGATTATTCACCACTGCAATACCATTATCATAAAATTTACTATATGTAACCCCCCTCATTTTAACATCTAGTGCCACAAAAATCTTTACGACATTCTTCATTTTTGGTCCATGAAACCATAAAACCCAACACAGTACCATATCCACCACCCCATAGGAACTAGCTCTTTGAAGCATGTGTACATCACTAGGAAAAACCAAGATTGTGGTTTCCAAAAATTACAATATCTTCTCAAGTTTCTTGGGATTTACAATCAACCAATCTTCTATATAAGAGATATTTGCAATAGCACCTTTTATATACTGCCACAGTGATGTCTTCCAAACAGATAGTAGAACATATTTATGATGGATCATCAAGGACGTCATAGAATTAAGTGAAATCATAGTGGAAAATATATTAGCATCATCATTAACCCCTACAAAATGTGTGCCCTTGATTAGGACATACCCAGTGACCTCTATCCAGAAATAACTACAAGAATTTATTGTATTCATAACTAAATGATTCGTTTGAGAAAAATGGCATGGCATAACCAAGTGTCCCCAAGTAAAAATGAATGCCAGTAGTTACATCAAATTATTCAAAAAATCTAGATGAGAAATATTTGTTACTGATATTTGGGGAACTTTTGACAGTTATGCACCAACAGAATTATACAAAGTAATTGGTTGCCTCACTAAGGATAACCAAGGCATCCCTCTACCAATCTAAAAAACAACTATTGTATAACCCTACTAGTTCATGTGTTTATTACTTACTATAACATAATCATGTTCATTCTTTCATGAAAGCAACTTCCAGTTTAGTGACACACATCACCATTCTACTAACGCTATGTCTATAATATAAATAACAGTTGACAATGTGACTCTTGAACCAAGAATAAATACTACCCTCTTCCGACACCGATGGAAGTTATTCTTTCCCCACACCTATCTAGAGTAGCATGTACTTGTTTTAACTAACATATGGAATGAAAACAACATCTTGCATATTTTTATTTAATTCTTTTTTATCAGTATTAATGCATACATAATGATTGTGGACATTCCCTCATCCTTTGGCAATGGATTCCTTGATAACGAAACACCTTCTTATTCATAATAACTTGTACAATATGTAGGATTTCATTTGATTGTGGTTTCTATTTTTAAAGTTTATTATGAATTATACATATTTGGGAAGCAATAATGGAAGTTATGAAAATCTTTCTAAAACTATACAAAATGTCTATTTGGTAGAAGTAGTGGCATGGGTAAGAACAAAATCATCCTAATAGGCTATATCTACTTGAGTTAATATCCTCACCTTATTTTGTGGATAATGGAACATGTTTGAAAATTTGCCCACTAGAAACACCCATTATCTTGGAAAGAGATATTCTATACATTCATCCAACAATAAAGGTTGTATCCTTTAATTCCCCTCAATAAATCCTTGGGGTAAGTGACTCTTAGCTGAAAATTGACCTAATACATCTAGTGTGTTGTTTGTAGACTTAGCGCTATCTATTGTATAAGTTGTAGTAACGGATCTCAAAAAAGTATTCAATATGTCATTGTAGTCCATGGATAAACAATTTCAAAGTGGTATCATCATCCCAACATAAGTATAAACATTTGTGACTATAACTTGATTTTCCACAGTTACTAACATAGATAAAAACAATGTGATCCTAATGAAGACAAGCCCACTAGCATCAGAGAAATTTTTCTAATAACTAGAGGGGGAGATACAAGAGCTTAGATCATATAAAGTGGACACAAATAATACATAAAAAACAAATATATACATTATAATAAGAAATCATAATGAACAACTCGACCTTAATATCATTTATCTAAATGCACCTATACTGGAAAAGAATATTAGGGTGTTGATATAGTGGATTTTCTTCCACTAATAGACAAGCCAAGAATACTCCTTAAAAAATTCATCATATGAAATAACATGTGTCATGCAATAAAGCCTTCTTTGAAAATCTTAAGACGCCCATGTGTGGATTTCCCTTTGCAATTCTTGTTTGGACAAATTTCTCATGTCAATGAAACCACATTAGAGAAATTTTGAGGGTGGGAACAAAAATTATAAAATTATTTATGCAACAAATAAATTAGAAGAGGTCATAGAGAAAAAACTAAAATGAAAATTAAAAAAATTAGTTTAATAGAGGGCTTCTTAACAATGTGGTCATTAGAAATTAAATTAGAAAGAATCAAAGTCCCTCTAGAGGAAATATTGTTAATGTTTGGTGAGCATCTAAATAATCTACAAACAAAATCACCTACCAAGAAATACATGTGCCATCTCAACAAATCGTGTTAATAGTATCATGGACACAACATTAACAATAGGATATTAGTAGACTGGGAAAAGGCAATCGACAAAATTACAAATGTGTAGAGTAGATCATTTTCCTGGTACAACATGGTAAAAGAGGATTTTTCTTTCATCGTCAAGCATGATATGCATATTTGGTAATGTAATGGTTAGTTAAGAAATAACACACTACAATAACATCATCACCACATTTAAATATCTCTCATAGTGTTTGTAGCACTCCCTACATGGGAAAAACTCAAATAAGGATGACCATAATAGTACTATGGAATTTGGGATGGTGGACTGGCTGGACAACACAATAAGGGATAATGTCATATGATGATTATGATACATATGCCTAAGATTATAGTATGGGGTAATTTCATAATAGAAAAATTTGTTGGCGATCAAAACTTGAATCCTCAACACCAGACAATCAAACCATGATATTTGTTCTTAGTAGAGAAAACATATTATTACAACAACTTTTCAACACATTATGGGTCCGCAATCGTTTATATGACACAACCCACATGTGCTCTTTGATGCACTCCACACTTCATAATTTAGAAATGGAAAGAGAATCAATGTACAAAAAGTAAAAAGACAAATTATACTAAAAAGCTAAAATAACATCAAACAAAACATAAATATCAATAATGAGCAAGGTATGATTTCCTCAGCAGTACCGAGGCACACTTTTTATGGACATTTCACGTATTATTAATATCACTTAGAAAAATATGAATATGTTTCCCATGTTGAAGTTACACCTTCCCTTCCACATATATGAAGAGATTAAGATAATAAAAATAATCTCATGTTCTTTTTTCAATGGAATCGAATTTGAGGTAGGTCTTGTGAAACCTTTATTGTATAATCTCCCGATATTCTATACAAATACTTCTAAAAAAATTTAGTGGCTACACAAATGTAATTGGGTTCTATAAAAATATATACTATACTCACCTTTATCCATCTTGGGGTCTATCTAGTCAAGACAAATCCAAATATCTAAGACCAAAATGGAACCTCAAGATCAGAAAGGAGATTCAAAAAAATTTCCAAGATATGGTTCATTCAATGCATCATTTACCCCACATGTCTCTCCATCACAGTTTAAATCCTCAAAATTAATAGTAGAGTAATATTGTTCATAGGCCATTAAGATATTAACAAGGCATCCCTTAGTCATATCATTTTTCTTCCTCACTCAGATGGATTGTTGAACAATACTTATGAAAACACTCTACTTAGCTTCATGAATGGATTCTTAGTATCCAATTAGATCAAAATTTCCAAGGATGATAAGGTAAACAAAATGACCACTACAAAGTGATAATGTACTACTTTTATGTAATCCATTTATCCATATGATTTCCAACCTAACAAATATAAAATTATGGTACTATCTTCTTTATTGTATGCAAAAGGTGATTGGCTATGCATGTATGATATCATTGCCAAATAATGAAAAGATAAAAATTAACATATGCTTAGAAAATTTCTTACCATGCCTTTGAAGATTTTGCAAATGTCTCAATGAACAAAATGCACCTTTGGATTCTTATCTTGTAACCTCTTTGGGTATGTTGTCAAAAAGCAAGGATCAATTTGTTTGCCCAAGGCTACATTAACAAAACCCATATATTGACTATAAGTAAACAATTCTAGTAAATTGTTCTAATGAATATATTGGAAACGTTTTACATTGTTTACTCATACTCTTGTTTGGAAGTTTCAAAGTGTGGCATACACTAATATGAAAGAGATTGAAGTTTGATCAAATTTTACTTTTATCTCTAGTTGTTATTTAGTTTTTTTTAACCTCGTAAAATTATCTATTCATCTTTGTCTCCCATTACAGGAAAACTCAAAGCCCTGGAACTACTTTGGTACAAATTTTCTTCATCTCCAACTAGGTTAGACATGAAGTCAGGACACTTCTTCCACCTATAATAATTATTACCATGGGTCATATACCACTTAGCTATTATATCAGTAGCTTTGTTTTTGTCTCTCAAATTTGAACATACCATATTCAAAACCATAGGTGTCCCTTTGTATGACGTTGTAGAGTGGTTTGTACTCTGTAGGAGCTTCAACCTCTCTGAAAAAACATTCTGATATCTTGTTCATTGTCAGATAAAACCAAAATTTTACCAAATTGTGTCTTGCATTCTTTTGACCCAGTTGAGATTGCTTTAAGTTCATCTATAAGTGTGTCAATATTAGAGCCTTTATTGCACCTTCCCCACACCCATTGACCCACACTATTTCTTACCACAAACCCAGTAGCCATGGTGTGCCTCTTCCTCTTCATTGATGCATCTACATTTAGATTCATCCATCTAGGTTCTGGTGGTGACCATTGTGATTCCCCTAGGTTGGATCTCTAAATAGTACTTTTATCATGACAAAAAGTAGCTAAGAAAGTGATCTCGTCTAGTCTAATTGATTTGAATATACCTTAAAGATTTAGTTTAGAACTAATTGGATTAGAATTCTAAGCAAGTTATTATTGAACTATTGATTATATAACTTATACTAATATCGTAATTAATTTTAGATGAAAATTTGGATGACATTGCATGAACATATCTACAAATTATAACTTGATCTATGCCATTTGGGTTTACTTACATGATTAACAAATGAGAAAATCATATCCATTTCTTGAGTTATTTTCCATGTAAAACAATTGAAAGTGATCCTATTGTGTTAAAATTTACCTATCATTGGTTAATTTTCTCTTTACCAAAATTAGTTGATTATTAGGGCATTATGTCAAGTTGAACTCATTGGCTAGTTTTATAATAAATGAAATGATTCATGCACAAAATGTGGTCAAAATACATTCATTCCTCAGTTAGTTTTCCTTAGGAAAAAAATAATAGAGTCATCAGCCAAATTTCTCCCAAAGAAAGTAGTCAAAGTGATAGTTGTACACCTAATGGCTATCATCAACTGGTCTCCCCAAGACAAAACCAATTGATGAAATTGCCATGATGTCAACTATACTCATTAGTACTCTACCTACTCCCTTTAAGTGTCTATATTATACCTATATCATCTCTACTAGCTAGAAGGAATCTATGTAAATAAAAGTTGTTTGGAGGTTACCAATGAACTTGTATATATAGAGATGAGGTTTCACGAAGAAAGGCCTTAAAAATGTAGATCTTACACTGTCATATGTTAACTGAGCAATTAGGAATCCTTGTAAGAGATACACAAATTCAATTATTTTTAGGTTCTCACTATGTCTTCCAATCTCTTTTCTCACAAGTTGATTAATTATTCTTCCTAAATGAAGAAATTTGCTAAGCTAGGTGGCTCATTGTAATGTTAGGTTGACCCTTAGTTGATCTTGTGTCCTTATTATCATTAATACTATGTCATTGCTCTTTGGATGATCATAGAGGCTTGGTCTTTGCTTTTAGGATAGAACCTTTGTACATGTGTTTGTTCATTTTTGGTTGATTCAACTTCTCTCTATCGTTCTTGTTTAATATATTTTGAATATAATATTAAGGTCTAATTAGATTCATTTTTAAATTTTTATTTTCCTAATTTCCCCCTTCCCCATGAGTCACTAGATCCTACATGTGGTAGATATCATTAGATCCTACATGTGGTAGATAAAGGACTCCTTCAAGAGAAATACTCCCACGAGAAGGACAAGATGATTTCCACCTTGCTTGGACTTATCAACCTTGAATGAATCTTGTCTTATTGTCCATCGAGGACACTAACTGCCAATATAGGAAGCAATTAGTGAAGTTTCACATTTTAGTGACAAGCTTCAATATAACGGAAGATGGCAGTTCTCCGCTGTGATCTTCCCCAAAGTGAATTAGGTACTTGAGGTGAAGACATACTATAAAGAGTCCAACGAAATGCTCATCCTTTATTTAGCCTTTCTTCATGTAGTTTTACCCACATCTTTTCATGTGATATTGTCCATGCATTGTATAGAAATCTCTCTGTCACCAACGAAAGGACCCTACAAATGACAAACTCTCAGATCAACATGTTGCACCATCAAGTAGAGTTCATTAAGATGTCAAAGAAAAATCCCTTGAAGAGGTTTAAACTTGCTTTTCGATCTTCATTAATAGGAGTAGAAAGGATAAATGGAGAAGATCCTTTAATCTCTCACCTACTAGTGTGAGAAGAAGCTCATGAGAATGAGTCTCCTTCAACCTTGAAACACTCTTTGTTGAAGACCTATCACTAAATAGAAAACCTTTGAGGTAAATAAAAATGATAAAAAGGAGGACAAAAAGAACCAATCCACAAGAGAAAGGATGTTTCCTTCAAATTTCAAGAATCTTCCTCAAATGATGGTTCTTCTGAAAGTGAAGATGCAGTGTACTCAAAAGGAAAAGATCATGAGGAAAGATATGAAGACAAGTAAAAGAGTAAATATAAGAAGGGCAAGATAAAAAGAAGGATGGGTCTTTTGGGGAACAAGCTCTTAAACCTATTATTTTGTGTAAACCATAAGCTAGATTATGTTGTGTATGTGTCTTTGATCATGTAGCCTATAATATACATAGATAATATATGAAATTTATGGATCATGCTATGCTTGTTGGTTCTTCAGACTAACACATATAACATACTAGTAAACTTTTTGGCTTATTATCATGCATACTTTTCACTTGATCACATTACTAATACCTTTTATTTTATAAAACAAAGTATGACCTATGTTTACAGCTAATAATATTTAAAAGGATAGAATTGAAATAGCCCAGTAGGAAGTTGAATGTGCTTGGGATTACTAGAGTGTTAAGCAAGGGAGAAGAAGAGTTCAATGTTGCAATTATAGCAAGTACAAATGGATACCAAGAGGTTACTGAGGTAAATCTAAATGAACTTTCCAAAAATGCCCTAATATATGTTTATTAAGTGTAATGCTTAGCGAGATACTTGCATGTAAAAAAGAATAAATTGGCTATGTTGTTGATTCTGTATATGGATGATATAGAAGTAAATGATAGTGTTTATCTATCTAAAATTAATGTTTGTGGAAATTAAAATGCATCTCTTCTGGATAATATAAATGCTTTGGAATGTCAACCCATCTTTACTAGCACTCAAAAGGAAACTGAAGATCTTACTATTGAAAACAAATTATATGACCAAAGTTCTTTGTTAAGAACTATACAAATTGAATGTTATTTTGGAAGATTTATCTTCCATCATTAATTCTTTAACTCCTGATGATCATATTGTGAGAGCCTCTTTGGAAAGGTTCACAAATGATAGAAATAAAATTGATGAAATATTACACCATGATGCAAAAAAAGGTAGGAATGTGATTGGGAGGAATGGGGCATGAGAGGGGGTCCACTCAAATGATATAATACAAAGAACCATTTCAAGATAAAGTAGCTTAAAATTCACTATTACAAAGTTACAAAGTGTATCATTATACAATTGTTCCTTATTGAAAAAGGTAGTATTACAAAATAAAAACTTGAACTATCTATGAGTAAGGCTAGTAGTATATGGTATCCAACCACTCCAAGCTATCTTCATGTTCATAAATATTTATGTGATCTGCCGTAGTCTTATTTCTCTAGGGCACCTACACCTGGGTGATTTGTGAATAACACCCAGAGAGAGACAAACAAAAGTATGGGTAAGCAAACATTGGGTATGTGTAAAGTAAACATATTTAGGCATTTTAGGATAAAATAGTATGAAAATGGGGTTCCCATTCAAGATAGGGTGATTAACAAGTATGTAAGTTCAATTAATAAAGTAAGAGAACAAACTTCAAAAGAATGAGGCATATGAACATTTGTTCAATACACAAACAATATTGCATTTCACAATCTATAATATCACAAAGATAAACAGTTGCATCTAGATAATTTAGACAAAATCTAGTTAAGGTAGGATTAAGACACCACTAATTCAATGACCTAATTAAGTGGGTGGAAATACACACCTTGGGAAGAAAGATGCACCCTATATATATAAAAGAGGAGGAAAGACACACCCCAAGTGGAAAGACGCGCCCTACTAGTTATGCACAAGCATCTACATTAGTTATCTTAGTCTAATGTCACATGCACTATTATAATTTGAGACATATATCCATCTATTACATGAACAAGATTATATAACATGGCAACATGGGTTACAGACCTAACATGATATGAAAAAATAGAATATCAGAATAATTCTGAACAATTTCCACTAGAAGGGCATGCAATTTTAAATAAGGAGTAAAGATATCAAGAGGTTCCTCATCATGGGAAATGTATATCAAAGTCAAATAAGTTCTTAAATATCAAATAGAGGATGCACATACCTGATCATCATGGCTAATGGCTAACTAAATAGTTATACTTGGTCCCCAAGGTCGAGTATTTGCCATCAAAACATATTATATATGTTAGTCAAACCAAAGATAACATGTGTACACATTTCTAGTATAGATTTTCATATTGTTATTGTCCTAATCTTGATCGCCCAATATTTGTTTTTTTAATCTTATTAAGTGAACATATGATCCATTTTGGATATCTACTTTAGTTCTAAGATCGATCTATAGTCACACAAATCTATGTATGTCTGAGTTACACATATAAGTGGGTATTTCCTTCCTCCAATATAGATCTTGTTATATCTTTTGCATCTAATACTTTACATTTTCATTTATTCTGCTAAGAGTAAATATACTTGTATTCCATAAGTGTGAATATGTTGACAACATCCCTTTTCATTTGTAATTCCATAAAATATGTGTGTACATATATGGGTATCTAGGGTTTGTAATATATGACACTAATAAATTACGTTTTTCTTATAAATATTACTAAAATTGTTAATTACTTTTTGACTACTAAATTTAGAGATGTCAAACTTATGTATATTGATTTCTGCAACGTACAGCCACATGAATGATTTGTAGGCCTAAATATTATTAAGGTAAGTTATAACATAATAATTCTACACTATTAATATCTGAATCCTTTGGCATATTACTTATTTATTTGTCAAATTTGAAATTACCAAATAAAGTAGGCTAGAATACAAAATATTAGGCATTTGGTTATACCCTATTATATGCAATACTTATTGATGCATACATGAGCAATTTCTTGATTAAAAAGATATATCTAAATAAGTTTCATCTTATCCTTTAATCTCTCATTATTAGTTATCTTATTGAGCAGATTCTTAATGATATTAAATAAAGAGAGGGAGTAACTGATTACCTAAAAACTATATGTGCATATATTGATTTTTTGGTAATACACGTACACAACTTGCTCAGATCTTGGTGGGGGATATTGAGGAGGGCTTGTGTTCATAATACCCCTTTTAACTAGTTTGTTTCCTTCATTCACCCTATGCTCCTTGGAATAGAACTAGGGTTACCCCCATGTGGTCATTTCTTTGAGGGAGCAACCACATGTTGTAGGGTTGATGGTTAATTTGATCTCAGATCTCGTATTGAGGAAGAGAGAAACATGTAGATAGAAGAAACATGATGCTATAATGATAAGCAGTGATGAGGGACTTGCAATGTTGATGGAAGGAGGTAGGTGATTGGATCTGGTCCTAATGGTGGTGATGGCCATGATATAACTTGTGTTTTAGGTCAGCAATGGAGGAGGAACGACGGATTAGGAGGAAAAATATGGCATGCACTTTCTCTTATTCTAGCTGTAGTCATGGAGATGATGGGGCATTGCGGCATGGTTGTGATCCACTACCACAGATCCATCATTGGTCTACAGTTTCAAAATTAATTATAGTTATTTTGAACTAATAGTTTACAATTGTTACATACAAATTTATATTTGTTAATAATCTATGGTATTCAATGTTTAATTATTGCTCAAGTTTGATGACAAGGACACTTTAGTGAAGACACAAGACTTTTAAAACAATATTTTTAGAATGAAACTAGTAGTTGGATCAATGTCATCTCAGACCTGATTAATGGGTTAAACCAAAGTTGTAGAATCAGTTGGACTAGAAATGAAGTCACATAGCATAAAGAAATTAGCAGTGGAGCTTTCCACCAATTGGGATATATATATATATGTATATGTGTGTGTATATATATATATGTATATATATATATATATATATATATATATATATATATATATATATATATATATATATATATATATGGGTATTCATTCAATACCCACACAGGTAGCTTGGAATTTGCTACCCGTCAGCTAAAAAAGTAACTATTTGGCCAAAAAATAACTCTGTGAACAAAAAAGTAACTATGTTGATAAAAAAAGTAACTACACAACTTAAAAAAGTAAATCTGGGAAAAATACACAACAAATATATGTATAATTATTTTTTTGAATCTATTGTTGCAAATGTAGCTATCTATTCATGAAAAGTAACAATTTGCAGGGTTAAGTAACCCTCTACATATCAAAAGTAAGAAACTCCAAAAAAAAGTAACCGAAATAGAGGGCGAGTAGCTACCCCTCTCTCTCTCTCTCTCTCTCTCTCTCTCTCTATATATATATATATATATATATATATATATATATATATATATATATATATATATATATATATATATATATATATATATATATATATATATATATATATATATATATATATATATATATGGACCCATATTTAATACCCGCGCGGGTAGCTACCCGCCCCCCATTTCGGTTACTTTTTTTCAAGTTGGTTACTTTTGACATGTAGAGGGTTACTTTACCTTACAAACTGTTGAGTTTCATGCATAGATAGTTACGTTTGTAATAGCAGATTTCAAAACATGGTTACATATATATCTGCTGTGTATTTTGTACGGGATTACTTTTTTAGTCGTATAGTTACTTTTTGATCAACATAGTTACTTTTTTTGATAGAAGAATTACTTTTCTGGTCAGGGCAGTTACTTTTTTGGCTGCCGGGTAGTGAAATCCAGGCTACCCGTGTGGGTATTGAATGAATGCCCTATATATGTATGTATGTATGTATATACATATACATGTATATGTACACACATACACATGTATGTGTGTGTGTTCTAGTGTGTGTATGCATACATGTGTATATATATATATATATATATATATATATATATATATATATATATATATATATATATATATATATATATATATACAAAAACCCACAAACACCCATACACACACATACACACACACACATATATATATATATATATGTGTGTGTGTGTGTATGTGTATATATATACACACACATTAACCTATTGATTAGTGCATCCCGATTCCAAAAACACAGATTAACACAGATTAACACAGAGTCATATTATCTCTTTTCCAATTTTTACATTAGTTAATTTTTTTGTCCAGACCTCCTCCTGCTTCATTCCTTTCCTTGTTTCAAAATTATTCAATGAAATATAGTTCCTAGTCAAGTGGTTTTCCTCCAACCCCTTCTTCCTTTTCTTTCCTTGTTTCTTACTTTCTCAATTTAATTTCTATCCCGATCAAAGAGTTTCTCATATAATCCTCCTTATTCTTCTCCCCTTTCCTTGTTCTTTCCTTTTCCAATTGTTTTTATTAATTGTTTTTGCCATCTTCCTCTGAATTGACCTTTTCACCTCATATTCTTCTTTCTTTCCCTCCTTTCTTCTTTTCTATTTTCTATCTATTTAATTCCTGATCCTCGTCTTCCATTTCCTTCCTTTCCTCCTTTATTCCTTTCCAAATTCTCATTCATTTTCTCTCCAAACCCTCAAATTTCATCTCCTACTCTCCTTTCTTTTATTCTCTATGTATTCCTCCACATTTTTTTATGTGAACATCCATTAGATTATGTTATATCTTTTCTTAATACATTTAATATATCGCCCCTCAAGTACTAATTCTCCCAATCCCTCTTTCCTCTTGGAATGATTTGTATCTCTTACCCACAACATCCTCTCCTAAATTAGTTTGAATTTTCTTTGTTTGCAATATGTGTTCTCTTTCTTATCACAAGGTAGACTCCATACATGGTTTTTCATGTATTTTGTTGACTTCATATCACTAGTTTACGTAGTATCTTACTTATTTGTACACATTACTCCATCATCCCATATTCTACAATGATTGATCTTTACCGATATTTTGCAAAGAGAGACTATAAAAGTGTTGAATATGAAGTGGTGTATCTCTTTCCATCATCTGGTTTGATAAATTTTTACAAGGTATGATCTATGTCAATATTTCTTCATCTACTAAGTTTTCAATGTTATTTCTTTACAAGTGCATCATTAACAGTGGGGAAACATTTTATTTTTTATTCATGTTATAACATTGAGAAGAACAATACAAACACAATAACTTTGTGTTGAATATTACATAATAAAGAATATCTAGATAAATAAAATCTTCATCTAGATTTTGATTAATTTTATAGAAAATTCTCTCATTTATTTTACATAGGCACAAAGTCTATCATCTATTCTATATAACAAGCCTAGATCTCTAATCGATTGTACAATATGAATCATAAACCCTGGTTTCTAATTCCTTTTCCACAATGGATGCTATTTGTATCTTTGCAAGTGTTATGCTTGTTTTTAATTCATCAATAATGAATACAATTTATCAGTGTAGAGTTAAACGACTACTTTTTGTCAAGCTATCGTGAAATATATACAAAGTTTATAGAAAATGATGTCTTGAATCTGACCGCTCTTACTTTTGTATTACCTAATTATTTTTTTTTTATAGATCATATTTGTATACTTTCTATAAGAGTATTGATGAAATATGAAAAATGATTTTTATGTCATTATTTCTAAAAACATTTTCACTATATATTATAGAATTCATATTTCATGACATCAGTTAATATCTTCAGAGGATTCAATATATTTTGTAGTTTGCATCATATAATGTTAAAAATACATTGTTGTTATGTCCTTGTAGTAAATGTGAACATAAGTTTAATGAAGACCATTGTACTGTTAAGGATCACTTGATATTATATGGTCTTTACACTCATTACACCTTATGGGTATATTATGATGAAACATGGACACACCATGGATATACATCTCAATATGGTAGGAAGGATAAAAATTTAACTTCCAATTCTCTTGGTGATGATAATGTAGATAGAATGTTCATGATGCAATTATGATAGATGGGTTTGATTTAACAAAACAGGTAATATATGAGGATTATGTAAATCTTGATCAGGAAACTAAATCCTATAATGAAGTTCTTAAAAAATCTAATACTCCATTGTGTGAAGGTTTTAAACAGTCAATGTTCTTCTTTGTCTCTAGTCTCTTTACTATCAAGTGTAATGACCATTGGACCAATAAGTCAATGATGGATCTTATTAAATTACTTCCTAAGATATTTTTTGGGGAAAATAATGTCCCAAAGACATGGTATGAGATGAATAAAGTTATGTCTTCTTTAGGGCTAACTAAGGAAGTTATACGTGCATGCCCTAATGGTTGTATTCTTATAGAGGAGATAGATGTGAACTCAATGAGTGTTCACGGTGCAAAAATCTACATGGAAATCTATAGGTCATAGAGGAATAAAGGCACGAGTTCTAGAATAAGTATGTCACTATCTTTCAATAATTATGAGATGAAAAAGAGTGTTTAGTTCTATGAAAAATTCTAATTTGATGGCACACCACAAGAGAAGAATAAAATAAGAAGAAGGTAAAATGAATCACCCTAGAGATTCAGAGCTTTGGTGAGATTTTGATAGAAAACATCTTGATTTCAATAAAGAACTCAAACCTTAAGGCTTGGATTGGCTGTTGATGGATTCAATCCCTTTAGTGTGTTTTATGGTGATAGATCTACAAGGCATTACACACTTGATGTTGATATACCCTTCACAAGTATTTCTAGTATCGATCAAGATAGATCCTAAAATGGAGGTTGGCTTGTATCTATGTATTGTGGTGTAGATTTTGTTTTTCAATACTATGCCTTTTCCTAGAGTAACTCCATTTACCACTATTTCTCAGGTAAGATATAATGCATGATGATAGACTGCTAAGGCACTCAACATCTGAAGATGATACACCCTTCAAAAAAATAGGCAATTTTGGTTATGTTAGAACCTTCAATACAAGTTAGTTTATATCTAACTGTTGTAATGTAGTTTTTTTGCATTTAATATGTGTCTTTTCTAATAGAAACTCCACAAACCTCTGAAACTAGGAAAATATCAAAGGTGGGATGATAGATCCATAAGGCATTCCATGATGACTATACACCCTTCACAAGGATTTCTAGTATCGGTCAAGACAGATCCCACAATGGAGGTTAGATTTTATCTATGTATTGTGGTGTAGAAACTTTTTTCAATACTATGCCTATTCTTGTAGTAATTCCATTTACCACTTGTTACAAGAAAAGATATAAGGAATAATGATAGACTTCTAAGGCATTTAACATATGAAGATGATACATCCCTCACAAAAATGTCCAATTTTGGTGGTGTCAGACCCTCCTATACAAGTTAGTTTAGATTTATATGTTGCGATGTATATCATTCTATATAGAATAGAATGGATAGAATAGAATGGAATTAGAAACAATGGTCGAGGTAGTAGTACGACCATAATGAACATCTGTTGTATAAAAAGAGGCAGGAAAGAAAGGTTCCACTTGATTTAGGGGCCAACTAATCTTTGGAAATAGCAACTCGAGAAAGCAGCAATTAGAGGATATTTTTGAGGAGCCAAACACTTCTTTCTTTATATAAATAGAATATATGTCGCCATTTGATGATTTGTCTATTCAGGCAAGTGCCACGAAAGTGAGTACGAAATCAATTTTTTCTACTTTTTGTATTATGCCTTGTCTTAAAATAACACCAAATACCTCTTACACTAGGAAAAGATCAAAGGCCTGGTGATAGATCCAGAAGGAATTCCTCACATTATGATGATGCACAACTCACAAGGATTTCTAGTATTGGTTGTGAGAGACCTTGTAACAGAGGTTGTCTTTTATCTATGTTTTGAGGTGTAGATTTTTCTTTTTCAATATTATGCATTTTCTTATAGTAACTATATTTACCACATGTTCTAGGGAAAGAAGCAAGGCATGATGATAAATTTCTAAGGCATTTAATATCTAAATATGATACACCCCTCACAAGAATATCTAATCTTGTTGATGTTAGACCCTCCAATACAAGTTAGCTTATATATATGTTGTGATGTAGTTTTTCTATTTTAGAATTATTCCTTTTCTTATATTAAGTCCATGTACCTTTTACACTAGGAAAAGATCAAAGGCATTATGATAGATTCAGAAAGCATTCAATACATAGAGATGATACACTCTCATAAGGATTTCCAATATCAGTTAAGACAGACCCCATAATGGAGTTTGGTATTTATCTATATATTGTGGTGTACTTTTTATAATTTTTTTGTACTATGTTTTTTGTTGTAATAACTTCATTTTACACTTAATGTACTATTCTTATTCTGGTTTTAGTTGCATTCATACCCTCTTCTAGGGAGACGATAAGGTCATTTTGATAGATCCCTATGAAATTCTTATCATGGTGGTGATGTTGCTGATGACGATGATGATGATACATCCATGAACCGAAGTGACTTTGGATTTTATTTATTGTGATTTAATTTCCCTATTTTTAGTACTTTGTCATTACTTGTTTTAACTCAATTCACACCCTTTTTCTATGGAAAGAATAAATACATGATGATAGATCCATAAGACACTCCACACTTGATGATACACGTCTAACAAGGATCACCCCTCCCAGTGATGATAGACCTCCCAATAGAAGTTATTTTTCTTTTTCACATTCATCATCATTTTCTACAATGAATAACTTTGTTTGTGCTTATCATGACTTATTCTTGTATTTTAGAGAAAAATCAAAGACACCTTGACAAAGGAAACTTTGATACACCAATAGTTGGTCCTGTTAACCATTTAAAGTTATATTTTCACAACTCTTTGTTTCATAATTAATCATACATTGTAATATCATGTCTTTACTTTGTTCCAAATATGTTTTAGACGATAACAATTACACAAAAAAAGACTCACAAGAGGAAGAACCATCTTGAATGCAGTAGCTCCAAAAATTAGTGAAAAGCACACATGTTATCTTCTGGATGATGGAAGGGTGGAAGGTCTACGAAGAAGTTGTTTAAGAAAATTCTTAGGCATTTTAGTGTGTAATCATCACTTATTTCCTATATATGAAGAGTGGGGTGGGGGAAATGAGTCTTCAATTGAATATATTTAAAGGATATCCATGTAAGTAATCTTCATTTATTTTTCACTTAAGTAGCGTACAGTTTAAATTGTATTGTGTTTTCTAAATGTGTATGTGTGATATTCTAAAAATTAGTTTAAAATTTTATATTATAGGACGAAGTATCACAATGGAGTAGGGAACTAGGACTTAAAAATACACAAGACACTCTTGAATTTGTTTTTGTTTTTGATGATGCACATGGATCTTGCCATTGATGATTTCTCTGAGGCATTAGTGAGGAGTTACAAAAGGATACTTAAAGAAAAGAAGATTGGTAAATGCATCAGATTGGATGTTTGAATCAACTTTAAAATCACAACTATTAAAAAAGGATAGTAAAATAGAATACCTACATGCTCAATTGAAGTTATATGAGTTACTCTAAGTTTTAAACAAAGTTTAATAATCATGTAAAAAACTTTTTTGACTCGTGTGTAGCAAAAAAGGTCCACAACTCCTGAAAATTATCATCCAAAGATGCATGTAAGCTGGGTTTTTTTTTCTATTTTTCACTCAGTTGCAATTTCTAATGATGTTTGACTTTCATCTAAAATGTGAATTGAAGGACTATGTGGACCATGAATTTCCTACACATGTTCAAAATATGTTTGGTTGGGTAAGTGTATATATATCTAAGAACCTATAAAATTATGAGATTTCATGTATTGTGTTTTTCTCTTCAGGATGAAGAAAATGATACATCAAGTTGTCATGTGCTTCATACATCCAAAATTGTAGGCGACAACTCACTTTTTAAATCTTGTTAGTTCTTGCATTCTTATTAGAGTACAGAGCATCAGGATCAAGGAAATGAGTTGCATCACCTAGTGCCTTGCCATGACACAAAAATAAGCATTTTCACTTTTGTAAGAATCAATTGATATTTGATCATTTCACCACGATTAGATTTCTCAATCGTTAACTATGTAACATTTATATGATTAGATGGCATATGATTTTTGCAAAGATTATCATTCAATATACTACACTAATCTTAAAGAAGCATTTGTGTTGAGGGCTAATTGAAGACACCTCAACTTAGTAACAGCTCATAAACGTAGTGTGAAGTGATGATTTTCCCCACTTGGATGTAAACTCGTCAAGTGGTTAAATGTTCTTGGGAGAATTAAACGAAAATCATGATCAAGATTTTTTTTAATGTTTATTGTGATTTGAGTTTGATCACCATACTTTGTATATTTTTGTAATTATTGGAAAGTTCAGCTATCCAATTATATTTAAAGAGAAACAAATGTATTTAGTTGAATGAGATTGAAATGAATCATTTGATTGGTTTGATTTGTTATTCCATAAAACCAACTATAATGATAGTAGTTCATGTATCTTAGCTAAATGGGAAGTAAAAAAGGATGTGGATTCATATAGGTGGACTTAATGCTCTTAATTTGTGTCCAATATTGCTTGGGAGGATTCAATGTGTTCCCCGTTTGCCTAATTTAGGAGCCTAAGATAAAACTTCTAGGTGTTTTAAGGGTACAATGGTGGTGATTCATAAATGTGTGGCTTGTAATAGTAAATAGACAATGGTTATTCTGGTAGATGATTAAAAAAGTTTAACTAATGCATATAAAATTACTCATCCTATGGTTACGTATTGGTCAATAGTCAAACCATAGATTATCACAGAAGCTTATGCTGATTTTTGTATACGGTGTTGGCCTATGGTTAGATATCACTCTATTGTCTGAATTGTATGTTGTTGATTTGTTGTAGTGATTCCCAGTTCCCACTTCCCAGTTGTGGGTTTGTGATGTCCATTTATTTAGTAGCAGGAGTAGACCACCAACAAAAGTTGATCAAGGGTGGTATGGCAGTTTTGGAGGCTCCGGGGCCAGAGTAGGGAGGAGACTGCTATGAGCAAGTAGTCAAAGAAGTAGATGAGCACTAGAACTGCCAATAGAAGACCCTTCTTCTAGGGTGTACAAGTGAGAGTTGAGAGGCATGAAGATACGATGTCATCTATGGTTGAATGCACTAAGGAGACAGATGAGCGGTAGGGATGAAATATGAAGGGGAACAGAAGGGAAGCGACATACTTTCTACTGGGAACATGGAGTAGATGGTACCATTTATGGAGATCATAGTAGAAAGTTATGGATCTGGATGCACAAAAAGGATGTTATCTTCTATTGTTAATATGTTGCAAGAGGCAGTGATGGCCACTACAACACGTCTATGTTGCTTTCTCTCAGTTAGCCGATGGATATCTGATAACAGATAAAGGAGGATGATTGGTAGTGACTAAAAGAACAGAAGGAGATGGAGAGGATATAGAGGTGACATGGAGAAGAAGGGCGCATGTGGCTTCTCTCTGTCAGACAGTGGCCACAAGGACGATGGTAGAAGATGACAGTTAGGGTTCTAGACTCAATGGAGAGAGAGGGAATGATGAGGAAGAAGAAACCAGAGAGGCGATAGAGAGGGAGAGGAAGTAACAAAAGAGAAGGAGGGTAGAGGAGAAATGTTTGAGGACCGCCGATGTACTTCATGTAGAGAAAGGTGGTAGGGCGCACATCTGAGAAGGAAAGATCAGTGGGGAAGATGTTACATGAAGATATAATATTTGACTATGGTATAATTAAATAAATGAATATAACTAGATGTACTATTTTCATGTAAGTTCCATCAATTAAATGGGTGGTCAAATGAGCTTTAAAAGGTACCAAATTTCGTGGAGCAGTATACTATATTACAAAAATGCTCTTTACTTTTTTTTTTTGTAATTAATGGCCATAAATTATGCTAGGATCGTTTTACCGACTTTAGGATTTAAAAAGGATATAAGAATTTATTAATTCTTTCATATTTTTGCCAAATCTAAAATACACCATTAACTAACTTTATAGAATAATTATAATCAATTCCATAAGTTAATATATTTAAATATCACGATTTATATAAGGGATATAGATAGGTCACTTATTACATTTATAATTCATCAATAAATGTTTTAGCTATAAAATTTGAGAAGGAACTATAATAGACATTATGTGACATTAATAAATTAGTATATTAGAGTTCTAAACTAATTAAAACACTTAGTTATACTAGGGGAAAATGTCATTCTAGTTGTAAATTAAGGATGATAGATGAATTGTATGACCAATTATAATTAAAAATTATTATATTAGCTACAAATATGTGAGTTAACTACTAAATATCAATATTAAAGATATGAAATTGTTAAACTATATCTTTCTAGTTATTTTTAGGCATATTCCAATAACCACTAAATATCCATTTATGTCGATGTGTTATCATCAAATAAGTGTATAGCAACATACATGATTTAGAACATGATATCTAGATTTGGGTATGTTATAGTGATTGAATATGGATAGGAAGAAGAAAAACTCACATTGTGCTTTGATGTGTGTTGTTTGCACACCAAATCACTAAGAAAAACTCCTAGAGTTTAACCTTCTAAAGAGGCAGTCAACTTGTTGCAAGCAATGAATCAACTTTCTTGTAGTAAGGATTTATCTAAGGGGTGACAAAAAGATGGTTGAAATCCAAAACCAATCGAGAGAACAAGATGGAAATATCTAGTTTGTTGAGAGTTCAATCATGCTGAGAATAGAAAATAAAAGTACTGAAATAAAATTTAGCTAATCAAATGATAGAAAAAATTGGGGGTTCATGGGTCACCTCTAATAGCCAAGTTTTTACTCAACGAATCAACTCCTAAGGTTAGTAATCAAATCAAGACCATGTGGATTTGTGTCCTTCTAGAGCACAATCTCACAAGGGTCGGACTTCCCACAAACATGTTGATCCTGACATTTGTGGATCCTCATCCAACATGTCCCTATCTGAGGTCTCATCAAGAAACATGTGATTTCCACTCAGGTGTTCAAACTTATGGGTTAGATGTTCACATCGCCATAATCTATAACAAAGCAAGTCAATGGGTGGAAGGATCATAAACTCCATCAGTGGATTTTGTCAATAGATAATGGATTCACTCTTATGAGGATCTGAGTTCTCGACACCCCCACAAGTACAATCATTCTACCAGATATGAGTTTAGATGTTTACAAAGATAGAAATCGCAATTAAGGTATTATGGGTTCATTCTCTTGGAGATCTGAGATCAGATATATATATCAATTCAACCAACAATCAAGTAGAAATATAAGGAAAGTATTATTTTACTAAACATTGGTCAATTACATCGAATAAGAACAGGCTATCGGACTAGTCCCCATGCCTAGTAGAAAAATGCTCACATATAATAACAAGAGAACAAGAATAGGCCCAGAGGAGGCTCTAGCGGATAGAAATGTGATGTCTTTTTTTGGAGTCCCCCCTACTTTTATAGGGAAAAAGGAGGGGTAAAACCCTAAATGAGGCTTTTTGGTGGCAATGGTTGTTGGATCTTCTTTGACTAAAGTTTGACTGCAATAATGGAATTCTTAATTCAAATTTTGATTTGATCTGGCTGTGAGTCGATCGACTTGTGATCTGAGTTAGTAGTCTAGTGATTTGAGTTGGCCAATCAGTGATCTGAGTTAAATTTCCTTCTTTGCCTTTTTGACTAGTTTAATGGCGCAAGTAATTGGCTCAGGATTTGAGTTGGATGATTAGCTTTAATGTCGATGTCAGTTTAATGAAACCCTAGAATGGTTGTTGGCGGTGGAAATTTGGTTGAGTCTAGGTGTTATTCGGTTAACTTGTGATCTGAGTCGGTTGATTGGTGATCTGAGTCAGTCGACTCATAATCTGAGTTGATCAACTTGTGAGATTGGGCTTTGGATTTGGTCATTTACCTAATAAAGACAACCCAAAACTAGTAAAAACTCCAAATAAAAGGGAGAAACACTAAACTAGACTAACTAATTTTAAAAATAAATAATAATAATGAAATGATCCTAAAGAGAGATTTAAAATTTGCAATTATGATGGATAAATATGCACTTATCATGCTTCTAATAATGAGGATTCTACCATTAAAGAAGGGTTTAATGAAATATGTAGTAGTAATGGTCACTGTCCTACGTATTGTGTTTTGAGGGACCCCAAAAGAACAAAATTTGGGCTCCCAGGCTAACAATAGATCCAAGGAATTAGATTTTATCCTTTTTTTCTTTTTATAGGAAACATGTGAATACATATTGACAAGGGATGCTTAAAGAATGTTACCAAAAAGAAAGATTTTTTTCATATCTGTTGAGAATGGTAAGGGAAGGTAATTGGAGAGGGCTAGTAGGAATTCATAATTATTAAAGATGTATTTATTATTAGTGGAATACATAAAAATCACATACGTTTTAGTCAATCATGTGATAAAGGCTACATTGTACCATTTACTTCTCTAATATCATTATTGCTAGATTCCCTTGCAAATAATGTTATCCGCAAGGTACATAGAATGAAAAATGTTCATATTATTGTTTGAAAATTACTCCAACACATATGTCAATTCCTTATTGTAGAAAAAAAACTATCTCATAATAGCTTAAATGAATAGGCCACATGAATGTGAATCGATTGAAGAAAATGAGAAAAGAAGGACCTGGAAGTAGGACTCCCTTAGTTGTATTTGAGAAAATAAGAAATGCTAACTTTGTATTGAAGGGAAACAAAGAAAGTATACCTTCAGATTCAAAGGAGTATTTTTATCCAAGAGTAAAATGTAACTCCATCATGTTGCTCTTTTCTGTCTATGTATACACAATCACTTAGAGATAATAAATATTATTTAGTGTTTGTTGTTGCCTATTATAGATTTATATGTAATTTATTCTTGGTTTTCAAAAGTGAAACCCTTTAGACTTTCATATCCTTATACAAAAAGAGTATAAAATGATTCTAGTTGAAAATGGTTTATATTATTCATAATGACCATGGGGGATTTGAAAATAACATGATTTAGAGCTTGTTATAACTTCTCTTCACCTCACCTATAACACCAAAATGTGATTTTTAAAGAGGAAGAATCGGTCCTACAATAAATAGCAAGGACCGTGCTTTTGGAATATAGTATACCAAACACATTTTGGGTTGAAGTTGTAAATATTGCATGTTATATTCAATATTGTGTTTTATTTCACTCTTTTATTAATAAAAATTGATATAATATATGACATGATAGGAAACTTATTAATGATTGCTTTTGTATTTTTGGTTTCTCATGTTTGTTATTAACACTAATAGCTTGGACAAATATCATGATAATCTTACAAATTTTTTTCTTAGTTATACTCTTTTTATCTAGTAAAGCATATAGAGTTTTTAATCAATATGTAGTTATACTCTTTCTTGATCGGTCATCCTTATCCCTCTAGTTGTTGATTGGCCCCACCTCACCTCACCCACCCACCTCCCCATCGCCGATCTATCTTCTTCCCCGGGAAATGACCCCCCATCTCACAGTTGCAACATAGAAATCTCTGATCATTTTTTCTTTCTCCTCTTGGTGGATGTGATTCTCGACACACTTGGGTTGTCAGACATCAGCCAGATCTTCTTGGACTCCGACCCCAAGTGGCGAGGTGTCGAGTCATCTGTATTCATGAAATGGGGCCGTCTTTATATCAATACTAGTATGTTCATGTGCTTTGCACATGACTCTTATGCATAATCATTTTGATAAGTTTAGTCTTTATGAATCATACAACATCCAGTGAAGAAAAAGGTAAGCTCTTATAGGATTTTTACATTTTTTTACTTATGCATGATGACGTAAATTATTCATGTGATAATTATATTATGTGTTATGTAAATAAGTATACCACCATTCTATTATACTTGTTATCTTTCTTTTTTAGTGTCCTTATATATATATATATTCCATGTTTTTAGCAATTAGTTGATTAAAAATGGCATTCTTATTTACTTACTTAGACACATCTATTTTTAATGTTAATCATGAATTCTTCTATCTCTTTACATTCTTTCATGTGTGTGTCATACTATAATTCCTTGGGACATTTATTTTAGTTAATGATGAAAAGCATCATCTATTATGTTTTGAATAGTATGTATGTATATCTCAACATTACTATTTGATGTTTGTTAGTTTGATTTCTATTCATGAATGTATACACTCAAATATTGAATAAATATCTTTTTTTATATGTGAAACTACTGCCATTATTAAGTGAATGTAAAGAATTGCATGAAATTTTAATCGTGGAGGATATCATATAAGGCAACATTTTTACCGTTGTTAGTGATAGGTCACCGATAGGATAGTTAGTTGTTCTACTTCCATTTGAAAGGAAGATGTTCATATTTCTCTATCATCATCATCATATGTCTCAAGTTACAACAATTATTTTACTTCCTTTGAAGAGTAATACGATTGTAGAATGCTATATTTGGTATAATTTTTCTAAATCAAACCTTAAATATGGAGTGTTGGAACTTGAATTTGTATGTTTAATAACTATGTAATTGATTTTATTTTTAGGTTACATTATAGTAAGTAGAATGAAACAATTAAGTTTTCGTACTTACAAAAAAACTAAATACATGTTCTCAAATGAATGGTATAAAATACGTATATGATCTTCGTAGCTTATATTCAATCTACCTTTATATATGCATTTTTCATGTATAAATGATATTAACAAAATACTACATTCAATAAGTAATAGTTACTCATAGGATCAAAGATATAAAGTCCATGGATTAGGGATTTGATGATATTTGTACAACTCTACTGTTGAGAAATGTTTAAGGACACTAAAGTTTGTCTGAGTAGGACAAGTAGGAGTTGTGATCTTTAGGATGTAGGAGAATCCCTACTTCTGTAACATCCTATCATAGACTCTGGTATGAAATAAAGTAAGTCAATTAAAATAATTATAATAGATGTAGTCATTAACGTAGAGTCTGTTAAAAGAGGGAAAAGTGAATATAACATCCTTTAAACATCAGTAACAATGAAGGTCACCAAGTTGATATTCTTTTATAAACTTTCTAACATAATTGAAAGAGTGATAAGATATGTACATTTATTTTTATGTATATGTATTCAAATACATTCATATGTGTGCATACATACACAAATATAAAATAAGTATATGTGTCACACTCTTATCCTTGTTTTTTATTTGTAGGTTGTAATTGAAACATAACCATGAACAAGTATCTATAAATTTACCTTTAACATTGCATCACTGGGGTAATATCCTCCACATCATCCATCTATTTTCATATATAAAAAGAATTAAGAAAAAAATATGAAAACCTATCTATAATTGGGATTTTAGTATCTAAAAAACAAATATTCTTTTGGTAGATTCGTGTTAGAAAATAATGCAAAAAATAAAACTTAAAACTAATATTGGCTTATTACAAAAAGCAATATTCTAGTAAAATACTACACATGCAATTAAGGTGTATTCCACTATTTCATTGATGTAACATTAATGAATAAGTTACACATAATGGATATTATAGGATTTCTTTTAAAAATATATCAAACAATCTATATGAAAGTACAACTAGTACTTTTTATAGAAACTAAAGAGTTGTATCTCTAGGTTCTCATCAACTATTGGTTAATGTGAACATGTTAATAAATTATATTACAAAATGTTGTTTACATTTAAATTATATATTGAATTTGATCATCTTCTATTATAACTTTTAACTTTACAATAGTGTTAATTTTATCTCTGTAGTGAAATATATACATGGAGGCATGGTTTAATTTTCTTCTTAATAGTAAAATGTATTGATAGTTTAGTATTTATTAGGATGATAATATAAAGTGAATGTTACAAAATTTATATAATAATGAGCCTATTTCAAATATTTGTAAAAGTAAGTGAAGTGAAGATCATGTACAAATAATATATTAATTTGATACAATTAAGTAGAAAAACAAATATACAATAGAAATATTCCACTATACAAACATGTTTGTATTGTGTAAAATAGATTCACAAGGGAAAATATATTCAAAATCTTTGATAAATTACCATTTATAAAGAAAACCATATTATAAGGTTGGGTAAAACATCATAAAAATATAATGTTTTTTCTAGTAATAAGGATCACAATATGAATATTGTCAAATTTTTATGGGTACTATTGTAAGACAATGATTCATTGAAATTTCTCTACATTATTCTTACACAATTACAATTTCTTTTTTCTACACATATTTGTTCTCTCAGTCCTTAATCCTATCAACATGTACAAATTCAACTGAGTTATGAATGCATGGTATCATTAATATAATGAATTCTTCACACTACCATTATCCTCTAAATTTTGTGACATCAAGAAAAAAAAATAGATATATGAGATTGTCTTTTTTTGCATATTGTTTTCAATGGTAGACTGTGAAACATAATTGCTACCTCACTTAAGTGAATGTTGTTAGGGTAATGGACTTCAAATAGTAATCTGGGAACATCCAAAATGAAAAGTGATTATTCAATTTCTATGATCAATTATTGAATACAATCACATAACAAATATTTATCAAATATGTACTAAATACACTTGCAAAATCTAATTTTATAGCTTGTAAGAAATTATGAGACAATGATAACAAAAACTTTTGTGCTATTGTATAAAATGAATTTAATTTTAGTCATGGATATTTGTTTAAAACTAAACTTGTGTTTAAAATAAAAAATGTAAGGTATCGAATAGAATGTTGTTGCAAATGCAAAACTAAGGACATCCACTTTTCTCTACAACACAATACGTCATAGGTCTGCAGATTATCCTTCCAAAAATATCTTTTAGAATGTAACAAACGTATATGTACAATTTTCTTAAGTCTTGTCATGAATTATATAGTGCTCTTTATTAAATGCAGTTCGTATTATACATTTTCCTAAAAATAATTCACCAAGATAAAATCAAGGAATATTTAGTTTACTACTAAGGTAATAATTCTGAAAATTGATGGCAAAGTAGTATTACCAATAGATAATAATGTTTGAGCATTGGCATAGTTTTTCAATCAAAGTCTCAGCTTGTTATAATGTTCCATGAAGTAAAAAAAATACATATCCTATTTCAAATGTTCCACTCTCTAATATAACATTACAAATATAATAAGCCACTCAAGATAAATCTTCAATATAAGACATAAGAAGTATTGCTCATATGTTTATACACGACCCACATAATATATCCTAATTTGTTTTAGTCAAGCAAGATACTAAATTTTTACTATGCTAAACTATTGACACCTTTCAAGGAGAAAAGGTACCACTTTGTAGATGTGACTGACCAAGTTTTACTTTTCTAACTAGTTTACAACAACTTATGTATCGTGGTTCTAATAGCAGTGACCAAATGATTTTCAATGAGAAAGACAATAATAAAGCTAACTATATTTGCCTCCTCAATCCAAAATAGCACTACGTTTTGTATATTGCTATTAGAAATCATAACCAAGATTCTTATCAATTTTTATCAAGACCACCATAATACCATGTCATCTGGTCAAGGATCATAATAGAACATTGGAGCTCATTACATGGTACTATGAACAAGAGTCGTTATAGTTAAAAATGCATGATATTATCTTTCAGTAGCCATGGATGACATGCACAACAAGGTAAATTAGTGCTAGAAACATTTGTTGAAGTGGAAATTGAGAGAAAAGAAGCAACATCACTAATGAAAGTAGGATGAGTTGGTTGTTATTGATAGAGACTAACAATAATCCCATCATTCAAACCCACCATCTACTTTTAGATGGGGACTTCCAAATGTCTACAATCCTCGTAGTTCTTGTCATCACAGTCCATAGAAGTTAATCGAATAAAAAACAAGTGTTTAATGTCAAAGGACCTGGCATTGATTCATCCTCTAGCCTATGTTATTCTCTATTGACATTAACTCTACCTTCTAGCCTTTGATCATCATAATAGTAGAGGTCCATGGATCAGATGGGAGTTGTTACCTAATGGCGAGCATGCATCATGTAAGAAGTCAAATATCTTAGAGGAAAATACGATGAGTGAGGTATGAAAGTCGAATGAATGTCATCAGGTGTTATAGTGAGATAATATTAGGAAATGCCTCTCTGGTGCTAGTGCTATATTAGTGGCTAGAACGGTACAACTTCTTGGCTGATGATTGTGGCTGCATGGTGAGGAGATCATTAAATATCCTTTATGTCGATAATCCTCGCCGTATCCATACAAATTTTTTCGCATGTTATTATCCCACTTTGTGTATTGTTTCCTCGGGAAAATATATTAATTTTGTTACTATTAAGCCACACGACATCTACATAAAATGAACGTTGAATCTACAAAACATACAAATAACCAAGAACGTAACCAGGATTGAAAGAAGCTCATATCAGGAAGCCCATAAGATGTTTCTGTGTAGAACTCTCTACATCGATGTTGGTTATCTTCAACATTAACATGTAATGGCGGTACGAAGGATGCGGCAGATCAGCCAAACAAGGGACTGCCATCTCATAAAAACCATACAGCCTAGCAACATATGCACCGAAAAAAATGCTATCTAAATAAAGCTGGAGAGCTCAACGCTCTCATAAAGGAGAGTAACTAATTCCCTACGAGTGAGGATATCAACGTCAACAAAAATGGATCTGTGCCCAAACAACAAGACACAAAAACCTACGCAAAAACTAAAGAACCAGGACAGAGAAAATCACACGTATACCTGTGTCCTGTGAGACTACCAACAAGCCCTCCACACCAACTATGCGCTGCAACACAGGATCGCAGTCGTGGAGCTTGCGACCTCAGCCAGCCTAGCGACCAGGAAACAACAGCCAAACAGAAGAAAAAAATATAGGGTAGCGACCTCCGCTGCTTCCCCTGATCCAGAGGAAACCTGCACTCGGGAAAATCTGAATAGAAATCGCCCACAGGATCTTTGTTGTTTTTTTACTACGTCTTCTGTCACCCTTTGATGAAGTTAATTGGTACTTCCTCGGATCAACAACGCAATATATTTGTAGTCATCCGGTGCGGTATTGCTCGCAATCCGGTGAGGGCTCTGGAACAGGTGTTTAGATCATGAAGTCCATGGAGTTGGTGGTAATCAAGTCCATGGTGTCAAGCTATATACTTGCAGTTTGTTACGATAATTGCAATTTGCAAGCGGTTTTGTGGAGTATTTAATTGGAAACCGGGAGGTCATGACCGAAGCCGAAAAGGCGGACGCACAATTTGGTAGTTATATGTTAAAGAGTCCACCAATTATCAAATGTTCGGAGGGACTTATCGGGAGTGATGGCAGTTCATTAACAAGCAACGCAACGTGAAACAATAAGGTATTACACAGTCCAACTAATTAAAGGAACTGAGAGGACGGAGAGGAGTGGTGATGCTTTTTTTTTAATTTGAACTTAAACAAGACAAATTTTATTATGGAGGAGCCATATGACATCTACACGAGAAAAAAAACAAACTAAAAGACCACACAAAGATCAAGAACAGATACAAACACCACAAAAACTCACACCGGAATCGAAACGATGTATAGATCCCTCTTCTCTTCCGCTGATTAAGGCAACTTTGTATATGTGGTAGAGTATCTGTACCAAATTGATGTTCCAAAAGGATATTTTTTCCGTACTTGCTGTCATACAAATTCTACAACAAAATTGACAGAGAAAAAAAATCGATCAATTTATTGATGTTATATAGCAGCCGCACTATTGACCCTCAGGCGACAACTGAATCGTTGGTTTCATGCTTTTGGGGTTTGGTCGGACAGGCAGGCGTTGGATATCGAACAAACTGAAAGCAGATTGGAGAGAACATCCAGGGTTTCCGCCAGCGTCAAATCTGCTTTTGTGCGGTGCTCCTGCACGAGATGCGGTGTGGTGAAGAGGTGTGGCGCCCGCTCGGGTGCCGCCATGTTTTCTACCAGTTGTGCCTGCACCCCTGGCTAGATCTAGGACGCGGGACTTGCCACTCGCGGAGCGTCTATCTCATCTCTCAGGAGTTGTCTTTTGCTGGAGGAGTTCTATCGCTCGTTGACCCCCCGTGGATTGGTTCCTCAGTCACGCGGCCTCCTCTTTGTCTTCCCTTTCTCAACTAGAAGAGATATCAGCTAGAAGACCCTCAACACATATCTGCTTAACGCGGCCTCCTCTTTGTCTTCCCTTTCTCAACAAGCTGTCCTCAAGCCATCTATCTCCGCCGTACGAATCACGAGACGCAGCCCCGGCGCACAAGATAATGACATATGTTGGGAAGGGAGCTAATAGTATGATGGTTGACATGACATAATGACCTAAAAGCATTTGATTACTGATAACATTTGTACTCAATTATGAGATAATGAGGATATAAAGGGAATCTCTAGAGAATTATATTACTCTCGTATATTGTCAAGTTACTACCCGTGTGGATGAGATCATATAGATATTCTCATTATGTCCCTGATCAGTTATAATTGTGGAAAGTTGATCGTCAAAAATAACATATAAGATCAAAATGTGAGTTGGTTGATGACTAAATCTCAATATAAAACCAAGCACAGAGATATATGTTAGGGAACAATGTATCAGACAGACTCACCTTGAGAGTAACACATGGTTTTGGTGGTCATAGTCATTTCTCATAGTGAATGTGGTGATTGTGATTCTTAGACCTGAAATTATTGTACTCATCACATGTCGTTGGGTGCGCTTTGACATCATCAAACGCAGTCTTAAAATATGGATTGTGGATTGTTATAACAGTGATGATTGGGTGACTTTGACACATAGGGATAGATTGTGAGTGATAGATATGTTATTTGTCCCTCCTATTGGAGTATGATACCCTCGCCACTTGATAAGTGAGACTAAGAAACACATGCACATACATATGTGAATCAATATATGATATTGATGTCACATTATCTCGGAGAGTCTGCTCTTGGTTCAAGAAACATAGATTGAACAGTGAGAAGATGACCAACCATGCCTCGAATTCATCCTAGATATCATAGATAAAGGAATTATACAATCACTGCAATACATTACACAAAGTAGGTTGAAGTTGTTCTCCAACTTTTCATTTCACTTAGGTTGCACGAATGTGCGACTAGGCATCACTCTTTGCTTATGATGTCATAAGTTAGTTATGGATATTCACCGCCAACATGATATGGGACATGTAGGGTCACACACATAGGAACTCATCTAGAAGAGTAGTTTGATCTTGAATGACAATTGGATTGATTACTAAAGTGTTTATGTATTCAATTCACGCAATAGATTGACTGATTAGCTGACTAAACCGCCAAAAGACCATCTCACATAGTGAAACAATCGTTTGGGCAGCCAGACGGGTATCTCAACAAGTTGAGACGGTCATTTGGGAGTCAGGTTGATCGTAGTTCAAATTGGCTAAATTCTACCCTTGAACCAACTGACTCAATGTGATTAAACTGACCGGTTCAACTCAACTCACCAGATGGCCATCTGGGCGAGTGAGACGGCCCGGTTGGGGTTGAACGAAGGTTCAGGATGTTTTCTGAATAGTTTCAATTACTTATACTTAGAGAGCAAGTAAAATTGATATGTATATTAATTGGAATCGAAATTGTCAAATTCATGTGTGATTGGGAAACTGCCAAATGACCATTTGGCAGTGCGAGACGACCAACTCACACACCAGACGACCATATGGGTGTGCGAAACAGCGGTTTCGGCTATCGCAGGTTATGAAAGTTTAAGTTCTTCTGGTCCTTTCCACTCCCACACAATCCCATACATATTGGGAACGCTGACCCTAACCCCGCCTATAAAAGGAGGGGTACTAGGGGCTTCCCAAGATACAACATAAAAAACTGAGAATCAGTTCATCTGATAACTATTGACCTCTCTGGTTGTGGTAACCAAGAGAGCCTAAGCAAGTCCTATCCAACAGGGAGGGATAGCTATGGGAGAGAAACAACTGGTGATCCTTGTTGGTAGGAGAGCAGGTTGGTGACTAGTACACCAACAGGAGGGACAATTCCTTGTAGTCCATTCTTAGTGAATAATAGGAGTTCTAGTTGGTCTGTGTAGACTACTCTAGAGATAGGAGTCCTTTGACTGCTTCTCAAAGAGCAAAGTCAACTTGTAGTCTGTGGCGAGACCACCATAGTCACTGTAGAGGTTGCACAGATAGTTGTTCATGGTGAAGACCAGGAGCTGCACAGTCACTGTCTAAAAGCAACTTATCAGCAGTTGCAAAGACAAGCTCCAGGACCAGGTATAACTTGTCAAAACCATCCTTCATATTTCATAGTAGTTGACACGATCTTGTTGTTATAGAAATACAGATGGATAAAATTTTTATTTCCATTGCTATACTCTATGCCCCTATTTTCCTACAGTGGTATCAGAGCCACATCAATTCACTATATTTTAGGATAATCGATATGATCGGATTTTTAGTTTTATCATTTATTTATTGCATACAATGTGAATATTTAAACTGCTCTCATATGCGTATCTGATCAAAGATCACATAATCCCAAACTATATATATATATATATATATATATATATATATATATATATATATATATATATATATATATGCAATTTACATGTGTCGCCCTAAAAGCAGTTTTGATGGTGGATGTGTAGTATGGTTATGGCCAATACTCTATATCTTCTATGTGGTTGGATGGTATGGTTGTTCTTGTTTATCTCGATCTACGTACTAAACCTCTACCTCTATCTTCTCAATGTAAAGTAATTCTTTCATACCTTTAATCCCCTTGAATGCAACTCGAGGTTTCTCTTTACAATGTAATGAAATAGCAATAAGATAGTTTCTTTAGTTCAAAAATGTTGAAGATGTTTACAGCCGGTTGAGATGACCGATACGTGAGACGAGACGAATATCTAGACGACCATGGAGAATAGGACGATGGAACCAGATGATCACCTGGTAGGCCCAATCGACCGTTTATAAGGAGTCCAAACATCGGTTGGACAGGAGGCCAGACGACCGTCCCAGTAGGCCCAACCGACTATTTGGAAGGAGTCCAGACACTGGTTGAAAAGTGGACCAACCGACTAGCCAAGAGGTGAGACAACCAATTCAAGGGTTGAACTGATCTACCCAGATTGGCAAGCACTGATATACATCAATAGTAGGTTCATACATGTGATGTGATGATTGACCTAGGTGGTAGTAATTCCTTGTGTCACCAATGAATTACAAGTACACATGGCCATAACCATCATTTTTTATTTTATATTACATGTTTACATTGTGGGATATAACATCTATATGATACATACTATATATGTGGTGATTCAATACAATATATGTGTGTATATATATGATATATATAAAACCCCTCAATCAAAATATTTAGTTTAAGATGCTTTCGAATAGAATTACACATGAAAAACTTGTTCGACTAAGTGTAGGCTATGCTTTTGTGTGGTGCATCGTCTACCTTGTGGAAGTGTGCTGGTAATAATGTATGTTCCGCCTCTGGGGGGTGCATTATTATCGTATTGGCTATTGGGTCAGGCTTAACTGGTGATTCTCAGAACGTTTGTGCCCATAGGCGTAGAGATTATTATGTCAAAGAGTTTAGCATATCATCTATCCAAGAGTTTCATATGATGCAATTGGCATGATTCCCTACCTTAATGGTTAATTATGGACGTTGGTGTAGGCCGGGTAATAATTGAATCATTTTGGATCTTGGCTCATTAGAAAATTGTTCACTGCAATTTTTCAAATTTATACTTGAGGGTTGTCAATTTGAACAAAATACTGAGAATGATAATTAATTAAAGACCTAATTATTATCGCTCAAATTTCAATCAAATCAAATGAAATTAAAAATGAGTTTTTGACAAAATTGTAAATTCTTTTATAGAATCAAATGGCAATGATAAACAATCACTTTTCTCTATGATCGGTCCTTGAGAAGGACAAACTTACTGGGAACAACTTCCACGTCTGGTTCAGGTTGCTGAGAATTGTTCTCACACAGGAGTGAAAGATCTATGTCCTAGAAATGCTAGAACCAGAGGTACCAACTCAAAATGCTTCAAGGACGGACAAGGATGCTAATAAGAAACATATTGAAGACACTGTGGATGTCAAGTATATGATGCTATGTTTCATGAACCATGAGTTGTAAAGGTAGCATGAGAACATGAGGGTAATTGAGATGATCACACATATCAAGAACATGTACCAAGATCAGGCAGGACAGGAGAGATACGACATCTCCAAGGCGTTGTTCAAGTGCAGCATGGCAGAAGGAGATCCAATAGGTCCTCATGTACTCAATCTCATTGGGTATGTGGAGAACCTAACTAAATTGGGATTCCCCATGGGCCAAGAGTTGGCCACCAACGTGATTCTACAGTTCCTTCTAGAGTCATATAGTTAGTTTGTCATGAGCTACAATATAAACAACTTTGACAAGCCATTGATAGAGTTGTTGGGCATGCTAAGAACAACTAATACACAAATGAAGAAAGACAAGCCCAAGTTTGTAATGATGATCAACAAGACAAAGGGGAAGTCTAAAGGCAAAGGAAAAACAAAGAAATGTTCTAAAGCTAGTCAGAAGACCAAGTCTTCAAATCTCAAGGAAAAAGGTGGAGAAATAAACAAAGAGGCGATTGTCACAATTTTCACCAACTTGGACATTGGAAGAGAAATTGCCCACTCATGTTAGAGGAACTAAAGAATAAGAAGGATGGCACTGAGGCCTCCACTTTAGGTATAAATAATATAAGATAAATTTGATTAATTCTTAACATTTGATATATGATACCAGATAGAGATCTGACATACTAATGTGCAGGATCTGATAAGAAGCAAAATCCCTCATAGAAGGACAAAGATGGACAAGGCGGATCAAGAGTTGCGGATGACAAAGTCTACATTTAAATTTATCTTAGCCCAATGGGCATGTAATAGAGTTATTGGAACTTCTATTTTATTTATACAATAAAAATAGAAACATTTTCTTTATGCATCTTGTATGGACAATGATGATTATCAACAAAGAATCTTTGGTGTTTCTATTTCAAAGATATGATCTTGTATGACATTGGCCCTAAACATCTTACGATATTTATGTGAAATGACCTAAATATGAATGTTTACAAAGTTTATACCAAAGGATTATAATGGATAAACTCAAGATTATCATTAGGATTAGTCATCTTGTGCAAATATCAGAATTGTATGCCTAGAATTGTGTATTGATGTTGATCTAGATTCCCTTGGTTATTGAACCTAAGGAAACATGCTAGTCTTATTAATACACAATATGACATGACGTCTTTCACTAAACATAGTGGGAGGATGAATCTTTCATTAGACTTCATGCATATGATGCATAAAGATCTTATGAAGGAATTATATACATGATTACTTATACCTCATATTCATTTATAGATAATATGATGATATGTACTCAGTAAAATGGAAATCTCTTGAAATGTTCAAAGAGATTATAAATGAATTATGACTTTGATGGAAGTTTTCAAATACTTTACATTTATACCTTGAGTACCTTCAAGGAAAGGAATGTGATAATGTATCACAAGACAAAACCATTTGAACATAATGATGTGTTAGAGTGAAGGAATTATACCATGATATGTCATGATATAATTAATCAATTTACCCAATCTTCTTATATCCTCATAAATATATACCTATCACTAAATAATATACCATCTAAATGATTTGTGAGACATCACATATGATATGATTTGGGAATGTCCCAATATGTCCAAGGAATTAAAAACTCCATTGAGAAAGTAGTTTCTTGAAGAAGGTTTGCCCATAAACCATGATTGTTGAACATTACTATATATCTCAATCCAAAAGAAAAGTGTTTGTTAGTTGGATAACTAAATTCCTAAAGAGTCAGTGGGAGTAAAAGTAGAAATAGAAGTGTTCAAGCTCAACAAAAGAGGTATACTGAGAACCATGAGAATCACAAGTTGTTGTGGAATCTCAAGTTCATCATGTAGCATAGAATAATAGTTCTAGTAGAACACATATAAGATTGGAGGATTAAGATTCCAACAATTCAAATGGGTTGGTCATACAAGATGAACCAACTAATCAACTAGAAGCTATTGAATACCATAATCTGAGTAATGACTCAAGGTCATGATGGGATCCATGTAAGCTAACAAGGTAGGACCTTGATAATATCCACCTAAAGAGTTAATACCTAATGGGTACAAAAGAGTCTTATGGTAAAGACCTATGTGGATAATATAAAAGGGACATATTAGTTGAAAAAATCAAGTTCACGATGTTGAACATGATAGAAATTACTTTACTAATTGTCGAGCTTGGTATTGTAGTTAGTATAGACTATGATATTTGGCATATGAAGATGGAAACTGGATTCCTTAAGGGAATACATTAGAGGATGTGTACGTGACATAACCTAAAAGGTTTCATAACTTCAAGGATGCAAATAAAGTCTATAAACTACAAAGTTCTATCTGGGATTAAAACAAGCAACTCAGAATAAAATCTTTTGACTTGATAAGATAGTCAAAGAGTTTTACTTGAATCAAGATAAAGATGAGATCTGTGATTACAAAATATTTAGTGGGAGCATATATGAGTATTCCACATATGATGAGGAATAATATATCGATATTTTGATGATTAAGAATTAGCACAGAAACACCTTCAATAATGAAGGTATGGGTGAAACATCTTATGAAATAAGGATCAAGATCTATAGATATAGTTCTTGAAGGATTCACAACGTGAGTTAGAGCACATACAAATAGCAAGATGTTTAAAGAGTTCAACGTGGATGGATTCAATGAGAGAAAATTCAGATTAGTCTCTCATGAACCATATATCCCTATTCTTATGAAGAATGGAAATATCATGAATAAGATTCCATGGTCCAACCCCAACAATGGATATATCATGAATTCTATAAATGTACTCATCCCATATAATCTTGTATGTATTGAACATGACAAGATGATAGTAAAATCCAATAAGGGTTGTTGGAAAGTCATTAAAGATGTCCATTAATACGTGAAAAGTAATTAAGGATAACATTGATAGTCAATGATGATAGTAATAAAAGGAAGAGTTGGATGTAAAGGGTTGCATCGATGCAATCTTCCATAATGACAAAAATGATCGCAAACTAAAATATGTTCAATTTAAAAGAGAAGTGTTGATTAGTTGTAAAGGGTTTCGATCTAATAGCCATTAATGCTAATCTAGAATAGAAGTCGAGTATGCTTGTGTTGTGAACACAGAGTGATACTATATGGATCTAAAAGTTCATGTGATGAATTAATAGATGTTCCAACCATTGTTGACTCAGTAGAGATGTTGTAACAACAATGGAGCTAATTGTAAAGCAAGAAATATCATATACCATACTATGTCAGTTTCATCTCAGAGTGAAGAGATAAGAAATATGTAATATACTGATTGTAACTAAAGTGTTGCTAACTGTTGGATAGGCACTAGCACTGCAAAAGCATGTTGGACATGTTTATATCACTAAGGATGAGATCCATTGGTGATTGGCTCTAAGTGCAATTGGGGGTCTATTGGTAAGGTATGCCCATAGAACCAATCATATGATGATTGACATGGCATAATTACCTAAGAGGATTTGACTAATGACAACATTTATAAAAGTCAAGCTTCCAAATCATTTGTTTCACTTAGTTATGGGATAATGGAGATATAGAGTGAATGTCTAGAGAATTATATTACTCAATGATGTATGTTGTCAACTTACTACCCTAGTGGATGAGATCATACAGATGTTAAGAGTACATATGCATATTGGCATTATGTCCCAAGCCAGTTGTTACTATGGAAGGTTGATAGACAATAATAACACATAAGATCAGAGTGTGACTTGGTTGATGACTAAATATCATTAGTTATGATAGGGCAATATCAAACCAAGTACACAGTTACATGTTAGGGAACAGTGTATCAGATAGACCCACCTTGAGAGTGACACATGGTTTTGGTGGTCATAATCATCTCTCATAGTGAAGGTGGTGATTGTGATTCTTAGACCTAAAATCACTACACTCAGTACATATCGTTGGATACGCTTTGACATCATCAAACACAATCCTGAAACATGCATTGTTATAACAGTGATGATTGGGTGACATTGACACATGGGGATAGACTGTGAATGATAGATGTGGGATTCGTCCCTCCTACTGGAGTAAAATATCATGGCCACTTGATTAGAGAGATTGAGAAACGCATGTGCATGCACATGTGAATCAATATATGATATTGAGGTCACATTATCTCAGAAATTCTGCTCTTGGTTCAAGAAACATGGATTGAACATTGAGAGGATGACCAATCATGCCTCGAGTTCATCCTAGATATCAGAAACAAATGAATTATACAATCACTATAACACCTTACACATATTGTAGGTTGAATTTGTTCTCCAACTTTCCATTTCACTTAGGTAGCACTGATGTGGGACATTCATTTCCAACATGATATGGGACCTATAGGGTCACTCACATAGGAACTCATCTAGAAGAGGAGTTTGATCTTGAATGACAATTGGATTGATTACTAAAGTGTTTAGGTATTCAATTCACATAACACATTGACTGATTGGTTGACTGAACTGCCAAAATGACCATCTCACTGAGTGAAATGGATGTTTGGGAAGCCAAACGGTGTCTGAAGAAGTTGAGACGGCTGTTTGGGGGTCAAGCTGATCGGAGTTTGAATTGACTAAGTTCTTCCATCGAACCAACCAACTCAATGTGATTGAACTGAATGGTTCAGCTCAACTCCCCAGACGGGCATCTCACTTGGGTGATACGGCCCAGTTGAGGCCAAATGAAGGTTCAGGATGTTTCTCAAATAGTTTCAATTGCATATACTTGGAGAGAAAGTAAAATTAATATGTATATTAATTGGAATTGAAATTTTCAAATTCGTGTGTGATTGGGAAATTGCCAAATAGTTGTTTGGCAGTGCGAGACGATCGTCTCGCACACCATACAGTCGTTTGGGTGTGTGAAATAGTCATTTTGGCTGTCCCAGGTTGCAAAAGTTCAAGTTCTTCTAGTCCTTTCCACTCCCACACAATACCATACAGATTGGAATCCTGACCCTAATCCCACCTATAAAAGGAGGGGTATTGGCAGCTTCCCAAGGCACAATACAAACAACTGAGAACTAGTTCCTCTAACAGCTATTATCCTCCCTAGTTGTGGTAACCAAGAGAGCCCAAGAAAATCCTACCCGACCAGGGGAGGGATAGCTATAGGAGAGAAACAACTGGTGATCATTGTTGGTGAGAGAGCAGATTGGTGACTAGTACACCAACAGGAGGGACAACTCCTTCCAAACTGTTCTTGGTGAATGACAAGAGTTCTAGTTGGTCTTTGTGGACTACTCTAGAGGCAGGATTCCTTTAGCTGCTGCTCGAAGAGCAAAGTCAACCTGCAGTCCATGGAGAGACCACTGGCGTCACTGCAGAGGATGCGTAGACATCTGTTTGTGGTAAAGACTAAGAGTTGTACAACCACCATCCAAGATCAACTTATCAACAGTAGCAAAGAAGCAAGTTTTGTCGCTAGACTTTCTCCAAGACTAGGTATAACTTGCTAAAACCATCCTTTCTATTTCATAGTAATTGACTCTATCTTGTTGTTATGGGAATATGGGTCGATAAAATTTTTATTTCCACTTCTATACTCTGTGCCTGTATTTCCCTACAACATCAGCCTAATCTTCTTTTGGGATTGCCTTGTCTAATGTAGAGAAGGAGAGATTCCCAGTACATTTATGTCTACAATAGGGTTCACGACGATGTCACATGTGTACGATAGGCAAGGCTGGTGATATGGTTGACTTCACAAGTATCTCACATCTTGAAGCAAAGATCTTGCATTGTCCTTTCTATAATTTCCATTGTTGCCTGAACGGAGGAGAGGAAAGTAGAGGCTTCATGTGTATGATCTCTCATCTCAAAAGGTTGCACCTTTGTAGTGACAAATGATGTGGAGTCTTGAAGGAAGCTATCCAGAATGACCATGATTTATTTCTTACATTGGAGGAGACCTTTGATTAGTGGATGTGCAAAAGGTGCATGAGAATACTATCTGAGTCATGCATTTTACCATGATGATGGCCATATTCGTGTCATTGATGGTACACAAGATATCCAAGGACATATTATAAGCATCTTAAAGCCCCTCCCAAAAGGCATTGAGATTCCAAATGTTATGGATGGGTTGGTCTTGGATGCCACACTTCTCAATCATGTTTTCAATATACCAATCACAAATGTGAAGTTCCTTCCTCATATCTATCATCTTGCATTCTCTCAGGCACTGAAGGTAGCTCTTTACAAAGTGATTGCCGATCCAGGACATGTTGTCGCTTGGGTGATATTTTTGCTTCTTACCCATTGTACTTTGTAGGTATTCAGGCCTAAGAATTGATGGGATAGAAGATCTGGAAATAGAAAGTACTACAACAACACCATATCTTGAGTTCTCTTACTACTTGGGATGGAGTATATGGTATCACCAAGCTAGTGGACAAAATAATGAACTCTTCTACACGGGAGACGATAAGTCACAATATGGATAACTTAATAGAGGATGATAATAAGGAGAACCCAAACATTAGGCAGTGCCTTCACAAGGTAAAAGATGGTCACTTTACTATGGTTGTGAAAGTTTTATGATCTTCAGGTGTGGCTCCATATAATGAAGATACTTTTAAGACTCAGGAGGCTAAACATCCATATAAGCCACCTCCATTGAAACCTGACATTTGTTTTTTAAGAGCTCCTCTTTTAGAATATGTGGACACTGTCTTTCGATATGTTAGGTATTTATTTAAAGGAATCTCATGTGGTAGAGATGGGTTGAGGGCCCAACACATCTTAGACACTCTATGTGGAAAGGGGTTAATAGTTTCTACAAATATCTTACATGCCATTAGGTTGGTGGTTAATTTATGGTTGGGCAGGAGGTGTCCATTGAGTTTGGCAGAGTTTGTAGCTTCTTCTCACCTTACCCCTCCTCTTAAGCCTGACAACGGGATATGACCCATTACAATGGGTACCATTTAGAGATGTATTGTATCCAAAGTTGTCATGATAGGAGTGGGTAAAGAAATGATGAAGTATCTCAATGACTTCCAGTTTGGAGTCAGTGTTTTTGGTTGGGCAGTGGCTATTTTGCACTATGTGAACATGTTTCTAAAAAATCAACATGAAGATGGGTCTCTCCCTATGCTTACATTGGATTTCTCTAATGCTTTAAACATGGAAGATAGGTCAGTATTGCTCCATGAGATGAGGATGAGATACCCATCTATTTCTTTATGGGTGAAGTTTCTTTATGGTCAGGTGACCAGGTTATACATCAATCAAAAGCACATTTGGTCCTCCACTGGAGTGCAATAAGGCAATCCTTTGGGGCCACTATTTTTTCACTTGTATCCACTTATTATGGGATTAGCAACAATTGTAACCTTCTGCTCCATGCTTAGTATCTTGATGATGGGACTGTCATTGGGGACATAAGGGAGATGTCTAAGGCACTTGGCATCATTCAATGCATGGGTCATGAGTTGGGACTCTATTTGAATATTCATAAAATTGAGCTTTTCTAGCCAACTTGTGATGGGAGGAAACTTCATGAGGGTATTTTCCCCAAAAACATTGCAAGACCTTCATTGGGAGTGAAGATAATGGGAGGAGATGTTAGCAGGGACAAAGGTTTTATTGAGGGTTTATCCATGAAGGCTATTGAATTGATGCATCTTCTCCCACAACTGCATGATCCACAAAGTGAGCTTCTTTTTCTATGGTCTTGTATGGGTATTGCCAAACTTATGCTCGGCTTAAGGAAATGCCAACTAGCATACCCATAGGAGGTTGTATCCTACTTTGATAGGGGACTACGTGGGCCTATTGAGGATATTATGGTATGCAGATGTCCCTTCTTTGGGGACTTTCAATGGAGGCTGGCTTCCTTACTTAACTTGACGGTCTGGGTATTTATTTGGCAACTAAATCTTCTTCATATGCTTTTGTGGCATCCAGGTTCCAGTCTTGGGTGCTTCAAGATCACTTTTTGCAAAATAGAAATATACATGGTATGGACTCTGATTCTAACTATGCTTTAGATTCTCTACGCATCATGATTCTGTCATTTTATCTTACCTATATTGCTAATAAGGACATTGTCCTCACTAAAGCCCAAAATGCTTTGGCGAGTGCTCTTTTTAGCAAAATTGTTAAGGACATGGATGTTAACTTCGACATGACCATTAGACAAAAAGCAGTTTTTAAGTGTTTGCAAGCTGAGCATGCTCAAGATTCTCTCCTAGATATTGCTGTTGATGTACTTGGACTGCATATGTCACCACTACAGTATCGTACTATCCTCAAATATCACCTTATGATCCCCCTTTTTCTAGTTGATGAGGTGTGTCTTGTTTGTCACAAGGTGTGTTTAGACACATTTGGCGAACATGTGGTGCATTGTAGGGAGCTCCTAGGCTTTAAGTATAGACATGGTCTTATTAGATATGTCCTCTATGATGTACTTAGACATGCTGGAGTTGTTCCTAAAAAAGAGGCACCTGTGAATTTTTTAACTGATCCATGGGAAGGCAGATCGACTCTTAGACCAGCGGATGTCCTAATTTTTTTGATGGTGTGGAGGAAACAAGTGTGTGTTGACCTAATAGGAGTCTCCCTGTTGGTGGGCCTAAAAGATGGAGATTTTATTGTGGGACATACGACCCTGAAAGTTGTTGCAGCCAAAGTGGTTAAGCATGAGAAAGCATGCATCGGAAATCATCATGTATTTATACCTTTCGATTTGATACTTTTGGATTCTTAGCACCAGACACAGTGGAGCTTCTCATAAGGATATGAAAAGTTATGTAGTAATGTTATGACCCCTAGGTCTATGGATGTAGTATTTCAGAGGATTGGTTTTGCAATCGAAAAGGGGGAGGTGGCGCATCTTGTTGTCCACCTGGCCTTCTGTTTCATTGTAATTGAATTTCAGAATGAATGAAATGTCGGCCATTTAATAAAAAAACAATAAAAATGTAGTCATTTTTTCTTTTCTGCAACAAAAAAATCAATATCATCCTAAAGTAGAAGAACATGCGCATGCAAAGATAATCCACGTGATGATGTTCATGATGATACAAATCATGTGTTTCAAGAATATAATAAAAATATTACAAGGATATGGTTTCTTGAGAAAATAGAGTTTGAAATTCCCTATAAAAGAATAAAAATTGAATCCTAACATATTCCAAGGACCGTCCAAAGGATCTCACATATGAGATCAGTTTGAGATTATCAAAACAAGATCATCTTTCAGGGGCCAAAAAAAGCAAAAAAAACATCTTTATACTTAAGCCAAAGTCCATGGAGAATACCCAAAAGATACTAGGTGGATAGTTACAATGAATAAAAGTTTCAAAATTTGACCGGAATCAAGTATGGAAACATGTGGCAAGACCTAAATTTTATAAAATTGTAGGACAAAATAGGTGTCTCATAACAAGATAGATGAGAAATGTATTGTGGTCAGAATTAAATTTTGATTGACAACACAAGATTGTAATTAGGAAGAAGGTGTATATATATTTTTTAACCTATGCTTTAGTAGCAAGGTTAGATTTTTTTTTTTATGTTTCTTCCTTTGTAATCATGTTTTTGGAATGGGATTTGAGCATCCTATATTATTTAATGAAGAGATACAAGAGTAACTCATTGCGGTGCAACCTTCATGATTTTAAAACTATAGTTTATCTAACCATGTTTTTAGACTATGAAAAGATTTATATGGTCTCAAGTGAGCCCCTTGATCTCATTATGAGAAACTCAAAACCTTTTCGCAAAATAGTGTGTAATTGGAAATACTTTCTCTCTTTACTCAAACATGCATATAATGAATTTCTTATAGCTTAAAATAATGGTACATATATCATCTTTAGTGTTAGTAACATGTCCCTTTGCAAGGAATTTACTGATTTAATGTGTCTTTTAACATACCAATATCAAATAGAATGTTGAAAAATCTAATCTAATGTATGGAATTTCAATAGGCTTAATTCATAAAAATATAACAAATGAAGTGTAAGCTATACCCTAATGAGCCTAGAATGAGAAAATAATAAGTAATTAGGTGAAAACCCTAAAATTGGATACATATAACCCTAACATACATACATATATCACCAACTCTAGTATAACAATGAACATAGGTTTCGATATGCCTTGACTTAGCTAAATACATGCACTGTAAACCATGGTACCCTCATGTAACCCGATGGATAATTTAATGATCATGTAGTGATGAGTATATGATATATGTTTCATTAGTATACACCTTTGAACTTAATGAGAAAATAATAAAGGATAAGTTAGATTATGCTTAGATGGTTAGTACTAGTGGACCTAGTCTAAAAAGGTTGAACAAACAATAGTTGGATATTTTGTTTTAGAGTTATTATTATTTAGTTTGTAATATATATGATCTTAAGCATGTTTGTCCCATTATGATTAAGTTTGCTTTCTTTTACTTACCTCCTCTCCTAGATATAAAAGGGTTTTTTTAACATTTCAATAAAATATATCTCATTATCCTACATTTTATTGTCCACATAGTATTAGAGCATTGGTCATAATTTTAGAGAGAAAAAGGGAGATCGACTTCCATCCCTTCTTCACTTGGGTGTCCACAAAGTTTCATCCCCGCCTCTATGGTCATTTTCTCTCTCTTCTTTCATAAAGAAAATACATCCTTTCCTACAAATCTATTTTTCTTCAATCAAAGCGGCAGACCGCTCACTAAAAAAACTGCTAGATCTATGCACTACCCACAATAGTCCCCCTCAATCATCTCCTACATCCCCCAGTCCAACATTTGTTTCTCAAATATGTCAGTTTTTGAGTTGTGTCCCTTATTCTTTAAGCTAAGAAGTTGCTCCTTTCGAGATGTGTTGACTCACGATTCTTTCTCACTTAGTAGAAATTCATGATTAGTGTCAATTCTCTGACTAATGATGGAATCCATTCACACCCTACCCAATTTCCACATATACCTATTTTTCACATTTCCCCACATTTTCCACCTAATTAAATCACCCATTTTGCCCACTTTCACTCAGTTTGGACTCTTTCGCAAAGAAACCTTCTATCATATAGAAAGTGCAATTATTCTTCAATTTTGCCTTATATAGGCTATTTTTACAAAAGGCCCCAGTTGAATTATATGAAATGAAATATTCCCTCTTTTTAACTACTTTTTCAGAAAAATATAAGAGATAACATGGACTTATATTTTTTTTAAGTTTCTCCACTTTCCTATAGAACATTCCTAAAATTATTGGGAAAACAAGATTTCCTTTTTTTAACCCTGAGACACGGGTTGTAAAGTCTGGGCCCACTGTCCTAGTCTCAAGTAGAGTTTCAGGAATGACGACTGGCCCCACAGACCACCACTAGCCTTAACTGCGCACTTTGTCCACACTGACGCGCAAGCCAGGATCAACTTCCCGACTGGTCACCCATCCTAGTACTACTCCAAGCTGAGCACGCTTAACTATGGAGTTCTTTAGAGATGGGATCCCTGAAAAGGAGGTGCACCTTGGTGATATGGGTAGTCCAATCATTCCTTTTAAGATCATGTTATCCGAGGCCTCAAATCTGGGATGTTACAATCTCCCCCACTTAGACTCTTGATGTCCTCGTCAAGGCTCAACTATATGGCCTCATAATCTGACCCCATTTCAGTGCTGACCCACAATGGCCCATGGACACCCAGCTCCCGTCCACGGCTATCAGCGCAAGGGTGGCTCCATCTCGTCTCTACGGATAGCCCTTTCCAACTTGTCTGGACCGCACAACTCAAGATTGGCATGCCACATGCCCATGTGGGCCCCACCTACTGGAGGGGTTATGGCTCTGATACCATTTGTGACGACCCCAATTTCTACATACTTTCCTTAGTGACATATACAGATATGCGTGCACTCATATCTATAAATGTCAAAAGGTAAAATAATAGAAATGAAGATAGCCAACTAAAATTAGAGATAAGGCAAGATCAAGTTCACATCATAGCAAATAGCCACACAACATTTCATTCAACAATATAAGATAAAGTCATACATATTGATACTGGAGAAAGAAGAAGAATAAGTCTATGATTATTACATTAGATCTCAATCATCCTCAACATAATCTAGGGAAAGAAATAAACTAACATCTAGCAAGAAAGAGATAAGGGGACTAGGTCTATCTAATAAATCCTCCATGCTTATTATTTGTGCCTTCAGGTACTTTGAATATGCATTTCACTTTAATCATCAATTGTTCCTTGCACCTAGAAAATATGAGAAACAAAAACATCAACAAAGTTGGTACGTGGAATTAAAGCTATACTATGCTGGTATATAAAATACTCAAAATTGGAGAAAAGAATGAAAACATTATTTAGAAGCCAAAAATCAAGAAATCCCAAGTTATTATCCTTGTTTAGAATGAATATGCATTACTATGGTGGACTTAGCACAAACATAAATATTGGGCCCTATCCCTGCGTACCTTGTACCATTAGGGATCTCCCTGCGTACCTTGTACCATTAGGGAGGTGCTAGTCAACATTAATACTTTCCCTCTCTAATAGGGAGATTAATGAGCACCACTAGTAACTACATTTCACTTATATTCAATTATGTTCTTTCATGTTCATGGCGGTAAATCATTAATTAATCATATATCCACATCCATCAATGTATATCAATTTCATGTAAACAATTACATATACTTAACATCCAGCAAAAACTAGTCATATAATTATATCCACGTACCTCTAGTTCTCAGATATGAATTCCACAAGTCCTAAGTTAGGAGAAAGATAGTAGAACACCCTGAAATGTAAACAAAACCCTAAGTTACTATGGATCCTCATTATTCCACATTAGGGTTCCTATTAGGGTTTATGTTATGTGGGATGTCACTTTAGGATACATAGGATTCTGAGTTGGGGTCCGAGATTAGGGTCGTCCAGGTTATTAAAAGGACATTTCAATTATTAGGGTTTTCATAAATTGTACATAATATTCATGATGAGGTGAGAAAACTAGAAATTAGGGTTCTTCTCAACTATTAAATCAACTATCTTCCTTAGGTAGGATTTTGAGTAACATGATGACCAAGATCGTAATTAGGGTTTAATATGTCCCGAAGGCAGAAAATAACATCATTTATAACTAGTATTACACAAAATATGCATTTAAAGGTCATTAGTGATGGTTGGCCATATTTTCCGAAAAGGGTTCAGATCCAGGTCATAATTATATTTTATTTAGATAGCTTGGATTTTTCTGATGAAATTTGTATATTGGTTCGATATTTCTTGATATTCCTATCATTTTCTAGATTTTTCTAAAATATGACCAATCAGGAAATTCTAAAGAAATTAAACAAAAATATATATAAAAAAGACTTGTGAGCTCTGCCTCGCGGATCATGCGAGGGATCCGACCAACCAGACCCTCTCACTGACCCGCGAGCAAGTGCTCGTTTGGGACGGTCGGGCCAACAAGTGAAAGGTCAAAAGTACCCCTGGGGGTCACCTATGCATCGTGACCGGGCAAGGGTAGAAGGGGAAGGTCACCCCTTTGATTGTTGCTCGCGCCATGGCTGCAACGAGGCAACAGGGGAGAGATCAATCAAAGTGGGATGTGGTTCCAGGGAGTGAGCTGGGCTACGCCATCCATCCGGCTGAGTTCGCAGACTCATGGTGGTTGTGGGGAGATCGGGCTCGTAAAAAAAGATGGTCTAGGCGTCGATTTCCGTCCAAAACAGGCTAACACAGGTCGAAGAGGAAAGTTGCGAGTTACCTGCCCTCGGGTTGGATTGAGGGAGTCAACAAGTTCGCGGCAGTCTACTGATGCTGTTGCAAACTTCCCGCGGTTCCGAGATGGTCCCAACCTCGCCGGCGGTGGAGCTTTGGAGCTCAGCTACGGCAGCTAGTCGACCCGGGGTTCCAGGCCTTCGCGGCTCTAACCGAGGATGTCGGTCGCCTCGCCGAGACCCGTAGATGGTTCGGTCATGTTTGATTGAGCGGAGAGGACCACTGGAGGGAGGACGAGGTCGAAGTCAGGTGAATTGGAGGTGCTTGCGGTCAGGGAAAAGGGGGCAAGTCCCGGTGGAATTGATGGTGCGGAAAGATAAAAGGGAGGTCAGGGAAGCTTTTGGGGGTCTTTTATAGACGCGGGGTGGAGTAGAGGGCTAAGCCCTAAACCGTGCGCCGCCTCCAGTGAGAGGCGTGAGGAATCGGGAGTTTGTTCTCCCTGTTGCGTGGATGAGGGGAGGAGAGTAGAGGGTTGTTGGATTCGGTTTGAGGAGAGGAGTTGGTCCTCCAAATATCTTGCGAGGAGAAGGTGGGGTTCGGGCGCGAGGGTTGTTGGAGGAATCACATGTCTAGCTACTGGAAGGGGACCGCTTCTTTCGGAGGTGGAAGACGAAGTCCTGACCTTTGGATCCAGCGCGGATCATTGTCCACCTGATCAGACGGCTAGGATCAAATCCCAGCGAGGGGCTGCGCCAAAGCAAGGAAAATGTCCGCGTGACAACATAATGTCTAATAAAATCGCAGACTTTAGTCCTAGGCTAGATTAGGTAACATAATACACCAAATTTCAAAAGTAAATAACTCCAAATTGGTAATTCCAATTGTAATGAGATTTTAGGCATAGTTTCATAATGCTATAATTTAGTTATTGTGCAAAATTAGAGTCCCAATTCGATTATTGAATATGTCAATTGACTAAATGTCATGATACTTGTATTATTGACTTTATGTACCATTATGGATGGTCTTAAGTGAAATTGATAATCCATTTAATCAAATTATTGAGAGAGATGATTAAGGCATAAATGGAACAATTAAAATTGTAAGAGAGAGGAATTAAATAATAATATATATGTAAAGACTCACTCTGTCACTTTAACTGTAACAACCCCAATTTCTACATACTTTCCTTAGTGACATATACAGATATGCGTGCACTCATATCTATAAATTTCAAAGGGGAAAATAATAGAAATCAAGATAGCCAACTAAAATCAGAGATAAGGCAAGATCAAGTTCACATCATAGCAAATAGCCACACAACATTTCATTCAACAATATAAGATAAAGTCATACATATTGATACTGGAGAAAGAAGAAGAATAAGTCTATGATTATTACATTGGATCTCAATCATCCTCAACATAATCTAGGGAAATATATAAACTAACATCTAGCAAGAAAGAGATAAGGGGACTAGGTCTATCTAATAAATCCTCCATGCTTATTATTTGTGCCTTCAGGTACTTTGAATATGCATTGCACTTTAATCATCAATTGTTCCTTGCACCTAGAAAATACGAGAAACAAAAACATCAACAAAGTTGGTACGTGGAATTAAAGCTATACTATGCTGGTATATAAAATACTCAAAATTGGAGAAAAGAATGAAAACATTATTTAGAAGCCGAAAATCAGGAAATCCCAAGTTATTATCCTTATTTAGAATGAATATGCATTACTATGGTGGAATTAGCACAAACATAAATATTGGGCCCTATCCCTGCGTACCTTGTACCATTAGGGATCTCCCTGCGTACCTTGTACCATTAGGGAGGTGCTAGTCAACATTAATACTTTCTCTCTCTAATAGGGAGATTAATGAGCACCACTAGTAAATACATTTCACTTATATTCAATTATGTTCTTTCATGTTCAAGGCGGTAAATCATCAATTAATCATATATCCACATCCATCAATGTATATCAATTTCATGCAAACAATTACATATACTTAACATCCAACAAAAACTAGTCATATAATTATATCAACGTACCTCTAGTTCTCAGATCTGAATTTCACAAGTCCTAAGTTAGGAGAAAGATAGTAGATCACCCTGAAATGTAAACAAACCCTAAGTTACTATGGATCCTCATTATTCCACATTAGGGTTCCTATTAGGGTTTGGGTTATGTGGGATGTCACTTTAGGATACATAGGATTATGAGTTGGGGTCCGAGATTAGGGTTGTCCAGGTTATTAAAAGGACATTTCAGTTATTACCGTTTTCATAAATTGTACATAATATTCATGATGAGGTGAGAAAACTAGAAATTAGGGTTCTTCTAAACTATTAAATCAACTATCTTCCTAAGGTAGGATTTCGAGTAACATGATGACCAAGATCATAATTAGGGTTTAATATGTCCCCAAGGCAGAAAATAACTTCATTTATAACTATTATTACACAAAATATGCATTTAAAGGTCATTATGATGGTTGGCCATATTTTCCGAAAAGGGTTCAGATCCAGGTCATAATTATATTTTATTTAGATATCTTGGATTTTTCTAATGAAATTGGTATATTGGTTCGATATTTCTTGATATTCCTATCATTTTCTAGAATTTTTCTAAAATCTGACCAATCAGGAAATTCTAAAGAAGTTAAACAAAAATATAAAAAAAGACTTGCGAGCTCTGCCTCGCGGATCATGCGAGGGATCCGACCAACCGGACCCTCTCACTGACCTGCGAGCAAGTGCTCGTTTGGGACGGTCGGGCCAACAAGTGAAAGGTCAAAAGTACCCCTGGGGGTCACCTATGCATCGTGACCGGGTAAGGGTAGAAGGGGAAGGTCACCCCTTTGATTGTTGCTCACGCCATGGCTGCAGCGAGGCAACAGGGGAGAGATCAATCAAAGTGGGATGTGGTTCCAGGGAGTGAGCTGGGCTACGCCGTCCATCAGGATGAGTTCGCAGACTCATGGTGGTTGTGGGGAGGTCGGGCTCGTCGGAAAAGATGGTCTAGGCATCGATTTCCGTCCAAAACAGGCTAACACAGGTCGAAGAGGAAAGTTGCGAGTTACCTGCCCTCGGGTTGGATTGAGGGAGTCAATAGGTTCGCAGCAGTCTACTGATGCTGTTGCAAACTTCCCGCGGCTCCGAGATGGTCCCAGCCTCGCCGGCGGTGGAGCTTTGGAGCTCAGCTGCGGCAGCTAGTCGACCCGGGGTTCCAGGCCTTCACGGCTCTAACTGAGGATGTCGGTCGCCTCGCCGAGGCCCATAGATGGTGCGGTCACGTTTGATTGAGCGGAGAGGACCGCTGGAGGGAGGACGAGGTCAAAGTCAGGTGAATTGGAGGTGCTTGCGGTCAGGGAAAAGGGGGCAAGTCCCGGTGGAATTGATGGTGCGGAAAGATAAAAGGGAGGTTAGGGAAGCTTTTGGGGGTCTTTTATTGACCCGGGGTGGAGTAGAGGGCTAAGCCCTAAACCGTGCGCCGCCTCCAGTGAGAGGCGTGAGGAATCAGGAGTTTGTTCTCCCTGTTGCGTGGATGAGGGGAGGAGAGTAGAGGGTTGTTGGATTCGGTTTGAGGAGAGGAGTTGGTCCTCCAAATATCTTGTAAGGAGAAGGTGGGGTTCGGGCGCGAGGGTTGTTGGAGGAATCACATGTCCAGCTACTGGCGGGGGACCGCTTCTTTTGGAGGTGGAAGACGAAGTCCTGACCTTTGGATCTAGCACGGATCATTGTCCACCTGATCGGACGGCTAGGATCAAATCCCAGCGAGGGGCCGCGCCAAAGCAAGGAAAATGTCCGCGTGACAACATTATGTCTAATTAAATCGCAAACTTTAGTCCTAGGCTAGATTTGGTAACATAATACACCAAATTTCAAAAGTAAATAACTCCAAATTGGTAATTCCAATTGTAATGAGATTTTAGGCATAGTTTCATAATGCTATGATTTAGTTATTGTGCAAAATTAGAGTCCCAATTCGATTATTGAATATGTCAATTGACTAAATGTCATGATACTTGTATTATTGACTTTATGTACCATTATGGATGGTCTTAAGTGAAATTGATAATCCATTTAATCAAATTATTGAGAGAGATGATTAAGGCATAAATGGAACAATTAAAATTGTAAGAGAGAGGAATTAAATAATAATATATATGTAAAAACTCACTCTGTCACATTCTCCCCTCCTTTTAAGAATTTTGTCCCCAAAATTCAAGCATCCTGAAAAAGGTATGGATACTTCTTCTCGAACTCGGTCTTTAGTTCCCAGGTGGCATCTGTCTCATCATGGTGGCTCCAGAGAACTTTCACCATTTCAATATGACGATTACTGTGAAGCTCCTTTGACTTGAAGTTGAGAATTCTGACTGGGGATTCAACATATGACAGATCATCCTTCAATTCGAGAGGCTCATGATTCAAGATATGACTGGAATCTTTGACATAGGGCTTCAGATTAGATACATGAAACACATTACGCATGGCACTATACTGAGGTGGCAAGGCAAGGCGGTAGGCACATTCACCAACCCTTTCTAGAATCTCAAAGGGTCCAACATAGCGAGGACTGAGCTTTCCTTTGTTCTTGGCCAAAGCTCGAATAGGTCGGATCTTCAAAAAGACATGATCGCCCTCCTTGAACTGACGTTCCTTTCTATGAGCATCTGCATACGATTTTTGCCTGTCCTATGCTCACTTCATCCTCTGTTTAATTAGAGCAAACTTATCAGTGTACAACTGCATCTCCTCAGATTTCATCAGGGTACACTCTCCAATGTCGTCCCAGTATAAAGGTGATCTGCAAGGTCGGCCATAAAGAGCTTCATAGGGAGGCATCCCAATGCTTTCCTGATAACTGTTATTATAGGAGAACTCCGCTAATGGCAAGTAATAGTCCCACGAGCCTTCCCAATCGAGAACACAAGCTCGCAGAAGATCCTCTAAAATCTGTACTGTACGCTCTGACTGCCCGTCTGTTTGCGGATGGTAGGCTTTACTGAAGTTTAACTTGGTGCCCAATTCCTCTTGAACCTGCTTCCACAGCTTTGACGTGAACTTCGGGTCCCTGTGTGAGACAATAGACACTGGAACTCCATGCAGACGTACTATCTCCCGTATGTATAGGTCAGCCAACTCAGAAACCTTTGCAGTAATCTTCACAGGAAGAAAATGAGCTGATTTGGTGAGACGATCCACTATGACCCATGCATCGTCATATCCCTTCCTGGTCCTGGGTAACCCCACCACGAAATCCATGGTGATGTGTTCCCATTTCCATTCTGGAATCTCAAGGGGTTGTAGTAGACTGCCTGGCCTCTGATGTTCCACTTTGATCCTTTGACATGTCAGACACCTGGACACGAAATCGGAAATATCACGCTTCATGACCCTCCACCAAAACTAAAGTTGTAGGTCTTTTTACATCTTTGTCGTGTCTGGATGAACTGTGTACTTGGACCCATGTGCTTCATTTAGGATTGATGTCTTTACAATTGACTGCTCAGGAACCCACATACGATTTTTGTAACGGAGACCACCATCAAGACCCACGGACAGATGCGTTTGCAGCTTCGACAGGAGAGAAGATAGCTCTACAAGATCGGGACTAGCCTTTTGTGCCTCAAGAAGTTCGAGATGCAAGCTGGACGTGATAGAGATGTTATTAACATGCACACGATCAGACAAAAACTGTGGTTTCCAGCCCACTAGATCCTCCATGTTCCTCCATTCAGGAACAAAAAGAGATGCACATACTGCCCTTTTTCTGCTAAGGGCATCATCGACTACATTTGCCTTACCCGGATGATAGGAAATAGTGAAATCGTAGTCCTTTAGGTATTCGATCCATCGGCGTTGATGCAGATTCAAGTCCTTCTGAGTCAGGATGTACTTAAGACTCTTGTGATCGGTGAAGATGTCGAATGTTGCCCCGTACAGGTAGTGCCTCCAGATTTTAAGAGCATGAATAATTGCAGCTAATTCCAAGTCATGGGTGGGATAATTAAGTTCATTGGGTTTTAGTTGTCTAGACGCAAAGGCCACTACCTTACCATTCTGCTGTAGGACACACCCTAACCCATTCCTCGAAGCATTAGTGAATATGACAAATCCTTCATTGCCAGAGGGTAGAACAAGAACAGGAGCCGACGTCAACTTCTTCTTTAACTTCTGGAAACTAGACTCACAAGTGGCTGACTAGATGAAGTGCTCGTCCTTCCGAGTAAGCTTGGTGAGAAGAAGTGCAACTTTGGAAAAGTTTGGAATAAAACGACGATAGTATCTGGCCAGACCCAGGAAACTCTGAATTTTAGAAGGATTACGAGGAGGTTGCCAATCAAGTACAGCAGAAACTTTGGCAGGATCAACAGATATACTACCCCCAGAAATGACATGCCCAAGAAACATAACTTTATCAATCCAGAACTCACATTTTGAAAGTTTGCCATAAAACTTCTGGGTTCGAAGAATGTCAAGAACTGCTCGCAAGTGTTCACGATGTTTTTCCATAGAATCAGAATAGATAAGGATATCATCAATGAAGACGACCACGAACTCATCAAGATAAGGTTGGAAGACTTTATTCATCAGATTCATAAATACTTCTGGTGCATTGGTCAACCCAAACGACATCACCAGAAATTCGTAATGCCCATAACGAGTTCGAAAAGCAGTTTTAGAAATATTAGAATCCTTGATTTTAAGTTGATGGTATCCAGAACGAAGGTCAATCTTTGAGAATACTTTAGCAGTACGAAGCTGATAAAAAAGGTCATCAATACGAGGAAGGGGATACTTGTTTTTAATAGTATCTTGGTTCAACATGCGGTAGTCAATACACATACGCATTGAACCATCTTTCTTTTTAACAAAGAGAACATGAGCTCCCTAGGGGGAAACACTAGGATGAATGAAACCTTTGTCGAGAAGTTCTTGCAACTGTTTCTTCAACTCTATAAGCTCAACAGTTGCCATCCTATACGGTGTCCTAGAAATCAGAGTGGTTCCAGGAAGAAGATCTATGGAGAACTCAATGTCTCTATTTGGAGGCAGCCCAGGAAGCTCCTCCGGGAAAACGTCAGGGAAGTCACGTACCACCTCCAGACTTTCTACAGGCCCGCTACTAGGACTGGTCTCTGAGACTAATGCGAGGAAGACTTTACATCCTTTAGAAATGAGCTTTTTAGCTTTAAGAGAGGAGATTATAATATTATTACAGAATCCGCTTCCCTTAGGGATTTTCACAGGATGAGAATGAGGTTGAGAGAGAACGACCGTCTTGTTTCTACAATCAATGTGAGCATGGTATGTGTAAAGCCAGTCCATACCAAGTATAACATCAAAGTCTTCCATAGTTAAGAGAATGAATTCAAAGGGCATATCATGATTTTCATATTTAAGAGAAAGTTCATTAGTTTTCTGCAGAGTTGTGAGTATTTTGCCACTCGGAGTAGACACGTTCAGAAAATATCCCAAATCCCTTATGTGAAGATTTAATATGGATGCCAGAGTTCGAGAAATAAAGGTATTTGTAGATCCAAAGTCAAATAAAGCCTTAACAGGATGACCATTTAATAATACAGTGCCTACATAAGGTAATCAAATTATGAATAATTGCAGGCTTGACAAAAGATATTGAATTATAAAGAAATTAGGTTACCTTCACAGAGCTGGTTTGGGTTTGCCTTGGCCTCTTCTGCATTTACTGCAAATACCCTGCCATTGCGGTGTCCCTGAGGCTGCGGAGCACCACCTGCAGGATTGCCAAAGATGGAGGGTGTGGGGCACTTGGCGACAAAATGACCCTCCTTTTTGCAGTTATAGCAGACTGGCTTGGTGTGGCGGCATACTCCACCATGGAAACGTCCACAAGTCTTGCACTTGGGATGATTTGTCCGCAGCTGGTTCTGATAGCTTTTCTGTCCTCCTTTTCCTGAACCTCCTCGTTTCCCTGATCCCTTATTGTTATGGCCAGGATGGAACTTCTTAAACTTATCCTCTTCAGTTGTGGTTAACCCTAAGTATCTCATGCTAGAAGGTTTTTGCATGCCCTGCTCTCTCTCCTGCTTGAGGGCCATATCTAGGGCTTCATCTATGCTTCTGGGACGAGAGGCTATGACTAGGGTTTTCAGGTGGGTGGAAAGGCAATCAACATAGTATTCAGTTTGGCGGTCTTCAGTCCTGATGGGTGCATAACGTTCCAGAAGCCTAAACTTCTGGGTGTAATCAGCTACTGAAAGACTACCCTGCCTTAACTCCATGTACATATTCTCCTTCCTCTTCCTCTCATCTATGGGTATAAAACGATCCGTGAAGAGGTTTTTAAAGGCTTCCCACTCCATGTTGTCTATTTCCTCACCCCTATTCCCGCCATAATTCTCCCACCAGACTTTTGCCCCTCCCTTAAGCATATGGGTGGCGAACCTAACCTTCTTCTCATTGGGTACATTTAGGGTATGAAAACCATTCTCTATGGTCAAAATCCAGGCTTCAGCCTTATCCATAACCTCAGGCTGATCCTCTCCCCAAAAGGAATCAAGGTTTAGTTTAATAAAATCTATCACTGTCACTTCTTTCTTCCTATATGAGCTAGGTTCTGGGGTTCCTTTTGTGGCGAGGGTTTCCATAAAATCTAAAAGTATTTTCTTATGTTCTTCCCACCTTTCCTTGGCCTCAACATTGGGATCAGGTACTTCAGAGGGTTCACATTCTTTTCTTTTCTTAGAGGACGATTCCCCTAAACTGCGAGTCTTAGGAGGCATCCTGAAATTAATTTGAACGTATTAGATTATTACTTCAACAATTATTCTCGTCATTATCATTATTATTTTCACATGATATTTTATTATTCTCATTATTTAATGATTAATATTCTGAATGTTATGATTTATGGAGGATATCCTAAAATCCTTATCAGTCGATCCTTAGGACTTTCTAAATAGAGAGACTCCTTCCTAACCTTATAACAGAGGTAAGAGGGAAAGTTTCATTTATTTCTAAACATAGATGAGAGGGAGGAATTTTTCCTATAGAAGAGGTGAGAGGAAAAATCTATAGATGAGAAAATTCCTAAATTAAGGTATGCCCAAGAATAGGGGACACTTAGGATATCGGCCAGGTAGACTTATACTGCCATAAAGGTAGCCTCATGATTGCCAAGCTAAGTGGCTCGGAGACTTTAGTCAGACCCATAGCAAATGCTATCCTAGACACCTCAACCCTTCACATCCCTAACTCAAGGACTACTCTAGACTCATAATAGGGTGAATGAAAGTCATGTGACTAAGATGTGTGAACATTGGCTCTGATACCAACTGTAAAGTCTGGGCCCACTGCCCTAGTCTCAAGTAGAGTTTCAGGAATGACGACTGGCCCCACAAACCACCACTAGCCTTAACTGCGCACTTTGTCCACACTGACGCGCAAGCCAAGATCAACTTCCCGACTGGTCACCCATCCTAGTACTACTCCAAGCTGAGCACGCTTAACTATGGATTTCTTTAGAGATGGGCTCCCTGAAAAGGAGGTGCACCTTGGTGATATGGGTAGTCCAATCATTCCTTTTAAGATCATGTTATTCGAGGCCTCAAATCCTGGGATGTTACACGGGTGGATCCCAACCATCCACTATGTAAAACATGGTAGATTTCCTCAATCCCCAGGCACCACATGGCGCATCGACCCGATCCACCCCACTTCTCAAACGTTCTACCCAAAATTCTAGACCCTAAAATCTATCTATAAATAGACCCCCATCCCCAACGTATTTATAGGCCCCTCTTGTCTCTCCTAAAGCTAGAGAAACAATTACCTCTCCCTTTTGCTTTCTACATATGATCAGAGATCCTTCCTGTAACACCAACTACTCTACTAACACTGATACTACACAATAATAAATGTTGCTTTTTCTATTATATCCATATTAGTAATTGTTTTTTGCTCTGATCCTTTCAAGACTATTCATATTTGCATGCTCTTTCTAAAAGATCTAATCTTTATCTATTGAATATATCTATCTCGCCTCTCTCTCTCTTCCTATGCATCGGTCCTAACCTCCAATGATGGATCTCCGTCATGGGAGGTCTTGAGGCATTTGGGACCACAACACACCTAAACATTGGACCTTTAGGGCTATGACGGGAAAGCCATGGTTGTCACTAGCCCCAAAGCTCTATGAACATAAAAATCATTTCTTATTGTTTTTACTTATTTTTTCATAACAATAACCTCAATTATCATTATTTTTATTTGAGATGACTAAAAATCTTGCCATACAATTATCAGATGAGATGAGGGGCTAGTCCTTCTCCACTCTGAATAGGATCGCCAAATCTAATCTGTAAATTAACACATACCTTTCTTATCCGCCCTTGGGTGGACTCAAAGTCAAGGTTTTTATATATGTTCCTGCTAATTTTGGCGTCTATCTTCATTTATTCCCTTATTTTACATATAAAATTGGGTGACGACTCTGAGCTTTATCAGTTTATCATTTTCTCCTTATTTTTTCATTATTTCTGTGATTGTAGGATCTATTGGATTTTTCGGGTTGGGTACAATAGAGTGGAGACTCTGCTAGGGAGTAAATCCAAGTTGATTTGAGTCAAGCTCCCATTGTCCCATTTTGAGGATTTAGCATATTCAAGATTGTTCTCTTTTTTATTTTGGTTGTCTTTTTTTCTTTTGGAGGAATAGGTGTTGGGAAATTCACGCGACAGTTAAGGTAGCGTAAACAAAAATTTTAGTGTCTAATTTCCTAAGCAACATATCACATTAAGAATGATGTATATAGGAAGGAAGGTGCAAGGAATATACCTAGTCCTGGATCAAGTCCAATGACTTATCCTTGTAGCAACGTGCTTCTTCTTCAAGCAGCACTTGAGCAATCGTCAGCAATGTCCTCTTGGTGCAACATGCAACACCACAGACGGCGGTTGACATCGTCCTCCTAACAGGTGGCAATAGCCTCCTTGCCTCTATATTAGTCCATGTGGACCACCGAGAACTCCATGTTGTGCTACCAGAGCCAACAAGAAGGAGTTTTCCCTTCAAACATCAACCTGTAGAGTTGATTTGCTCTTTCGTATTGTCTCTCCCTTGTCTTCCCTCTCATTCATAGGTAGGACCTGGTCATCCTATCTTGGTTATCATAACCAGAGAGTACAACAATTTGTTAGAAAGATTGTTGTATCTTTGAAAGCCTAAACTGCCCCATTTTATATAGGATATTCAGGGTCGTGGTTTTTAGTTCATCCGAGAGTCGAAGAGATAGAATTACATGAATTTTTTGGAAGCTATGAATGTTGAACTGGTCGTTTCACTATTGAACCAGTAGTTCATAGGTGAACCGGTCAGTTCACTAGCTTTCCTATTTTTTATTACATTGGTATTCAATATATGAAATGCACAACATGATGTCAACATCAGTCCTTGATCCAATCATATTGATCATCGAACTGGGTAGTTCACAAGTTGAACCGATCATTTTAGACCTTGAACTGATCGGTTCACCAAGTGAACCTATCAGTTCATGCCATATTTTAGGCATTGTTAAGTCAATGTTGTTTCCAATTGATCTGACCCTTGAATGATTCAACACTTGAACCAGTTGGTTCATAGTCCAGTCAGCCAATTTTCAACCATCATTGTTTAAATTGGATACCTCAACACTTTAGTAATCAAGTGAAACATCATTCACGAACAAACTCCTTTTTCAAGTGTATCCTATGTGTATGACCCTATAGGCCCCAAGTTATGTTGTTAGTGAATGTTCAAAACTAATTTATGGAATCACAAGCAATGAACGATATCTAGCAACACATCATTGCTACCCAAGTATTTACAAAGTTGGAGAACAACTTCAACCTACAATCCATGATTAGTGTTACCATGATGATATAGTTCCTTTGTTTCTAATATCCAGATTGAACTCAAGGCATGGAAATATCATCCTCTTCAACATTTAATCCATGTTCCTTGAACTAGAGAAGATTGTATGAAATGCATGTGAGTTCATATATTGTATATTAAGTCACATGAATATGGTCATACATTTATCATTATCTCTTATCAAGTGGCATGGAGATCAATCTCCTGTAGGACGGACAAATCTCATCTACATCACTCACACTCAATCCCAATGTGGCACAATGGAAATGAGCATCACATTTATGGAAACCCTTATTCAAGATCACGTTAGATAATATCAAAATACATCAAATGATATGTGATGAGTGTAGTGACTTAAGGTCTAAGAGCCACAATCACCCCTATCACTATGAGAGATGATTCTAACTACCATTCCACAGTATCCATGTATCACTCTTAAGGTGGATCTGTTCAATACACTTTTCTCTAACACGTACCTATGTACTTGGTTTGATATCATATATCATGGCTAATGAGATTTTGTCAAAAACCAACATACACTCTAGTCTTATGTAAAAAAATGTCAATTTTTCTTTCACAGTAATATTTGACTAGGGATATAACAAGAATGTATGTACTCTTATCATACATATAATCTCATTGTTCATGTCCTTAACCTGAAGACATATGTCATCGAGTAACATCATTCTTTAGACATCTATTGTATATGTGTCATCATCTCTTAATTGAGGCAAACATAATAGACGGAGTTACCTTTATCATTATTAAATAAGGCATCTAATGCCCATTACAATCATCATATGATTGGCTCTCTAGGCATACATACCAACATACTCCAACTTGCTCTTAGATCCAATCACCCACATATCTTACTCCAAGTGATCTTAACATGTCCATCATGTTTCTTCTGTGTAAGTTTTTTATTCAAGCCGATATTTTGTAAGTTTTCACATCTCCTTGTTTTATGACTTTTTGTATGAGATGGAATTATCGTAGTATGATATATGAGATTCCTTACCTACCCAGTAGCTTTGTTGTTGTCACAGTATTTCTACTGTGTCATCAATGGTTGGAACCTCCCACAACTTCATCCATATGAACTTCTTGATCTGTACACTATCCTTTGTAGTGTTCACAACACCAAGAAACTCGGATTCCATTGTAGATTTAAATGACTATCTCTTTCTCAGAACATTTTCAGCTTATAGTTTATGTTTTAAGGTCAAACACACATTTAGATTGTGATCGTTAATTTTCTTTATCAGTTTGGAAGCTTGTATCACTGTCACCCTTTACACCCAACTCTTATTTATTACCATAACCAAGGAACTAGTCCTTTTAGTGCTTATCAAGTACTTAAGAATGTTCTTTATGGAACTCCAGTGACTTTCACTCAAATATGACAAATATCTATTTGTCATGTTCAATACAATTAAGAAATTAGGATGACTATGTATCCTCTCGTCATGTCCAATACATATGAGATAACAAGATGAGTATGTATCCTATCATCATCTTGAATGCATACGAGGTAACAAGATGAGTACACAACATTGCATTCATGATAGATCCAACTACAAACGCATATGACATCTTACTCATGTTTTTCCCATTCTTCACAAGAATTGGGACACTCGGCTCTTGAGAGACTAATCCCATGGAATATGGATAGATTTCTCTCATTGAGTCCTACATGTCGAACCCTTTCAACATCTTACCAATGTATGTGATTTTTATTAGGTCAAGAAGCTTTCCAATTCTATCTCTATAGATCTCATTTCCTATCACATAGGATTCTTCGCCTAAACCCTTCATAGAGAAGGTACTTTCTTTGTCAGGTTTTAATATTTATAGCATAAGGATGTTATTCCCCATCACTGTATAGAATATAAATATGCTCCCACTCAACTTTGTAATCACAAATTTCATCTTCATTTTGACTAAAGTAAAACTCTTTGACTATCTTGTCAAATTGAAGAATCCATCTCTGAGATGCTTGCTTTAGTTTATAGATTGACCTTTTGTAGCTTAAAAATGTATTTTCATTATATGGATTTATAAAACCTTTAGGTTGTGTTACATACATATCCTCTACAATACTCTTGTTAGGGAATATAGATTTTAAGATCCATTTTTCCAAATCACATAGTCATATTAAGATGCAATAGCAAGCCTGATATTGATGGATTTGACCATCATAACTGGTGAAAAGATTTCATCATGTTCAACACTTTGAACTAGTTTGAAACCTTTTTTCAATCACTCTTCTATTATTGGTTTGTACATTACCATCTATGTTGGTCTTCTCCTTGAAGACCCAATTGCACTGATGGGTTTTACCCCTTCAAGTGGATCCACCTAGATCATACCTTGTCGGTGTACATGGACTCCATCTTGGATTTCACAGCCTTTAGCCATTTCTCAAACATTGGTCCCTCAAAAACTTCTAGGTAGGATGTAGGATCATCATCTATGACCAACTCATCACCTTCTTGAGATATAAGATATCATAATCTTTCAAGCTCAAGGAACTTTCTACTAGAGCTATGAGGTTTTGTGTTACATAAGGAAATTGCGATTCCATAAAAATTTGTGATTCTCATTGTTCCCATTGTACCTCTTTAGGTTCAATATTTTCTTGTTTTTCTCAAAAATTTCGAATTCTATTTTACTCCCATTGATTCCTTTGGAATTAAATTCCTATAGGAAAACATCCATCTTGGAAATAAACAATTTTGTTGTTGCATTGGAATATATAAGTAGTATTCAACAAAATAACATTTATGTGATTTGTGGAAAAATGTTTTCAAGAGACTATTTTCTTATATAAGCTTTGGTCCTAATACTTATAAAAGACATTTCGGGACACTTCCCATGCCATATCTCATATGGTGTCTTTTGAACCATTTTAGATGGTACATTGTTTAGTGTAAAGCATGTGCCCAAAAAGGAGGATTGTCTAGATTTATTGATAATCACATTATGATTTAACAGGGTGTGATTCCTTCTTTTCGATACATCATTATATTTCAGTTGGTTCATTGTGATGCATTATCACGGTCTCCTAGAAGGTCCTCAAACTCTTGGTTTGAAATATTCAACATCATCATATTGAAGAGCCTTAATACTTTTACCAAGTCAGTTATGTACTTCATTCATTCATCTCCTTGAACACTTCAAAATATTCATACTTATATTTCATTAAATACAAACTACCTTAGTGAGATCATCAATACATAAAAAGAAATAGTAATAACCACATCTAGCATTTATTCTAAAAGGTTCTATATACATCAGTGTCTATGGGCCCTAATAGAATAGTCTCTCTCCCATTACATCTAGTGAAGTTTCTTTCATTATATTTCCTAATAAACACGACTTGCATATCTCTATTAGTTCAGTAACCAAAAGAGTCTAGACAACCATCATTATGGATTCTAGAAATACATTTCTCATTTATGTGCTCTAGATGAAAATGCTATAGTGATGTGTGTTGTTCTGTACACCAAAAACTATGGCCTTGATCCTAAAATTTAACCTTCTTAGTATAGAAAGTTTCGATTCACAGACAACATTTTTAAGATTGAAATTCCAACCCAAATCAGTTTGAACTAGATTGCAAGAAAGTAAAGATCCATTGATTGATTATTTGATTATGCTAGAATAAGGAAATAAAATTGCTATGAAATAAAAGTTACACTAAGAACAAATAGGAAAGGAGTTATGCTAAGAACAATAAGAAAAGAATTGTCTATGAGTAGAATCAAATTGCAAGGAAGTAAAGGAAGTGATTGGAACAAGTGATTGAAGAATGAGATTGAAGAATGGAGAAAGGATATTGATGTTATGGGTTTTACCATTATATCCTGTGTGAAACTAGACTGGTGAAATCCATAAGATAAAACTAGTTAGACTATAGTATGTAAAAAAATCTGAAAATGCATTCACAAAATTCAAACTCCTTGTGGACCATTGGTTCTGAAATCCACATATCCTTGCCCAAACATCCTAACAAAGATCCTTCTGAGGTGTCATCCAGATCATTGTGTATTTGTTTGGTTGTTTTGAGCCTTGTGTTATGTAGTCACATCCCCCAACACTAGCGTTCTATAGAAATTAGAGATCAATTGGAGATTATCCTAACAAAATACCATCTAGCTAATATCATCATATAATAATCAATCTAATCTACACTATGGACATGGGGCTATTCCCCATGCCCCGATATAAGGAACTACACATGCTCCATGGAAATTAAAGGAAGAACACTAGAAAGAAGAGAGGAGGCCATATACTATACGGCAAAGAATCTGAGTAGGATCTTAGCTAGAAATGATGAAACGGTCTTCCCTCTTAGTTCCTTGTTCCCAACAAGAAAATCAAGAACAATATGGAAAAGAACTAATTTTATTATAGAAACAGGATTACATAATGCAAGGAAATAACAAGTGATGATAATATAAAGTGCAAGTAAAAAAAGTTGGATCCCTTTTCTTGTGTAGTGCCCCTTCCTTTTATAGGAGAAGGAGGGGTAGAAACCTTAAAAGGGGAAAGAGGAAAAGATGGGTGGCGGCTGTTGAAAAGTCATGCTTGCGCATCACGAACTAACCAATTCATAGCCTGAGTCGATCAGTTCGGGCCTAAAGGAGCGCGGAAGCAAGTCAAAACCGTAATGGGGGTGGCGGCGCCAACTTGATCAAATCTTCATAATGAAGCAATCTTGAATCGATCGTCTAGTGAATGAAACATCCAGTTGGCATTTTAGCACGCATAGGACAAGGAGGAAACCCTAAGGTGAGGTGGCAGTGTGCTATAAGATGACATGGTTGTGAATCAAACCGAGACAACTATTTAAGGACTTGAGATGCTCATTTGTTGCACCAAACCGAGCAGTTGGAAGACTGGGAAGGTCTGTCTTGCCTACTGAATATCCAAGGTAAAAGGTAGAGACAAGAGCCAAAATAGCTATCTGGGCTCTTGAGAAGTGACATCCTTCATAGATGAAATGATCATTTTAGTGTATGAGTTTGTCGGCTCAAAGTACTAAGATGGTCAAAATTATGCTTTGAAGGATGAACCTACAAAATATATACCAAAAATATAAGAATTTGCATTTCTGATTAAAAAGTGACTATTTACAATTGTTTCTTAGAAAATTACCAAAAAGGGAATAAATTCCTATGAAAAGACTATGAAAAATATATTTAAAAATAGACTAATATACATTCATCAAAATACCCCGAACTTGAATCTTTCCTTGTCCACGAGCAAATAAAATCACAATTAATTCTAATTCGTTCTAGCAACATGTATATCCTCACCCTCATAGCATAACTTTGTTCCTTGCCTTCTTGTTTGGGCAAGCACACCCAATCTCTTATAAACACATAACATAAAATTCAATATTCCCTATTAAAACATGTTTCATAGCTTGTTTCTAGATCAGGACATTGTAGAAAATAAACTTCATCTCACTTCTATTTTGACACTCCCATATTTCCTTTATTTTTTAGTTTTTGCACAGGAACAGGATGAAGGAGGTGCCAAAGAAGATGATCTCATTAGTAAGGTATGCCCAGAGAGACAATCATATGATGAATGACAAGGCATATACCATAAAGGAATTGATTAATACTCATAAAAGCAAGCTTCTAATTCATTCTATTTCATTCAGTTATGAGATAATGAGGAAACATTATGAATGTCTAAAGAATGACAAAAAGTCAAAGATGTATGTCATCAAGTACGTGACTTAGAGAATGAGATCATACAAATGCTAAGAGTATGGATGTTCTTATTATGTCCCTAGTCAGTTGTTATTGTGGAAGGTAGATAGACACTAGTAACACATGAGACTGGAGTGTGGGTTGGTTGATGACAGAATCTCATTAGTCATGATATGGCAATATCAAACCAAGCACAAAGATACATGTTAGGGAACATTATATCGGATAGACCCGCCTTGAGAGTGACACATGGAAACCATCATTGGTGGTCATAGTCATCTCTCATAGTGAAGGTGGTAATTGTGATTCTTGGACCAGAAATCACTACAATCATCACATGTTGTTGGGTATATTTTGACATCATCAAAAGTAATCTAGAAATACAAGTTGCCATAAAGGTGATGATTGGGTAGATTTGATACATGGGGACTGACTGTGAGTCATAGAGATGAGATTTTTTCCTCCTACTAGAGATTGATATCCCAACCATTTGATAAGAGAAACAGAGAAACGCATGTGCATGGACATGTGAATCAATATATGATATTGAGGTCACATTATCTCAGATAGAATGCCATTGGTTCAAGGAACATTTTTGAATTTTGAGAGGATGACAATTTCATGGCTTAAGTTCATCATGGATATATGTGACAAAGGAATTATATAATCACTACAACACCTTACACAAATTGTAGGTTGAAGTTGTTCTCCAACTTTCCATTCACTTGGGTAGCATAGGCACCACTCTCTGCTTGTGATGTCATAAGTTTGTTATGAACATTCATTGCCAACGTGAAGTGGGACCAATAGGGTCACACACATAGGAATTCATCTAGAATAGGAGTTTAATCATGAATGATAATTGGATTGATTACTAGATTATTTAGGTACTCAACTCACACAACAGATTGGCTGACTACACTGCCAAGCAATCGACTTATAAGGTGAGATGATTGTATAGAGTGCCAAACCATAGGATCAAGTGTTAAGATGGATGTGTGGAGTGTTAGGATGGCTAGAACTGAATTGACTGGAGTTATGCATGAATAAGGCACCAACTGATCAGCTCACTGGGTAAACCTATCGGCTTGGGTGAGCGAGACAACTGGTTCACCTAGTGAACTGATCGACTCAGTTGGGATAGAAGAATATTCTAGTAACTTTCCAGAATTCATGAGAAAATTTGATTGTTTTTATTGGTCAATTCTATTGATATAAGAAAAGTAATGCTCTTGTTAATTGGAAACAACTTTGCTAAAGTCGTGTATGATTAGAAAACGGTGAGATGATTGTCTCGCAGTGTGAATTGATCAAATTGCACACCAAATGGCCATTCAGGTTACCAGATGGTCGTTTCAGGTGTTGCATGTTGCAAAAATTCAATATCTTATGCTCCCTTGTACCCTACATAGATCTCGAACAGACTGGGAATCTTGGCCCTAACCCTACCTATAAATAGAGGAGTAGTGGGGCCTTCCCAGAGCACAAAAGAGACAATTGGGAATCAGTTTCTTTGACAATTGTTGTCCTTTCTAGTTTTGATAATCAAGAGAGCCCAAGAAAGTCCTATCCAACTAGGGAGGGATAGCAAGGGAGTGAACAACGAAGGATCATTGTTGTGGGAGAGAAAGTTGGTGACTAGTATGACAAAAGGAGAGATAACTCCTTCTTGTCTATTCTATATGAACGACAGGGGTTCTAGTTGGTCTATGTGGACTACTCTAGAGGAAGGAGTCATTTGGCTACTTCTAGGAGGGCAAAGTTAGTCTGTAGTCTGTGGGGAGACCGTAGGATTTGTTGTTAAAGTTGTCATGTCCGCTGTCTGTGGAGAAGACCAGGAGCTACACAACCACTGCCCAAGAGCAACTAGAATTAAGTTGCACTGCAACAAGTTGTTGTCACTGGACATGCTCTAGGACCAGGTGTAACTCATTAAATCATCCTTTCTATTTCATAGTAGTTGATGTGATCTTGCTGTTATGGGAATATGGATAAGTTTATTTTTTTCTACTATACTTTGTGCTCATATTTCCCAACATATTCCTCCTCCATTTAACTTGGAATTTATTTATTCATGGACGAAAATTACATTGACCACATTTTTTTAGTGTGTTATGTGGCATCATTTGATGGTACACCCCAATTAAGTATGACAGGTATGGAAGAGTTCAGATGGGGGAGGCATGCCACCCTAGACTTGGGGTGATTCTTTTGCTTTTCTTTGAGAGGTGAAGGAGGGAGAAGGTTGTTCCTATGCTTATAACTTTTACTTCTTTTTTTCAAGGAGTTTCATTGCATTGGATTGATTCTTCCTATCAACACTTCATACCAGATATATGAAAACTTAATATACATTTAGAAATAGAGAAAATTCTTGTTTGGTTCTTATCGATGCAATACAACTTGCTAACATGTCTAAGGAGTGTTTCTTGTTTTGGGGTCCTAAGTGACATGGTGTTTCCTAATCATGGTGATTTGTAAAAGATTTGCAAATAATATTTACTAAATTTAAAAGGGCATAATGATGCAAATCTATTCATATTTTCATCATAGATAAAGTCCAAATTTTCAAGAAAAAACAACTACATTTTGAAACAAACTACATTTTGAAATTAACTGGATGCAGAATAAAATGAAATGAAAATACTGAAAGGGAAGATATGGGTTGGAATAGGAACATACCTCCCACCTCCACCCTGAAAATAGAATTTTTCTCATCCTCAGAAAATCCCAAATCCAAGATGGAGGGAAGAAGATCATTATGGTGGGTAATAAGGAGGTGAAGGAGCAAAAGAGGGAGCAGGGTTGTACTAGTAATTCCCCTAAAATGGGGAGTTGGGGTCAGGGTAAGCCTAATGGGCCCCATACTCCTCATAAGAAGGTCGAATGGGGCATTGTGGTCATATTCCACATGCCAGGGCTCTTAAGAACATTGCATGAGATACATATGGTTGAGTTGATATCCTTGGCATTGCTTCTCTTGTTGGGTCTGGTACAGCTGGTCCCTGGTCTCATAAAATCCATAAGGCTCATCGGGGCCCTCCTTATCTCTAGTGCACCTCTTGGTGCAACATTGAGAAGGTTGTGAAGGAGGACTGGTTGCATTGTCATGTGCTTCTAATGAGACACTCCTCATGTAGGTGGTAGGATCAAGGATGTCTTCTAGGTCAGAGTTCTCTAGAAGGAATTGTTAGATGTGTGCCAACAGGTCAGTCAGATCAAAAACCATATTTGCAGTTGCAAACCTAGCATGTTGGGGAATCTTGAATATGACCTGGGTATCCATAACCAGTATATAATAGACGTCTGTGTGCACCAAAATGAAGGAGCTTGCATCCCTTCAAGTATAGAAGGTTGATCAAGTGATTCTTGAACTCCAATGATAGGAAGTAAATGTGTGTGTCCTAAGAAGAGAGCTACAAAGGTCACTATGTGGCTGATGTACAAGGAAGAAGAAGTGGTGTGTCTAACTTGATAGTTGAGATGATCAAGTATAGAATATCTCCTATTGAAAGGCTTGTCATTTAGAAGGCACCACATGGTGTAGAGCTTGAGATGAGTGAATCTACCTTAAGTACCTTCTCTGTTGAAGATAGTGAAGGCAAAGATACAGTGAAGATATCAAACAACTAGGTTATTGATATTGGAGGCCTTGGGGATATTGGGTAGCTTGGGTAGAATTCCAATGATGTATGCCTAGAATTTCTCCATGTTGTCATTGTTAGGGTAGATGTCATGGCAGTGCTCCATACAACAAGAGAGCCAGTAGACATCCCTTCCATCTAGGAGAATAGAGGTGAGATGCCCGGTGGAGATCTCCAACTCCTCCTCAAAAATACAAACCTTGCATCTAGAGTTTCCCTCTGAGTAGTGGAAGTGGCACAAGGTGGTCATGAACTCAAGAGTGAGATCACTGAACACTAGAATGATGTGGTAGGCAAAGATAAGAATGTGGTTTCACTGTAGGATGTTGTCGACATCATCCCTGATGCTGAGGGCATTGAGTGTGGTGTCGCATGCCCATCTGGGGAGTTCGAAACCAAGTATGGCCATGAAGTCAAATTTTTTTAGTGGTCGACGTTGACAAACTGGGCATAGTTGCCCAGGGTCGGGGATATGTGAGGTGGGAAAGGCATGACATAGTCTGGGTCATGTCAAGATGATTGACCCATCTTAGTCTCATGGATATACTCAAGGTCATGGATCATCTCCTGGGGCATCTCAGGTGAAGACTCTCTAGTATGTTCTTGGATGTGGATCTTGAGGCCTGAAGTAGACCATTGAGGAGGATCATAGGAGATGGAATATTTTGTGGGTTGCCTACCCATGTGGAACTATCTAAAAAGGCTACGTCAATATCCTCCATCAAACATGATAGCAGTGTTGAGAGGTTGTGATGATCATATGTGGTGTGAAACGGTCATTTGAAGGTTGCAGTGGTTGTGGTGGTTGTCATGATCTACCCGGTTGGCTTCCCCAACTGGTCATTTGACGTGTATTTTACTACGCGCTAAAAACGCAAGTGTACGCGTCGAGTAATATAGGCCTTTGTGAGGCCCGAGTCAAACACATGGATACATTGAATTATTGGAGACTTCTACTAATTATTTGCGATCAGCTAAGACGGATAACAAAGTAGGGTTTGTTGTCGAAATTAAAAGAAAATAAAAATAAAACAAAGCAAACAATCGATTAAAGGTTAATTTAATCAATTCAAAAGGATATCTTTAGGATTTCGGTTTCACCGCGGGTCAACATTGCATTAGGTTTCATATAACTCCTCAATCTTCTCTCTCTTTCCGGATAGTGGCCTAAAAATAGAATTACCCACTGTCGTGGTGTAATTCACTACTTAGGTTTAGGTTGATTCCACCGTCGTAGTAATCATTCCCCTAAACTAAGCGCATTACGAATGATCTCTCAGTTTCCACCATTAATTTTACACCTCCTTTGTCAAGGGATTTATCGATTAATGTAGGTTTCGTCTCTTTTCAACCGTTAATCCTTCTGTCGAAGTGATTAAGGGCATTAAGTTATTATTATGGTGATCAAGCATAACAATATATGGGGAAAACGAAACTATACCACGGATTTAAGAGAGAAAATATGAATTATTAATATGAAACTGTCATACAATGCATTCCCGGGCTACTCCCGGTCCTAAAGATGGAGGGGATTAGCCCCGCATGTTCATCTTGCACAAATACATGGTAGAAATAGGGGAAATCATATGAAAAACGTGAATCAAATGGGAAAACCCCTGAACGGAGGAGAACCGGTGGATCCTTTGCGTAGAACACGAGCTTTCCCGCCTCTCGGTGGTGAAATTCGTCTTCGGCAGCGTCCGGATCGACAGGGATGAACTTCTGGTCTCTGTTCTCCTTTCTCTCACTCCTCGGCACTTGTGCAATGACAAATTAGATGATGCTCCCCTCTGGGAGGCCGTCATTAGGTATAAGTCCCTAATTAGGTCGTCAATTAACTCCAGCCGTCCGATTGAGATCGAAATGAATCCAACACATATCTGCCGGCGTCGATACCATCGACGCGGGTCGATGGTATCGACCCTCCCTTTTTGGCGTCGGGTTTGTCATTAAGCGATGCTGTAGCCTCCATGTGTCGATGGTATCGACTTGGTGTCGATACTATCGACTGCTCCTTCGCCAACAATCTGAAGACGTCTCGATACCATCGACATCAGCGTCGATGGTATCGATTCTTTGCTGCTCCTTTCGGCTGGCAACCTACGGTCAAGTCGATGGTATCGACTCCCGTCGATGGTATCGACGGAAGCAGATACTTGTTTTTCCTGAAATTTAAAGACCAGATCAAATAAATCCACACAAATTATGATAATGTGATAAATAATGCTCGAAATGATAAAACTAAGGGGATTTGACATAAAATGATGGCAAAGACCAAAATGAGTGAATCATGCAATATTATCCATAAAAATGACTAATAAGAGCACAAACCACATATAAAACAGGTCTATAAATGCGACTCAAAATCATCGCATCAAACTCCCCTAAGCTTGAACATTGCTCGGCCTCGAGCAACTAATCCTTAGAATAGAATTGCAAATGTCAACTGAAAACAACACACCAACCCAACATCCCATGTGACTCCCACTGAACGTTCTCAAACCGGCCTTCTCTAACCACAGAACAGTAATTACCCTAAATGCGACAATAATCATCAATAAAAGAAATTTACCTCCAAACCGATGAACACTATCACATAAGGCAGTTAACATAATAAAATTCGCCGATTCAGCATTGGTGCATCTTGTGATCGCCTATACTACGTTGCTCGCCCTAACTACCATCTACATGGAAGCAGTTCTCCTGATATTCATTAGTGAGGAGAAATTCACGGTGGCCTACCAATCCGAGCAACGGGTGGATGAAAATGGGTGGCTCCTGGAAGAATTTGGAAGTATTGTACAGTTTCAACATGCATAATACAAAAATGTCCTATATGATGCATTTGCACATTAGAAATGCCCTAATGCCTAAAATTGGGTGAAATGATGCATGCACTAACCTTCCACCTCAAAATGAGATGGACGTCTAATCAAATTACATCATGTACTCAATTTCCTGTAATGCGAGTGATATCCTGTTCCTTTCTCCCTCTTATTTCACCTCCTTCTGAATTCTCTCTTTTTTTTTTTTTTCAGATTTTCAGAATTTTTTTTTCTTTAGCCCACATATCCATAATTGCTTAAGGACAAGTTTATTGAGCTATTTTCTTCATGCTTGGAAATATTTGCAATATTTATAAGGTATGGAACAGTTTAATTCACCTTTGAGGAAAAATTGAGATACATGGTGTATTTTATGCGTGAATATCATGAGTGCAACTACATGGCATGCACCTAAAGGTAATGTGCATGAATCCCTATATTTTTTTCTTTTTATGCACAAGTATGGAGAAATATCAATGCGAGTCCTATCTAAATGCTATGCACACAAGAAGGAATTAAAACTGCACTTTACTTCCAATTCTTAGGTGGATTATGGAAAAATGAAGTGGAATGATCACAAGATTAAATGACTGAACCTTAGAAAGATATTATGTGTCCCTCCTTACTGACCTGTGTAGTGGTTTAGAAGGTTCTCTCTCTTACATCCAATTAAGGTCTCATTACCATTTGGTTAGGTTAGGCTCAAACAACCATTACTGTCCACTTTTCATGAATCAATAGGAGTACAGGTGTGAAATGTTGTTTTAAAGTTGACATAATCAATCATTTTCGTAGGATGTGTTCCCCAAGGTCAACCAAAGCAAGCTATCCAAAGACACAAAAAAAAATTTAAATTTTCCTTAAATTTCCCATGAACTAACAGCAAGATGACACACGTTTACGACATCCACAGTTACACTAGATAGTACGTGGATCCTAAAAAAACTAAAGATGCAAGAAACAAATAACAATGCTAAAAACTAAAATAATAAAAGATAGAGCTGTTCCAACTACCCCCCTAAGCTTGAATTAGACTATGGCCTCATAGTCAAAAACAAACTTAAGAGTGGAACAGAGATACCCGATCAGTCTTGTGGAGGCGGAGGTGGGTACTGTGGGGCTGTAGGATCCCAAGAAGGATACTCCCCCTGGAAGCTCGGATCGTAATGGGTCCTCGACAGAGGCTGTGGATAGCCTCCAAAGTAGCTCTGACTCCAGTAGTGGCCGTAGAAGGGCTCCTGTTGCATCTCCATCCTTTGCAACTGATTGTGTATCTGCTGTTGGTTGTCGAGGAGGAGACCTTCATTCTCGAACATCACCCTTTGGTTGTCAAGTAACCGGTTCGTAGTATCCTGAATACCGGTATACATCTCTAGATGCTGCTGCTGTGTCTGATGGATGTCCTGCAGCATCGTGTACATGCCTTGCATGGAGTAGGCATCCTCGCTCGGCTGCGAGGGCTGTGGTGATGGCGGCGGAGGCTGTGATGATGAAGACGCACCCGGATGCATCCGAGGACGCTTTCGGGGTGCTACCCGTGCACGAAGAGGTGTCAATGCCTCCTCTTCCTCCTCAGCCTCGCCTTCTTGTCTGTCGTTTCCGCCTTCATCCTCATCGGAGTCGATGGCTATGATCGGCCATCTAAAATGCTGTGCGCCCTCGATGTTGAAGACGGGATCCGGCAGTGCACATTCCTGGTAAGCGTGGTTGACGTGGCAGTGTGCGTACGCCAACCCATCCCGTAGAAGAATGAGGTTAGAACGGTGCAGATGTTGCACGTTCACCTTACTCTTCGTGGAAAGCGGAGTCATAGATTGGAAATTCAGTCCCAAGTACAACGCCAGTTTGGTGATGAGCCCACCGAAGTGAATCGGCGCTTTCCTCGTACTCCTCTTTACATCCATCACACGCTGCAAAAAGAACGCACCCCAATTGCATTCTTGTCTCTTCAGAAGCTTGTATAGAAAGAAGAGATCGGATCCTTGAAATTTGCTAAGGGCCAGATCACCCTGCGCAAAAACAGTATAACTCAGCATCCGATGCAAAACCCGGACGAAGGGGTGCTCGAAGTCGGCTACCGCTGCGTTGTGGTAGCTAACCGACCTCCCTTCTGGCACCGTCACCAACTCGGAGAAGATCATGTCGTAATCGGTGCGGTGGTCCGGCCTCCGGTGGTCAAACTGGGAATGATTCCAGTTGAAAATTTTGTTGAACTGCCGCAGCGTGAGGACGTAGTCATGGTTGTACAGCCGGAAAGATACCCGACCCTGAATCCACTCTCGGTCAGTAGCATTGATGTCGTTGGGATAGATGCAGACGTCCAACGACGCCATGAACTCGGCTACCAGCTCTTTGTATGTCGGCCAGTCACTAAAGAACGGCTGGCCATCTTGATGACGCTCCCGTTCGCCAGGCCTTATTCTAGTGTTACGGGCCTGTCCGTTAAGAACATAGGCCAAGTTGGCCTCGAATCCCAGATCGCGCACCATCTCCGCGGTCCACATAACGGGTGGGCTTGATCTTCCTCCTCATTATCTCCTCGTAGATCTTTCGAATCTCTGGGGAAGGATGGATGAGTCGGGGACGAGAAACTGATGCCGTTGGTGGTGGGATGAATTCCGTCGGAGTTGCATGTGAGGACGATTCTACGGCTGTATGCACCATGGTGGCGACGAGAAAGGGGTTGAAGAAGAAGAGCTCAGGGAAGATGGAGACTTGATTCTCCACTCGGTGAAGATCTTTGCTCGATGTTGCTGCTCTTCGATCTTAGATGGCTCGGGGGAGTGCTCGGCGTGAAGGAGGAAGTTCACTCTGAAGGTGTGACGTCAAATGACGTAATAACTCTCCTTATATAGACTTGGCCGACGCTACTGTAGACCCGTCGATACCATCGATGCGGGTCGATGGTATCGACACGTCTCGATGCTATCCGCCTCCCTCGCGAGTATCGACGGCTGACGATTGCTGGATCGTGAAACCTGGATTGCTGACCTGTCGATACCATCAACCCGCGTCGATGGTATCGACGCAGCACCCGGATCGATGACGTGGACTTCGTGATCGCCCTCGATGTCATTGCGCGGATCGGTGACATGGATGGTCGATACCATCGACAGGAGTCGATGGTATCGAATTGGCTTCATTGCGACACCGCCACTTTTTCACTTCAACCTATGACCATGTCGATACCATCGACACGACCGTCGATGGTATCGAGTTGAGTGAGACAAATTGCTCTGAACTTCTCTAGAGATCTCGATGGTATCGACTGCTGTGTCGATACTATCGACAGTTGTTCCGTGACCTGCCTGTAGGTGTGTCGATACCATCGACGAGGCCGTCGATAGTATCGACGCAGCATGAATCTTGCAGTTGTCAACCTAAACCTATGTCGATACCATCGACCAGTGTGTAGATGGTATCGACCCTGCCTCAGCCTGCACAATGAACAAACAGATCAAGGTATCTTCTTTACATCAAAATTTAAACAAAATGAAAGCAATCTATGACTCTAATTAAACTATCCTAATGTACCGATGGTTGGGTTGCCTCCCAACAAGAACCCTTATTTAACGTCTTAGGCTAGACGGATTCCCATCATCTCATTCGTCCACAAATGTAATGAGTTTGACCTCATTCACTTTTTTCTTGTAATTTTCACCAAAATACAGCTTTAACCTCTGTCCATTCACCAAGAACGTGGCATCTCCATCACGCACCAAAATCGCACCGTGCGGTTTAACCTCTTCCACCACGAATGGTCCACTCCACCGGGACTTCAGCTTCCCGGGATGCAACTTGAGTCAGGAGTTAAACAACAGAACGCTATCTCCCTTCTTGAACGTGCGCAGCTCGATATGGCGATCATGGATCAGTTTTGTGCGCTCCTTGTATATGCGGGCATTCTCATATGCCGTCATGCGCAACTCATCTAGTTCATTCAACTCGAACATCCTCTTTCTCCCAGCTTCATCATAACTCAAATTCAGCCTTCTAAGCGCCCAATGGGCCTTGTGCTCCAACTCCACCGGAAGGTGGCAAGCCCGGCCATACGCCAACCTAAAAGGCGTGGTGCCTATAGGTGTTTTGTATGCCGTTCTATAGGCCCAAAGTGCGTCCGGTAGTAGGGCACTCCGATTTTTCCTTGTGGATGCCACTGTCCGTTCTAGAATCTTCTTGATTTCCCGATTTGAGACCTCCACTTGGCCTTGCGTCTGTGGATGATATGGGGTGCCGATGTTGTGCTTGACCCCATATTTCTTCAAAAGTGTCGAAAATTTCTGATTCCGGAAGTGTGTGCCCCCATCACTTATTATCATTCGGGGTATCCCGAACCTGCAGAATATATTTTCCTTCACAAACCTGCACACTACATTAGAATCATTAGTCCTTGTGGGGATTGCTTCCACCCACTTCAACACATAGTCAACAGCTAGCAAGATATATAAATTTGAATTTGAGGACACAAAGGGTCCCATGAAGTCTATGCCCCACAGGTCAAATACCTCAACTTCCTGAAATACATTCAGGGGCATTTCCTGTCTCCTTGAAATGTTACCTGCTCACTGACATGGGTCACATTGCCTTACAAAATCGTATGCATCCCGAAACAAAGTTGGCCAATAAAGGCCGCTTTCCAACACTTTGGCTGCTGTCCGCGAACTAGCATGGTGCCCTCCCATAGGCGACACATGGCAATGGTGGAGAACACTCTCGTACTCCACCTCCGGCACACACCTGTGTAGAATACCATCCCTGCACTGCTTCAAAAGAATTGGGTCATCCCAAAAATAGTATCTCAAATAATGAAAGAATTTCTTTTTCTCTTGATAAGACCAGTCTTCCGGGATGATCCCGCAAGCCAAATAGTTAACAATTTCAGCAAACCACGGTTCTTTAGAATTAATTTTTAAAAGCTGTTCATCGGGAAACGTCTCAGTTATGGGTATGTGTAAATCTTTTTCATCTACCCTGTCTAACCTAGAGAAATGATCAGCCACTACATTTATAAATTCCAGACTTGTCCTTGATTTCAATATCAAATTCTTGTAAAAGCAAAATCCACCTAATGAGTCTAGGCTTTGCATCCTTTTTCTCCATCAAATATTTTATTGCAGCATGATCGGTCCATACAACTACTTTGGATCCCACTAAATACTGCCGAAATTTTTCAAAAGCAAACACAACGGCAAGTAATTCTTTTTCTATAGTTGTATAGTTCAATTGAGCATCATTAAGCGTTTTGGAAGCGTAGAAAATCACAGCGGGCTTATTATCTACCCTTTGCCCCAAAACGGCTCCTACTGCATAATCTGAAGCATCACACATCAATTCAAATGGTTTTGTCCAATCCGGCGTTTGAACAACCGGAGCCGAAATCAATTTTTCTTTCAAAACTTCAAATGCGTGAAGACACTTATCGTTGAAATAAAAAACCGCATCTTTTTCCAACAATTCGGATAAAGGTTTTGCAATTTTAGAAAAATCCTTAATGAATCACCGATAAAACCCGGCGTGTCCCAAAAAGCTTCTCACCCCTTTTATAGAATTTGGTGGGGGTAGCTTGGAAATCACTTCAATTTTCACTGGGTCTACCTCAAGACCCTTGCTAGACACCTTGTGTCCTAGCACTATTCCCTCCGTCACCATCATGTGACATTTCTCCCAATTGAGGACCAAGTGTGTGTCCTCACAACGCTGCAGCACCTTGTCCAAGTTATATAGACACTCATCAAAAGACGCCCCATAAACCGAGAAGTCGTCCATGAAAACCTCAAGACAACGCTCCACCATGTCAGAGAATATGGCGAGCATGCAGCGTTGAAACGTCGCCGGTGCATTACATAATCCAAACGGCATACGTCGGTAAGCAAAAGTCCCATAGGGACATGTGAACGTAGATTTCTCTTGATCCAAAGGATCAATCGAAATCTGGTTATACCCCGAATACCCATCCAGAAAACAAAAATGCGACCGACCGGCAAGACGTTCCAAAATCTGATCGATAAATGGCAAAGGAAAATGATCTTTAAGAGTGGCGGCATTCAGTCGGCGGTAATCAATGCAAACTCGCCACCCGGTTACCAATCGGGTGGTGACAGGTTCATTCAACAGATTTTTAGTAACAGTAATTCCCCCCTTCTTAGGGACTACCTGTGTGGGACTCACCCACGTCGAGTCTGATATGGCATATATAATACCTGCAGCAAGAAGTTTTATGACTTCCTTCTTCACAACCTCCCTCATGCTCGGATTTAGACGTCTTTGAGGCTGAATGACTGGCTTGGCTCCCTCCTCGAGCCGAATCTTATGTTGGCAAAGTGTAGGGGAGATCCCCTTGATGTCTGCAACAGACCACCCAAAAGCTCCACGGTGGTTCTTGAGCACTATCAGTAGTTGCTCCTCCTCATCCGCACTCAAGTAGGCAGATACAATCACCGGTAACTTGTCCTTCTCAGCTAGAAAGACGTACTTAAGATGCGGGGGCAGCGGCTTCAGTTCCAACTCAGGCGGGCAAATAAGAGATGATTGCAGCGGTGGGGGAAGTGTACCTAAATCTTCATAGTGCCTCGTGTAGAAACATGGAAGCATATGAAGCATTTTGGCACACTCCTTGAGTGATTTACTCCGCATCCAATCATAGGTGACATTCAACAAACATGCCTCCAACGGCAATTTCGGATATGGATCAACAACTGAAGTAGTAATTGCATCATCCTCCCAAGAAGGCGGAATGTCCTCATTCTCATCATTCGGAAATCCAACAGCTTTACATAAAGAGACAACCTTAGTTTGCTCCATGATGTCCACAGCTAAGGTTCCATTATCCATCTTACTCATCACATGATCCATGTCCAAGAATGGTTTCCCAAGGCAAAGTGAGATGTTGTGATCCACATGTTTCACCATGTTACAATGTTCTTTTGCTTTAGTAGATGCAGTGCTAGTGGGCATGACCATCTCAAAGCGATCATCTGCTATGCCCAAGGTCAAGCGACCTATGCCCATCTCCAAGATCATGTCGGCTGTAGCTTGGAATGGACGTCCAAGTAGCAGCTCATTACCATGCTCATCCTGCATTTCCATAACCACAAAATCAGCCGGAAAAACAAATCGGTCCACCTTTACCAAGACATCTTCGCAGATTCCATAAGGTTTCACCACAGAATTATCGGCCAATTGGATAGTCATATTGCTCGGCCTTGACTCCTTTAATCCTAGCTTTTTAAATGTAGAAAGGGGCATGAAATTGATACTTGCCCCAGAATCACATAATGCCTCTCCGAATTTGCACTTCCCGATAAAACAAGAAATGTTGAAACACCCGGGATCCTGTCTCTTTGGCGGTAGAGTGCCCATGATGAAAGCACTCACTTGCTCCTTCAACACCACGACCTCCGTGTCTGGTATTTTCCTCTTCTTGGTGATGACATATTTTAGAAACTTCCCGTATGACGGGATCTGCTCAATCACTTCCAACAACGGAATATTGACCGAAAGCTTCCTAAAGTTGTCCAAGAATTTCTTGAATTGTGCATCTACCTTCCTTGCCTTTGCGCTATTCGGATAGGGGACCGGAACGACATGTGCCCTTTGATGAGGTGGCACATAAGGCGTCAATTTCTGCGGTTCCTCCTCAACAGCTTGTTCTTCACTACCATCCCCAGCTATATCTTCAGCTTGCCCTGTGACAGGTGTGGGCTGCTCCTTAGTGGTTGCATCTTCAACTTTATCCTGCGGTGTGCTTGTGTCATCCGTCCTTGGATTCAACACCTTCTTGCCGCTTCTCAGTAAGATGGCCTTGGCCTGCTGGTTTCCCCCGGGAACATTGGTGTTCCCCAGAAAACCCGGATGCGCTGGCTTCTTCAAACTTGCAATTTCAGCTGCCATCTGCGCCATGGAGGTCTCTATGGTCCTCATTTGAGCCCTGTAGCTCTGCAAAGTCTGCCCAAATTGGTTCATGTATTCACCCTGTTGCTTGATTTGTTGCCCGAATGTGTTCATTAACTCCTAGTTTTGTTTGATGACCTGATTGAGCAACTCCGTGCTCTTATCCTCTGTGGCTGGTGCAGGCTTGGCGTCCGGATCCTGCAGAAAATTGTTCGGATCCTTCCATGAGAACTTTTTGTCCTTACGCCATGAGTAGTCATTGTTCCTATACCCTTTTTGTTGTCTCATGTACTTGACTTGAGCCTCATCCTCTGACTCATTTTCTTCTTTTTGCAGTAACTTCTTTGCGAGAAGATCCATCTTCTCATTCAGCTCTCTCATTGCCTTTGATTCGCTAGCGACTCGTGCTTGCTCAACTGGACCTCTCTCTCTTTCCCCCCAGGACTGCTTTCTCGCCATGTTCTTGAGTATTTCCCAGCATCTAGTGTCAGTGTTATTTAGGAAAAATCCCGACCCGGCTGAGTCCAAATTACTCCTATCATGCTCGGAGAGAGCAAAATAGAAGATTTTTACCTGTCTCTTTGTCCAAACCATGATGCGGACATCTCCTCAACATAACCTGAAATCACTCCCAGGTCTCAGAATATGTTTCACCCGCCTGTTGGGTGAAACTGTGAATCTTCCTAATCATGTCGTTGGTCTTCTCAGGAGGGAAAAACCTCTCGAAGAAAACCTCCACCATATGATCCCAAGACTCCACAAATTCATCATCGAGGTTATGTAGCCACTCTCTTGCTGCTCCTGCCAAGGAACTCGGGGACAGCTTGAGGTACAAAGCATCTTGTGGAAACCTGTCTATCTTCACCATGTCACAGTTTTCGACGAACTGGCTGATATGTGCAATAGGATCCTCGTTCTTCAACCCATGAAATGCATTTGATTTTACCAAATTAATCAACGCTAGATCGATCTTGTATGTCAGTATGTTGATCGCCTACTTTTTTATAGGCCCCTTTGAAGCTGATGAGGAAGAAGCTTTGATTTTCTCCCATATAGTCTGTGGCTTGGCCATGTCTTCTGCTTCAGATTCACAGTCTATCTCTTCTTGGTACTCATGCTCAGAATGCTCCTCGTCTCCAGGTCCCGGAAACGGAACCTCGGGTGTGCGATTGTCGTAGTCTGTACTACGTGTATGCACCATACACAGTACCTGAAATAGGAAAATTCGAGTTCAGTACAGTGCTTTGATGAGTATAAAAATGAACGAACAATAGAAAGAAAATATTAGAAGTTGAATGAAAATTATAAAAAAAAATGTGGCCTAGAGTGGCCGCTCGTAGCACTCGAAGTGCCAACAATTTCGCCGTATCCCCGACAACGGCGCCAAAAACTTGACGTGTATTTTACTACGCGCTAAAAACGCAAGTGTACGCGTCGAGTAATATAGGCCTTTGTGAGGCCCGAGTCGAACACAGGGATACGTTGAATTATTGGAGACTTCTACTAACTATTTGCGATCAGCTAAGCCGGATAACAAAGTAGGGTTTGTTGTCGAAATTAAAAGAAAATAAAAATAAAACAAAGCAAACAATCGATTAAAGGTTAATTTAATCAATTCAAAAGGATATCTTTAGGATTTCGGTTTCACCGCGGGTCACATTGCATTAGGTTTCATATAACTCCTCAATCTTCTCTCTCTCTTTCCGGGTAGTGGCCTGAAAACCGAATTACCCACTATCGTGGTGTAATTCACTACTTAGGTTTAGGTTGATTCCACCGTCGTAGTAATCATTCCTCTAAACTAAGCGCATTACGAACGATCTCTCAGTTTCCACCATTAATTTTACACCTCCTTTGTCAAGGGATTTATCGATTAATGTAGGTTTCGTCTCTTTTCAACCGTTAATCCTTCTGTCGAAGTGATTAAGGGCATTAAGTTATTATTATGGTGATCAAGCATAACAATATATGGGGAAAACGAAACTATACCATGGATTTAAGAGAGAAAATATGAATTATTAATATAAAACTGTCATACAATGCATTCCCGGGCTACTCCCAGTCCTAAAGATGGAGGGGATTAGCCCCGCATGTTCATCTTGCACAAATACATGGTAGAAATAGGGGAAATCATATGAAAAACGTGAATCAAATGGGAAAACCCCTGAACGGAGGAGAACCGGTGGATCCTTTGCGTAGAACATGAGCTTTCCTGCCTCTCGGTGGTGAAATTCGTCTTCGGCAGCGTCCGGATCGACAGGGATGAACTTCTGGCCTCCGTTCGCCTTTCTCTCGCTCCTCGGCACTTGTGCAATGACAAATTAGATGATGCTCCCGTCTGGGCGGCCGTCATTAGGTATAAGTCCCTAATTAGGTCGTCAATTAACTCCAGTCGTCCGATTGAGATCGAAATGAATCCAACGCATATCTGCCGACGTCGATACCATCGACGCGGGTCGATGGTATCGACCCTCCCTTTTTAGCGTCGGTTCTGTCATTAAGCGACGCTGTAGCCTCCATGTGTCGATGGTATCGACTTGGTGTCGATACTATCGACTGCTCCTTCCCCAGCAATCTGAAGACGTCTCGATACCATCGACATCAGCGTCGATGGTATCGACTCTTTGCTGCTCCTTTGGGCTGGCAACCTGCGGTCAAGTCGATGGTATCGACTCCCGTCGATGGTATGGACGGAAGCAGATACTTGTTTTTCTTGAAATTTAAAGACCAGATCAAATAAATCCACACAAAATATGATAATGTGATAAATAATGCTCGAAATGATAAAACTAAGGGGATTTGACATAAAATGATGGCAAAGACCGAAATGAGTGAATCATGCAATATTATCCATAAAAATGACTAATAAGAGCACAAACCACATATAAAACAGGTCTATAAATGCGACTCAAAATCATCGCATCATCATTTCACCTAGGGGGCACTAATGCACCGGTGAAAGAGGGGGAGAGGGGTGGTGGAGGAAGAAGAAGTGAGGGTTTTGTTGTCAATGGTTGGGGTTGAAGGAGAGGTGGTGAAACATCATTTAAGGTGAGGAGGAAGGAGGGCGAGCAAGGGAAAGGAGAAGTAGCTTTGGCATCTCACATTTTTTGGGATGACTGATTGGGCAATCGAGATGATAGGCTAGGCTTGGGAGGAGAAGAAGGGGAAGACATAGATGGCCAGCTGGCTAGGCGAGATGGCCAGTTGATTGTCTCGAGCAGGAAATTGGAGATGGATGTGCTCAGGGCACTGGGGTGGCGAGGCAGAGAAAATTTGCTACTGCAAGTGGCAGCCAGGGCAATGAGGGAGGGGACGCTTGTTGATGTATGAAACCCACCCCAAGTAGGTGCATTTTATAGGAAATTTTGATAGTCATGTCAATCATTTGGGAGACTCAATTGATTAGTTGGTGATTTGTGGGGAGTGGTGTGGACAGTTCGGTTCCCGAGTTGGCTGTGCACATTAAAGTGCACGTCGTGGGGATGAGCAATTATTTCATTGAGAAAAACCATCGGTTGAGTTGTCATATGTGGCATTGCATTGTTTGAAATTCAAGTCAGTCGCCGAGTTTGAATGACTGTCTTGATGGCCAAAATATTGTCTCAATGAATGAACTGATTGATTCACTTATTTTGGGTGCACGTCATTGTTAGAGTGTGATGGGTACAATGATAATTATTAGAAGATGAGGGTTTTAATTTAAGAGTGGGTTCCCAATCATTCCAGCGTATTGGAAGCTAAAGTGAATGGGGTGTGGATTGAAAGGATAATGATTGGAGAATTCATCGATGGCATTTAGTTGTGCGTCTGGAGTTCTAATTGGTAGAGGAAACTCATGGGGAATCTAGTGAGAGTCATAGATAGGCATTTCAAGGAGGGAGGGGAAGAAGATGATGTGGTGTGGGAAGTGACCAAAGATATGAGGATATGTTGTGGGACTGGGGGGCTCTTGATAAATGACGTTAGGTATTACAAGAGTGGGGATATTGGGAAGTGGCGTATCCATCATCATGGGGCTAGTTGGCACGACTTCGATTTGTTTAATATCTTGAATGTCCTCCAGAGAAATATCAGATCCTATCATTGGGGCAACTTCAGAGTTGAGGAAGCATTGACACATCTGATTGAATGGATATATGCTGTCGAGGAAGTAGACTTCTTCCTCTCTGGTATACTTCATGCTACCTCCAAAGGCATGGAATTTTGATAAATTCAGTTCCCACTTAAAGGGTGAGAAGTCCTACCTCAACATCAATAAGCACTCTGGTGGAGGTGAGGAATGGCCTGTCAAAGATAAGTGGGTAGCAACAATCCTCCTTTATATCTAGAACTACAAAGTCACATGGGATGTAAATTTGTTGACTTTAATAGGCACATCATCAATAATGCCTAGTGGTTTGGCAAGTAAAGAGTATACCTGTGACGACCATAATTCCTGTATACTTTCCATAATGACATTCCCCAGATATGTGTGCACTCATATCTATAGGATGTCAAAAGGGAAAATATAAGGGATTGTGATAGTCAACAAACTTATAATAAGGAGCCAGATCATTGTTCACAACATCATTAATTAGCCACACAAAGCAACATTCAGAAAGAAAGCCATAGCACATTATTTAGCAGAAGGAATGACTATTTCTAGGGAAATAAAATACATAGGAACATAAGTCATCCTATACATTATCTAGATAAAAGGAAATAACTATCTAACATAAATAGAGACAAGAAACAACAATCTAGCTATCTATCCTCCATGACCATTTATTTAATATCTTTTGGTACTCTGAGATGCATTATCTGTTCCTTGCACCTAGAAATTATGAGAAACAAAATCATCAACACAAGGTTGGTAGGTGGTTAAAAAATACAATACTATGCTGGCATATTTCAAAATACTTGAAGAAATAAGAAAGAAAAGGAAAACCATTATTTAAGGCAGAAAATCAGGTAAACACATCTTTTAGGCATATCTTTAGATGTAGTTGTACTACTATTTATATCAACACTTTATCATACATCCAGCATAGGCAATTTATCATACATTCATACTATACAATTTATCATACATTAATAATGGAAAATTTACTATACATCCATACTAGGCCATTCCCCGCCTCTTAGGCTATGGGGTTGTGCTGACTTTAGTAGCTACAACTCATCAAAATTCTTTTATGTTCCTTTAAGTTTTGGCAAAGCATACAATACTGGTAAGCATCCAATAATTTATAAACAAATAGATTCATCAAAGATACATTATATCATTATGCAACCATGGAAAACTAGTCTTATACTTAATAAAAACCAATATACCTTGAGTCTTAGATCTGGATTCCAACAATTCTAGAGTAGAAAGTAGATTACCCTGAAATAGAGATAAGGACGTAAAGTTATTATGGGTACTAATCATCCCATATTAGGGTACTTGGGATTAGGGTTTTGTCCTTTATTTGGGGTTACTTTCATCTCCTATGGTTAGATCAGGGTTCTTCTTTGGCTTTTATCTTATTTTAGGGTCATGAGATCAGATCTCAAAATTAGGGTTTCATGTAAGGAACGATACCCAAAAACAAAAGTATATAAGAAGGATTCATTCATTTCTAGGGTTTCTATATAGGTCTAGATCATTATGGGTTCCCCTTTTGAATTCACACGATCCATCATTCTTAGGGTTGGATCTAGGGTTTTGGGTCAAAAGGATCATAAGGGGTCATGAAAGAAATTAGGGTTTATATTAATGCATGAAGGTACACATCTTTAGAGAGAGAAATTGAATCTTAGGGTTTCTAGATAGTTATCCATACATGATTAGGGTTTCAAGACCAAAGAGGATCAGAGACTCAATTAGGGTTTTAGATGTCCACATATCAGATCTCAACCATGGATCACTATTATTACACAATATGATAATAATAAAATGATCATTAGGGATTTAGGGTACTTTGTTTAAAAAAGTAAATGGATTCAGGTTAAAATATCATTTCTATCAGATTCCTCATATTTTTCTGATAAAAATCATATCTAGGTTTGCTATTTTATGATATTCCTAGCATTTTCTAGGATTTTTATAAGATTAATAGATTTTCATTGCTTAAAATAAAATAGATGGAGATGTTACCTTGAATAATGGCCGGATCTGACTGGATCGACAACTTAGATTGATTCAAAATCTCGAGAGCTCAATCCTGATTTGCTGAGATGGCGCTCGTTGATTCACCCAGATATATGAGTGGCCCCACTCTGGCTCACGTTGACATGCGACTCCCTTAGCTAATGTGGCGGCTTGTGAGTGGTCCACCTAGGTCCACGCTAGCACCATGTCCCTACCTCCTTCTCCTCTAGTTTCCTTGTTCTAGTATCCCAGAGAAGACTCTGATGAGAGTCCTACTCGTAAGGTGCTTCCTTGGCAAGGATGTGAAGGTAATGAAACCTTCACAGGGTTGTTCCACACATATGCATCAGGGTCCCACACAACAGCTCCCTTTGGTGCTTCTCCCTACTGCAAGGGTGGGGAAGGTCACTGGTGAAAAGAGGGTTCAAGGATGGAAGGGAGTCTGGGATCACAAGGGCTTGCTGCAGAGAACCTCTGAGGTACAACAGAGACGATGCATAGGTGGATAGGGTGCGGGGAATGTTGTGGGTTCAGGACGGTGAGGTGTTCTGGAGGTTGAAGATGAGGGAGTGGAGAAGGCTATTCAGGGTGGTTTTGCTAGCAATTGAAGGTAGGGAATGAATAAAGGAAGGGTGGCAGATCTTGTGGGGTTCTTAAATAGGCGAGCAGAGGTGTGTATGGAGAAGCCCTAAAATGGGTGTCGCCTCTAGTGAGAGGTGTGAGATGGTGGAGGTCTATTCTATCTGATCCTAGCATAGGGGGATATGTAGCAGGGTTCATTGAATACATTTTGATGTGAGGAGGAGAAATATCCCTCAATAATCGCGAGATCGTTTCTAGGTTAGGTGTGAGGAGAATCAACTTGGTCTCTGGCTTGTTGGGGTCTTTTCCGGATAAGGTGGGATGTTGGGGATGACTTGGCCACCGGCGGATCCCTATCTAATTTGTGCTGCCTAAATCAGGTAGCAGAGGTGTAAAACCTAATTAAAAGGTCCATGCACATCTTTCTAGGGGGGGCATGTGACATTATTTGTTACATTATAATCAAATCACTCAAACTTAGGTCTTTTGGCTAAAAGATGATATTAATGTACATAATTTTCCAAAGCCTATATCTCTTAAATGGGTCAGCCAATTTGAGTGAAATTTTAGGTGGAGCTTTTAACGAAGCACACGGCATGTCATTTGGTAGACACGATGTGTACCTAGAGAAATTATGTAGTCTGAAGATGAAGACAGTGGTGGTGCTCTTAGGTTCTGGATCTTGCTTGCGAAGGAGATCAGGTGAAGCTTCTTCTCAGTAGCGAGGAGCCAGATGCAGCGGCGGTGTGAGCACCTTGCTTGGTGCGGCGAGCGCATGGAGAGGTGCTAGGGAATGGCCGCAATTGAATAAGGGTCAGCGGTGTGGCCAGATCTAGGCATCCTTGCACTTGAGCTTGTAGAAAAATTTGGCGTGAGAAAGGGAGGACGGCGACTGGCTCGATCTTGAAGAAGACATTCCCGATGACACTGCAAGGTGTGCTAGGGCACACGACGGCTAGGGAGTAAGGGGGTAAGGGTGCTAGGGCACATGGTGGCTGTGGAGATCTCACATGGCTCGAATGGAGGTGTGAGTGAGAGAGGCGACTCATGTGCTAGGTTAAAAACCCATATCTTCGACAAAAGACACGACGTGTCTTGTGTAAGAGATGACGTGTCTTTTTGTAGAACTTTCTTTGTGCGTAACTAGACACTTCTTGTTCCACTAAGTACATCGTGTGTCCGAATCTAGAAATTAAAATTGTGCCCTTTTCACTAATAACTACATGACATGTTCAAATAAAAACACGTCGTGTTATTTTCCAAATAATTTATGCTTCCTGTTGCTGCTGAAGTACATGTCATGTCTAAATGAGGAGACGATGTATTCTTTTCCAGATCAAGTAATACCTTGAATCTGCTGGACAATGACACATCGTGTCTTTTTCTGACACGTTGTGTACCTGGAGATATGGCTCAGCTGATGTGTTTATGGGAGCATTGGCACACCGTGTCAAATAAAGACACGTCGTGTTTTCTGCAATTTCTACTGAAAACATCTTCTCGTCAGCATAGTAATAGTGATAGATATGGCAATAGAATTGTCTAAGTTATTACATTCATCCATGACAAGATTATTTATGAAACTAAAGAGTGTTCTTGACTCAAATAACTGAAAAGAAATCTATCCTAATGTGGGTTCAACTCCCACTAGGTTCTCCATTTAGAGTCCAGAGTGAGACTCTTCAATCTGTCCATTATGCATCTTGAAGGGAGTAAGAGGCTCCCTTGTCAACTTCATCTCCAGAAGTGTATAACTTGCAACGTTGCCCATTGAATTTGAAAACTCCATCTTTGCCTTGTAGTTCCACAACTCCACATGGAAATATCTTCATTACAAGGAAAGGACCCGACCACTTGGACCTCAGATTTCTTGGGAATAGCTTGAGTCTAGAGTTAAAGAACAGCACTTTGTCTCCTTCCTTGAAATCTTTCATGCAGATTCTTTTGTCATGTCAAACCTTTGTTCTTTCCTTGTAGAGCTTTGCATTCTCATATGCATCTAGCCAGAGTTCTTCTAGCTCTTACAACTATAATAGACGTTTCTCACCAGCCTTCTTCATGTCAAAGTTTACGAACTTGATAGCCCATAAATCACAGTGTTCTAGCTCCAGTGGAAGGTGACAAGATTTACCATATATTAGCTTGAATGGAGTTGTGCATGTGATAGTTTTGTAAGCTGTCTGTTATGCCCATAACACATCATCTATCTTCAAGGCCCAATCCTTCCTTGAGCTAGACAGAGTCTTTTCTAGAATGCTCTTCAGCTGCCGATTGGAGACTTCTACTTGCCCGGACGTTTGACGATGGTAGGGCGTAGAGACTTTATGAGTGACTCCATACTTAGATAGAAGATTATTGAACTTATTCTCAATAAAGTGTGTGCCTCCATCAGAAATTATAGCTCTAGGAACTCCAAATAAAGAGAAAATGATTTTCTGGAATGGCTTGATTACAAATTTTACATCTGGTGCTTGGGTTGGAATGGCCTCAACCCATTTAGAGATGTAATTGCAAGAAAATGGGATGTATTGATAGCCACAAGAAGATGGGAAGGGTCCCATATAATCAACTCCCCACACATCAAATACCTCTATCTCTAAGATAGAGTTAAGAGGCATATCATTGCATCTAGATATTCCTACAGTCCTTTGGCATTTATCACAAGCTTTGATGAAATGGTTGACATCTTTGAACAAGGTTGGCCAACAGAAACCAGTCTGGAGAATATTTGTTGCAGTCTTCTCTCCTCCAAAGTGACCTCCGTAAGGAGAGGCATGACATTCAGAAATGATAGTGGCAATTTCCTCTTCAGCAACACACCTCCAGATGAGTCCATCACTCCCATGTTTGAACAACAAGGGATCGTCCCAATAGTAGAACTCTACAATATGGAAAAACTTCTTCTTTTGTTGATATGTCAAGTCAGAAGGCAGCTGCCTTATAGCAAAAAAATTTAGCGATGTCTGCAAACCATGGTGCTTGTGTGGATGATAAAGCATAGAGTTTCTCAATCAGAAATTGGTCTTCAATAGACAATAAATCTCTAGCATCTGTAGTCAACCTAGATAGATGATCAACAACATTATTCTCTATCCCCTTCTTATCCCAAATTTCAAGATCAAACTCTTGTAGAAGTAATATCCAGTGGATGAGATGAGGTTTGGCATCTTTCTTGTTAAGCAAATACTTTATGGAAGCATGATCTGTATATATGATTACCTTGGATCCTACCAAGTACTGTCAAAATTTGTCAAAAGCTTATACTATAGCAAGCATCTCCTTCTTGGTGGTTGTATATAATTGATTTGTGTCTCATCTAAAGTCTTGATTGCATAGTATATGGCATGAAGTTTCTTATCTTTCCGCTATCCAAGAACTACCCCTACTGCATAATCACTCGCATCACACATCAAGTCAAAAGGCGCACTCCAGTCTGGTGGTTGGATGATTGGGGCTGAAACAAGAGCTTCTTTGAGCTTGTTGAAAGTTGTATGGCAGTCATCATTGAATATGAATTCAGCATCTTTTGTAAGTAAGGAACATAATGGTTTTGCAATCTTAGAGAAGTATTTAATGAATCTTCTATGGAACCCTACATGTACAAGGAAAATACGGATGTTCTTGATAGAAGAACAAATATACATCTTCTCAATAGCTTCCACCTTAGCTCTGTCAACTTCAATACCTTTATTAGATCCAATATGGCCTAGTACTACACCAGATTGTATCATGAAATGACACTTCTCCCAGTTTAGTATTAGGCTAACCTTTTTGCAATGGGATAAGACTATTGACAAATTGTATAAACATTAATCAAATGAGTCTCCGTAGATGCTAAAATCATCCATGAATATTTCCATTATGTTTTCAATAAAATCGGAGAAAATAGCCATCATGCATCACTGAAACGTAATTGGGACGTTACAAAGACCAAAGGGCATGTGACGGTAAGCATAGGTTCCATAGGTGCATGTAAAAGTGGTTTTCTCTTGGTTGGGAGGGTAGATAGTAATCTGGAAAAACCCAGAATACCCGTCCAAGTAGCAAAAGTAAGAATGTTTTGCAAGTCGTTCAAGCATCAAATCAATAAATGACAAAGGGAAATGATCTTTGTGAGTTTCTTTATTTTAAGCGTCGGTAGTCAATGTGCATGCGCCAACCTGTGACTAAATGTGTTTGTTTTAACTCATCATTATCTCCCTTAATGATAGTTGCACCCCTTTCTTAGGTACCACATGAATGGCACTAACCCAAGGGTTTTCACTTATAGGATAAATGATACCAACATTGACTAATTTAAAATTTTCCTTTTTAACCACTTGAAGCACATTTTAATTTAAACATCTAGGTGGTTCAACGGTAGGTTTAGAATCATCCTCCATGTTTATTCTATGCATGCAAATGGAGGGATGAATGCCCTTCAAATCATCAATAGAGTAACCAATGACATCTTTATACAAACGCAATTCAGCAAGCAGTTTATTTTCTTGTTCATTAGTTAACTCATCATTGATTATGACAAGAGAAGTAAAATTGGAGTCAAGAAATGCATACCTCAGCCTTGGTGGAAGGGCTTTGAGTTCTACTTTTCTCCCAGCTGCATTTTCTTTGGCTTTGTCATCAACAAGTGGAGTGTCTTCATTAATAGAATTTGATTGGACAATAGAATGTACTCCAGAATTTTCATGTTTGTTGTTTGTAACTTCATCATCATCACAATAATCTAGTATCAAATTAGCAACATCATGATCTTCCTCCACAATAGAATCAATAGAGTCTATAAAGCAAAGTTCTTCTACTCATGAAGGTGCCTTCAGGGCATCATATACAGAAAACTCCATGGCTTCTTCACCAACCCAGAGTGTAAGTTTGCCTTCTCGGACATCAACAAGGCATCCATCAGTTCTCAAGAAAGGTCTCCCAAAAAGAACGGGATTGGAAGGAGCTTCTACCATGTCTAACACAACAAAATCACAAGGATTATAGAATTGACCAATTTGCACTAACACATCCTCCACAATTCCTTTGGGATATTTGATGGAATGATCGGCTAGTTCAATGGCCATCTTTGTAGGTTTCAAATCTCCAAGATCTAGCTCCTGCCACAAGGTAGATGAGATAAGACTAATGCTAGATCTAAGGTCTATGAGACCTTTGTCAAACGTGATGTTGCTAATCTTGCATGGTAGAGTGAAAGCTCCCAAGTCATCTAGCTTTTTAGGAAGTTTGTTTTGAATGATTGAACTTATTCTCTTAGAAAGCATGATAGTTTCAACCTGGTCCAACTTTATCCTCTTGGTGAGGATGTCTTTCAGAAACTTGGCATATGATGGCATCTCAACTATAACCTCCAGCGGAAGGTTGACATAGAGTTTGTTTATGATGTCCATGAATTTCCTAAACTTTGAATCCTCCTTGTTTACAAGTCTTTGTGGGAATGGTTCATTTGCTTTTTAAGAAGGTGGTACCTCAGTTGTACCTTTTCCTTTGTCACCAATAGTGGTGTCAAACTTATCTTCTTCAGTGACCTCAACACTCTTCTCCTTGGGAGGAGAAGGTCTTTGGATTTCAACTCCACTCCTCAAAGTGATAACATTCGTCTGCTGTCTTGGATCACCTCTGGTTGGCTTGGAAGAGAACCAGATTGAGTGTTCTTTTGCTACGCCAAGGCCTGTTGGGCAATTTGATTCTCCAACATCCTTGTATGAGTGGAAATGCCATCCTCTTTTGCAGAGAGTTGGGCAATTGCATCCTTCAAAAGCTTGTCATTGCCCATGAACTCTTCATTTTGTTGCGCTTGAGTGGAAATAAATTTGTCCATCAGGACCTCCAAGGAAGAACTTTGGGGTTGTTGTTGTTGTTGGTAACCACTATTGTTGTTGAAACCCAGCGGATTCCCATTGTTTTATCAGTTGAAGTGTTGTTGCTACTACAGTTGTCGTTTCCCTTGTTGAAAGTTCTGAGCATTGCTTGTGTTCTGGTAAGAGAAACTAGGATGATCTCTCCATCTCGAATTGTAGGTGTTGGAATAGGGATTGTATTGCTTGTTCCCATGTATCCCAATGACATTCACTTGCTCTTGGTTGTCTTGATTCACATTAGGAGCAAAATAAGTAGAAGAAGTATGTCCAAAAAATCTGCAAGCTTCACAAATTACCTCAACTACTTGGATCTGCATGGTAGTCATCTTCTCAAACTTTTGTGTAAGGATATCAAACTTGGCTGCAATCAAATCAACTCCATCAACATTATGCTTTCCTTCTTGATTTTTGGTTGAAGAACATGGTGTAGATGATGATTGTTCTTTTCTCTCCAACCCCCATTGGCAATGGTTGAGTGATATATCTTCAATGATATCATAATCCTCCCTAAAAGACTTATTCATTAAAGCTCCATTAGCTGCAGAATCCAATGTCATACGGGTATTGTAGAACAGTCCATTGTAATATGTTTGAAGTAGCAACCAATTTGTTAATCCATGGTGAAGGTGAAGGCGTTGCAGGTCCTTAAACCACTCCCATGTGTCATACAAAGTTTCTCCATCTGCTTGAGAAAAGTTTGTGAGTTGGTTCCTTAGTTGAGTTGTTTTGCTTGGCGAAAAGTACTTTGCAAGGAAAGAATTTAAAAGTTGATCCTAACTTTTGATGTACTTCTTAGGAAGAGATAAAAGCCACACCTTGGCTCTATCTCTCAAGGTGAAAGGGAACAACAATAGCCTTACTCCATGAGTAGATACACCATTGATTTTGAAAGTGTTCATGTACTCCAAGAATTCAAGTACATCGAGATTTGGATCTTCATTAATGGTACCCCCAAAATGGTTTTACTGGATCATCTGCATCGTTAAAGGAGCAATAGAGAAGTTGTTTTCTTCCATTGCAGGTAGATCAATGGCTCCATAAATGCTTGTGGCAACTGGCATGTCAAAGTCTTTCAAAGGACGGTCATCCTCCATGGTTGGATCTTCTTATGCGGCTTCTTCAAAGGATGAAGAAGATGACGATGATGATGGAACACCCTCTAGTAGTGGTTGCCCTTTTCTTCTTTCTCTCCTCAAACTTGAAAGAATGCACACAATTTTAGGATCTAGAAATGCAGATGGTTGAAGACCCCTCTACGAGCGACGCATACAACCTGAAAAGAAGTAAGAGATATTGAGAAAACAACTAAAAGGTATATGAAATTTTGAAAATGGAAGTGGTGATCTAGTCTCAAATACTAATTTGCACTTGTTAATCTAATTAGATTAACTGTAGCTCTCCGACAATGGTGCCAAAAACTTATTGGTTGGTTACACTAACGAGTTTGAATCATATAAATGATCTTTTACTCAACTAGACAATTCCCACAAGTATACGGGAGTATTTGTAGTCGAGATTTAACACAAGGATCTTGGTAATCAATTAAATGCAATAGTGCTAAGTTTCAACAATCTAGATATTTTTCAAGAATTATTTGGTTGATTAAACTAATTTTTAGAATTAGGCTAAATATTAAAAGGATTACTAAAAGGGGTTTGATTTTAGAAATGAAACAATCTTGGACTTAGGATTTCACTAGAACATCATAGCATGAAGAATGGAGCATGAAATTTAAATATACTAAGAACTTGACTTAAAGGAGAGTTGTATGTTATACTTCACCTCCCGGTGCAAATACAATGATCCTAACTCCATACAACACTCTCGTGTATGTATTTTATTCTAGATCACAAACCTACTCCTCAACTCCATATCTTCCACTCTCGTGGTAAAAGAGGAGTTGCCAAGAGAGTACCTCCTTACTCTCCTACCTATCTTCTCAGATCAAGCAAGAAAGCATAAAATATGCATACATAGTGGCCAGCCATACATGTAAGAAGTAAGAAACCGGTACTCACAGGGTAGAAAAACAAGCAACTTAGCATTTAGTATGAAATTATCATGTTCCATACATGCTATGACGTGGGAGTTACTCTCCCATATCTAAGAAAATGAGCCTACTCGTCCATGATGATGTACAACAGAAAATTTGCAGAATTTTCAGAGTTTAACATGGTTTAGAGAAGGAAAAGCTAAGAGAATAAAAAATGTAACCCAAGAAGAGTAGAATTCCATCTTGGGGACAAAATTCCACTCCTAAAGTTGTTCCAAACCAGACAAACTTCCCTCTCGAGAAGCCTTGTGGAGAGAAGAAGCTCTGTTGCACCTTCGGAAAAGAAAATGGAAAAGAAGAGAGGAAGAATGGAGGTTCTTTGGCAAGAAATCACCTTCTACCACCTAAAATCACCCTCCTTTTTCTCTAGACTTGTTCTTGGATGAAAAACTTTCAAGTTATGACTAGTGATAACCACTCTAAAAGTTGGTTTTCCCTTTAAAAATGAGAGGTGTCATTTTTTAGTTCTGCTAAAACTGACAAAGACACGACGTGTCTTCCTTCGGACACGTCGTGTTCCAGTCATCGACAGTTGATCCAAGTATAAGCCACACGGTGTATATGAATTAAAACACACCGTGTACATTACCAGAAACGTATAGTCGACTTTGAAATCCCAGGTACATGACGTTTTTGTGGTAGACATGTCATGTACTTTTCTCTTTGGCTGGAATGCATGGCCAACTAGAAACGTGCACGCCGTGTGCGTTGTTGTTTCAACAGAAATAAGACTGAATGGTCTGCAATTCATGAAAATATCCCAATGATATCGGAGTTGAGTTGGGCTATCTCCAATTTGATCCTTTTTAAGCATATCTGCAATACACATCAGGAGATAAGCAAAATAACAAAAAGGTGGCAATAATAATATGATTAGAGGCTAAATGAAAATAAAATGAACTGAATTTGTGTGTGAAATCATATAAGAAGTTGATGTGGAAAGCACACAACATTATACTAAAGTTAAGCTTAATCTCCATAGAAGAATGTAGCTTTTCCCAAAATCTAGATGTAAATTGTGGTCCTCGGTTTGACACTATTGTCAAAGAAGTGTCATGCTGTCTGACTAGTTCATCTATGTAAATGTGTGCTAGTCTATTCACTGCATAGATAGTTTTTGTTGTAAGAAAATGAGCTACCTTGCTCAATAACTCAATGATAACTCATAAAGATTCAAAAGATATTGGTGTATGTGGTAGTCCTACTGTGAAGACAATTATGATGTGGTCTCATTTCCATTTTGGAATTGGTAATTCTTGCACATCCCTATTGGCTTCTGATTTTATACCTTATCTTGTTGACATACCCTACAACGAGCTACAAACTCAATAAAATCCTTTTTTCATCCTCGACCATCAATACAACTCTTTTATATTTTGGTAATCTGAGTACTTCTTGAATGCATAGCATACACAAAAAGTATGTGCCTCATTGATAACTATTTTCCTTAATTTTTGTTTGGTTTGGTATGCAAAATATTCATTTAAATTGCAAATTGTTATTTGGGAAATGCAATCCTTCACCCTTTCCTTCTTGCATCTCATGTTTGATCTTTTAAATTTTAGAATCTATACCCTGAAGGTGAAGAATTTGTTGCTCTAGAGTCAGCTTAATATGTAACTGTGCCAAAATGGCCCCCATGTGTGTTGTACTCAACTAAGTATTCATCCCTCTAGGATCTATCAAAATATTTTTTTGTTTACATGCTAGATATGCACCCTAGATATAGATGATGAAGATGATTTATGACTTAATGGGGCTACAACTGCATTGGCCTTACTTGGGTGATAATCAATTATGCTTTCATAATCTTCAATCATCTCAAGCTATCTATGTTGTCTCAAGTTTAGATCCATCTAAGAAGTATTATACTTAATGCTCTTATGATCTATACATACTTGGAATGGTTCTCCATAGAGATAATGTTGCCAGGTTTTTGGGGCTAACACCACTATAGCTAATTCTAATTCATGAGTTGGGTAAGTCACATCATGGTTCGTTAACTGTCTAGAAGAATAAGAAATTACATTTTCATCCTGTACAATCACACGTCCCAAACCCTTCCTTGAAGCATCACAAAAAGTATGAAGCCTTTACCATTCTCAATTAATGACAAAATAGGTGATGTGGTCAACCTTTCCATCAAATCCTAGAAACTATTTCTCACATTCTTCTATCCATACCAAGGGTGTCTCTTTCCTCGTGAACCTTATTAACGACATGACTATAACACTAAAATCATGTTTGAAGCATCTATAACATCCTGCTAATCCAAGAAAACTATGGAAATTAGTTGGAATCTTGGGTTGTTCCTACTATAACACCGACTCATCCTTCTTGGGATCTACACAAATCATTTTTCTAAAAATAACATACCCTAAGAAGGAAACTTCTAAAATCCAAAACTCACATTTACAAAACTCCACATACAAGTGATGTTGTCGTAGTATTTGCAAAGAACTTCATAAATTATGGATTGGAACTCCAACACTAACCCATATGTGCACATCCACAAGTTGTACACTAACTAGGTGCTACATACTCATGAGGACTCATGACACTAAAAGATTATGCACTACTGACTCTCTGAATTTGGTATCATATACCAAAATTTGTATTACCTCTCCCTCTACCTTGTTGCTGCATAGGAGGAGCACTAACAGAAAATAATGTCCTTCTATACGGTGGTGGTCTACCAATCCTTGGATGATTACTAGAACTCAGTTTGAACATTTCAATATCCGCTCTTTTTTGTCCCTCAGTTTCCCTTGTGACTTTACTATATATTTTTGCTCTTCTTTTGGCATCTACAAAGGCATCAAAATCTGAGTGACTTACCTTGATAGCCACCTTTTCTTGAATCCATGTATTCAACCCACATTGAAATATTCCAAACTTGTCATCATCAATCACACAACGTTTAATACAAAATATTAGTAGGTCTAAGAACAAGAACTTATATTCAGTCATCGACATAATCCCTTGCTTTAATATCTAAAAATATCAGTCTTGTTACATAGATATGTCTCATGATAATATTGTGACTCAAAAGGTCTCCTAAACTCAGTCAAATCATGATGTATCCAGCTCCTTGCATCTAATCTAGACCCCAACAATGGTGAGCACTCATTTCAATAGGTACACATCATGTTCCACCTTCTTCTCCTCTAGTACATGTGCTAACTGAATGATCTTTTCTATCTCAACTAACCATGCATTAGATTCATCAGGGTCTGAATTTTGTATGAAGCCATAGGCCCCAATCTTTCTTAGATTTTCACGTGATCTACTCAACTCTCTTAGGGTCTGGTTGTGCTACAAGTGCCTAGATACTCTTGTTGCCTGAGTAATTGTAGCCATAAATCTATTGCTAGAATTTTAAGTGAAAAATGTTGAGTATGAGCATGATTTTGACGAGGCCTCATTTCTTTTTCTACATCATGTACATTCTCGGTACCGTAAACTGACTCTGCCCTAAATGATGGTGGAGGAGGTAGATGAGGTTCATTTTTCACATATCCTTCTAGAGCTATCTGGGATCCAATCATACCAAGACTTAAATATAAGGCATGATCTCCTCTTCTTGTATTCATAGTTGTAAAAGACACACATATCACAACTAATGCCAAAATAAAAGGCCCAAGACATCTTATTTTATTATACCGACTTAGAACCTTAGGCTTTGGTACCAAGATTGTTGGAACCTGATCCCAATAACCAATTGAACACTAGTTATCGAGACTAGGCCCGAGGTTTAGGATACACTAACTACCAATCAAAAAATGAAATGATACTTATAACAAAATATTTCTTTCAGAGAGAAAATACTAACAACAATTCATTATATATCATTTCTCATTAATAAAAAAAGTACAACTAGAATGATTTCATTTAGCCCTTCATAAATATATTTATAGGATTCATAGAAAAGTTTTGTATAAAAGGTTGTGCATATAAAATGTCATGCTAAGCTAGAAAACCCAAGAAAAAAAATCACAGGCTCATCCCATGACTCTAGTACATAAGTAAGACTTCAACTACCTAAGTGGGATACTTTGATGGAGGAGATGTTTGGCTAGATGGTGACTTGAATTTAAGTCCAACATTTGGTTGATTAGACAATGTCTAAGTGAGTAGATAAATCATTTATTACATATGCAACAACTTTCATTTTCGTAGCAGTATCTTCAAATATAATAGCCAAACAATATAATCAACATGTCACTTGAAATAATTAATAATATAAGAGAAATTCTTAAAAAACATTAAGCTTCACAATCTACTTTTCTTTATAAATATACTTGTCCTAGATCTACCTGACTTACATCTAGCCAGATACACATATTCATAGTACAATTCACGTGTATGATTGCAATGGATATACCATAAGTAGTATCTTACCATCCTAATGCAAAAATAAGTCCAAGAACAGTATCTACACTTCCAGAAGTTTGAGACCTCTATTTCCCAAAACACTCACTCGATTTTGATAACGCGCATGGAAAGCACAATCCTTATAAGATTCCCTCTCTAGAGAGGTAGAGACTATAGCTCTCTACCTTGCTCCCACATTAGTACTATAGTGAGGCTCAATCACATATCAAATGAGGCCTAGTTCACTCCTAACACAATATCATAGGGGTCTAATTCACCCCTAACACGATATCACAGGGTGTCCAGTTCAACCCTACCACAATATCATAGGGGATCAAATTCACCCCTACTACAATATCATAGCTAAAAGAAGATGGAGGTCTCTATGGAAACTTTTGCTAACCTCCCATCCATTAGCCCTCAAGATCTAATCCACTCCAGCTCTTCACCACTTGAGCATCACCCTAAGTGTAAATGACCCATTTCACCATCTCAGTCTAGAGATGGATCAAAATGTCCAGGTTATTTATCTAAAACAAACAATTTTCTTTTTCTTGTTATGTCTCTTCACACAACTTAGAGATTTTATGCAAAGCATAGAATCATAATAAATAAATGGCAGTTCAAGAAGAGATATCTCAGTAGTGTTCAGATGCATTCAAGCCTTAACATGCCATAAGATTTTCATATAAATATTTAACCTTCTTCTAGGATATCAAGTACTAAATCATCCCTCTTTTTTATTAAGGCTCTCACAAACTATTATTGTAATAAATATCATTTAAGTATGAGATTAACATCATAAAACTGTAAATTCGTTTTCAACATTCATAGGTTTCCTTTTAAAATATATCTTGTCGAACTGGAGGTTAATACCCTGAATATCAATGATCATTATCACATTCTTATACATTTTATGGGTTGAATACTCTCATAAAAGTCTAATTTAGAAAGGTGGAAGGAAGATACATTCGTATTGTAATCACTTTAAGTCAATCTGATGTTTGTATATTCAAAGTTCTAAAATTTTGTTCATCATTTATAATTTCAGCACTTATACTAAGCAAAAAGGAAGAGTTATAGACCATGGTAGGTTTGATTTCATACTTCACCTATGATCTTATTCACATATGTTCAAGTAGCAAAGTTGTTTTAAGCAATCTTGGAAGAAGAGAAAAGGGATCATCACAAGTAATATGAATATGTATCTACTCTCCTTGATTTTAGAAGAGATAATTTTTTAAAATTACAGAAAAGTACCATAAAAATTTCTTCTAGCAAGATTTGTTCTCAAATCAGCCTTCTTTTGTTCAGATAGTGGCCATGGAATAGGGAAGAAGAAACAAATCCACAGTTTTCTCCAAAAATTAAGCGAACATAGGGAAAAGAGAACTTAAATTAATAGATAATCAAATATTTGGGCGAAACCAACCTTAAATCTGAGAAAAGGAAAGAAGATTCAAATTCTTTAGCTAGATATCCACAAGAAAATAGCTCTATTCATCCTTCTTTACCAAGTTTCACCCTTAGTCTCCATGGAAGTGCCCATACATACCTTCAAAGATTCTATTTATGGTTTAGCTAGATAGAGGATCAAAATACGAATCCGCAAAATTAAGCGTTATCAAAATCTATTGTGTATATCAAAAGTTATGCCACATTTTGTGATTGGTCCTAAATAGTGGTGTCGCTCACCACCTTCTATTTGTGTGTTAGTTACAGATTTCTCTATACATGCATACTAGAAATACAATAACTTCCTCAATTCAAATATGATTTCATTTTTTTACGTAAGATTAATAATTCATTTTTATACAAGCATGCAACACAAGTTTATAAAATGATAAATCTTCTCTTTTTGCCTCCATTAAGGTTCTAACTTTTAGATTAGGCTTAAGGAACATACAATTCAGTGAATGTCTAGTATTTACTCTTTCACATGATTAGAATGAAATTCCCAAATTCATCAAATTAGAAGAGATTTAGACTAATCAAGGTGGCTAATCTAAAATTAAGAAATAACCTAAGTGTAAGTCATTGCATTAATAACCTTGAACTATAAGACTGGGAAATGTTTCCTATGTGATTTGAAATTCAAATACTCATTGGATCTATTATTCTATGACATGTCACTTGGTATTTCCATATTGTCGCCGAAAACACATAATGATAAAGTGTTACAAAGATTTACCATGTTGATGTGTTTCTCTAATTCGATGCTATTGCAGAAAGGAGAAAAACTTGAAGTTTCACAATGTCTGCATAATGAACTAGAACGTATAACAATGACTATATATCCTTATGCATCTCTTGTGAGAAGTTCAGTATATGTGTAATAATGTACTATAATGGACATTAATCATGTTGTTGGTATTATGGGCGGATTTCAAAGAAAATCCAAAATTTCTTATCCGAAAGCTACAAAGAAACTACTAAGATACCTAAACGGAGCAAGGAAATACAAAAAATCAAGACACTTACATGCAACTGGTTATTCTTGTTTAAATTTTGAAAAATGTTCAGACACCAGACATCTCACTCTTATATTTGTTTATTTCTTATGTGGAGGTGCAATATCATGGAAAAGTTAGTAATCATAGTTGCTCTATAAATTCACCATAGAGGCTAAGTATGTTACATGTTATGAGGCTTAAATTAAGAAAACATAGTTGTGTCTTTTTTGTCAATGTTTGGCTCTATGAGCTTCATCCCTACATCCATTACTCTTCTTGTTGACAATGAAGTTGAAATCATTTTATACTAGCCTGCATGACAAGATATCTGAGGAATCTAAATAAATGGAAACATTGAAGCAATATGTTAGATTACAAAAACTTGTCATTGAACATATTGGGACAGACATCATGGTTGTAGACAGACTTCTTTACAAAATGACTACCTCCAAGGACCTTTCAAAGTCATCTACAGATTCTGAGTTTAGAACTTTGTATTTATGCATTTATTTTTTATACTTATATTTAACATTTATTAAGATCCTCCATAAATGATTCATCTATATATTGATGTTTTTCCATTGCAAACTTTTTTATGTTTGGATAAACAAAAGAAACAATTTATTAACAAAATATATTATTAGACCACTATGTAAATCTTATACTATAATCTTGCCAAGACATTTGCCAATGAAGTGGTATATAAAAGTAATCATGTTGTGAAAGCATACATGTACACTATGATTTTCTTGTACAATTGAATTAGTCAAAAACATAAACAAAAACTAACATGAGAAGTTTAGTATCGATAATGCACGTCTTATGATCCAAGATAAAAATATTCATGCATTTATTTATAGATAAAGTGGGAGGCTATGCCGAAATTAAATCTATTTGATTTCCTCCTATAATTGTGGTATAACAAGAAATTCATTTTAGTTGGTGATATGCTATTTACACCTAAATCAATTTGATAAAAGAGGTTGTCCAAACCGTCATCAACTATGATGGGCAATTGAGAGAGTCAGCTTTAAACTCTAAATGGTCGGCAATCCGTCGTCGCCTATGTAATCAATCTTTCATTATCAGAAAAGGTCGTCTTCACACCCAACATACTCAGATTTTAGGATTAAAAAAAAAGATTTTAGGATGCCAGAGAAAAAACAAAACTCTCTCTCTCTCTGCAATGGTGGCACATTTGCTCTGATGCTTGAAGTTCCACGTAACGTATAGACCTCCTAGTCATTCGTTCACGTTAGTCATTTCTGTTGCTTATCGTTTACAAACCAGAGGCCTGATCAGCATGCCACGTTAACAATTGCGACACAAGATCTGAGAATACTCGCTGGAATAATGAGTGGAAGTATTCTTAATCCCTTAAACAGAAAATATTATCACGTTGTTAAAAGGTCTAATTATTAACATAAAGATTCATATAAATAAGAAGCATATCTATCGTTAAGAAATAGTTTTGACATTAAAATCGGATTAAAAACTTGTGAATGAATTCAGATCAAAAGCCTACAATGTGGTGGAGGCGGTACGGGAAGCCTAGCTGTTGCGTTGAGGGGACCCCAACCTGAATGGTTAATGGTCGTTATCTGTGTGATGCAATCGCTTTTTGTCCGGATGGATAGCAACATGAGGAGGCTAATTGCCCGTATTTTCTGTTTATCAATTCGATTCTTTGTTGAAGGGAAAACTAAGAGGACAAGTAGGCAACAACTTGCGAGCCACTGGTCCCAAAACCCGAAGATAGAATAATCTCCAGTGACAGTTAACCTACCACGCACCCGTTGACCCGTCATCGGCTTTCCTTAAAATATTGAAACTCAAAGAAAGGTAGGTAAATTAAGAGGCAATTATACTCTGCTTCAGGGAGGCAAACCACAATATTAATATAAATTTAGCTATGACAATATCAATGTTAGCTATGACAATACAGGCTAACCCGCTAAAATGGAGCAGATTTGCTGCTCTTAGTTTGGGCAGGAGTATACTACAACCTTGTCTCATCTTTATAGAAGTACAAGTGTTAATAATCCCTTAGGTTTGGATTAAATGCAGTTCTGCAAGACATCATTTACAAGAAGGTATAGGCTATACCATATTCACACGAGTACAACATATCTTTTACCCATAAAGTGTCTAAGTATATGATCAAAGGACGTGGACGTAAAACAGAGGCACTCCTGGTGAAAATATGCTTTCTTTTGTTTGGGACCAGTGGGGCCAGAAAGATAATTACCAAAAGGACCTAAAATTTTCGTCGCCTAGGAAATCTAGAATTCACGCCCGACCTAAAAAGTTCCACATCCTCATTGAGAGCAACCAATTTCTATGTTCTATGAAATTCTCATGTTACGCTTTTTACTGCTTTAACCTTTCGTTATGGACTTTTTTTGGCAGGCCGTTTTCAAATTATCATTCATCCCTTCCATACATTAACAAACACAGAATGAGTAACAATATTCTTAATACAACAATTCCTTTCATATCCCAACATTTACCTCATCCCACCTTTCTTCCCCACGATCGAAATGTGGTAATAAAAGATCACTAACGAATTATGCAATTATGGGACAGCAAGAAGTCACCTTCACTCTTCATAAACAGCCTTTATGCATTAAAAAGACAACAAGAAGTCACCTTCTTATTGTTTTTCCTGTTGAGTCAGGATTTGTTGTTACTGAATTTGTAAGGAGTAGGCTACTTTTATATTCATCTATTTACACGCGTCCCTGTCCATTGGAAGGTAGGGTTGGAATTTTGTACATGTAATATGTGGAGTCATCTTAAATTAGGTATATCGTTTTTTTAGTTTAATCATTAACAACAAATCCTATCCTAAGGGTTTCCTGTAATGCATTCATTACATAAAAAATAAATCAATGGTAACAAATAAGAGAGCTGACAAGAGTAAGGGGTGAAAGTTATAAGATATAGGTAGCTGCATACTTAACGTCGGGACTGATGCAACAGGCTCAAAACTTCAAAAAGTGGTAGTGGGCACCCCTTAAGACAATCAACTACGTAAAAGATGATAATTAAAAAGAACCAAAAGATAATATTAGTAGGAGCATCAAAATGGGAACAATACCCTTTGGGAGTAAGATGCCTTCCACGCCCTAAACATCTTCGTTTAAGGACTCCAACAAAGATTCAAACGAGACCACTCCTTTGGTGGTGGTAGTGACATCTCCCTCTTTTTCTGAAGAAAAAACCCTAGAGGGACCTTTGAACTTGTCCATTTGTGACTAGAAGCATCATCACCGGAAATAGAAAGCTAGTAAGAGAGAAGAAATTGACGAAATTACAAATATAAATGGTACTGCTTTTTGGTTATTACAAAGATAGTTATTTATTTCACACCAAATGATCCAGATGACACAAGCCACCAAATGTGATTTGTTATTAGAGTGATTCAAGTTCATGGTTGGAGAGTGACAACATATACTTAGTATAAGACATAGCATTCTTGTAGCTCTCATCAAGACAAGGTAAAAAATCATGTGAGCAACATGGCAAATAAAAAAAGAGTAATGTCTTTGGAGTTAGAGAGGCATATGGAGAAAATATAAGACCCATTGAAACCCCTGGAGTTTCAATGAGAACCAAAAAAGAAACTATCCAGAGCTGTCAACCAAATATGAATAACATCTTTCTTGGGCCAGGATTGAAGTTTATTATAGGGTTTTTCCTTATTGCTTCCTAAAATAGCTTTTACATTATCTATCTAACATTCCCATCAATTTTAACACATACATATTTTTATATCAACACTTTAACAATGGTATATCTTCTTACATCCTAATTACTTCACAAGACGATAGTCTGCCAAAACTGAAGAGAAAATATTGATAAGTGTTGTTGCATGAACACGTTAAATATAACTCAACTTTTGTGAACTCATAGTAAAAAGGGTCACTTTCACCTTTGTTTCATGTATGAAGCATTATCAACCAAGTGTTTATATAAGAGTGATGTAACACAAGATAGACTAGAGGCCTAGGCATAATGTAATGAGTGGGACCCTGAGAGGTGTATCACTCATTCCTCAAATGAATAAGAGGAACATTCCATTAGCCAAAAACCATAAGTAATCATATTTCGATATTCAATGAGTATGTTTCATATCACTAAATGTGTAGGAATAAGAATAAAAGAATATAACTATTATAATTTTACAAGTTCACACGGCTCAAAGCACACATGGGTGAATCCATAAAGGAAAATTAGATAACAAAACCATTCTTTCTTGGATGCAGATGGCAACACGGTCATTTCAATTATATCTCCCAAAGAACAACCACTCGTATGCAATTCAAAAGAAAACTAGGTCAAACCTTCCAACTTTTCCTTCACATAGTGTTTGAAACATAAATCCACTAAAGAAGAACGGATGGAAGACACCAATAAAAGAAGGTATGTGAATATAAATAGTAAATTGAGAAAAATTAAGAAAATGGGACAAGAATTTAAATTCAATAGCTCCCATGAAAGAGAGAGAAAATGAATTTATCCAAGTAAATTAAAGAACCTATTAATGAAATCAAATTCAGTTTATCTGGAAACCTAGTTGCATGTTTCATTTAAAACATTACACAACAATAAATAATAAGTCAATGCATGATTATAGGGTAGGCTAGGAATATCTACCACTGGGGCTAGGGAAGCATCAAATTCTAACCCATGATAGAAGGATTAAAACTTAGTGTTTAATATAAAACGTATCTAGATGATTGAAACCTATATTCCTTAGATGGAGGACTAAAACCTTAGTTTCTAAAATATGTATGGTTGTGTACTAGATCCTAATGCCAAGATACACCATTCATCTAAGATATAACTAGTCAAGCAATCAAACATGCATAACATGATAGACATAATAACTAGCTTTGTCCAAATAAGTTTCATGTCCAAAAGGAATGGGAAAATTTGGTGTTTGAAAATTGGGGTTTAAGGACCCTTCAACAAGACATTCTTCAATTTTCATAGACATAATTGACATTTAAAAATTAATAGGTTTTTTCAAAAGAGGATTCAAAATCTAATAATAATTAAGATTTTAATATCCAAATGGAACATTTTACAATTTGGATTAAGAATGAAGCATGATACCATCAATTGAGTTCAATAGGCTATATAAATAGTCCAATGATGATATAAGATTAAAATAAAATAGTATCCAAGGAAATAAGTCCCAAGTAGGTCAAAGAGAGTCGTGGTATCAAACAATTTCGTAATATGAATCAAAAGAGAATGTAAAATATATATTATAAATTCAACCAAGATTAAAAGATACAAAGTCCATGATAATTCAAGCCTAGGATCATCATTATAACATTTTAGATTTTATGCTAAACTCGACTATTGTTTGAGACTTATTTAACTATTTCTTATTGTCTATTACAAAGTTGTTGTCAAGAACATGGAAAGCACATGAACTTAATGCACGGGCTCCCATTTAAATTGGAGAAAAAGAAAATACTCATGGATGATATTTGACTAGTTGGATTTCCCATAAATAGATAGCCTCCAAGCGTACTTGACCATTTCATATAATAAAAGCTTTGAGGTTCAAAAGATTAAATATTACAAATTACTTCTCCTCCAAGTCAAATCTACTAGTTGACATAAATTTAGACATGTAAAAAGATCAACATTTAAAATCCGTCCACCATTCAACCAAATGACTTCCATTTGATCGGATCTAGAATCTAGAAATCTCATAATTCAACCAAATAGGAGAAAAAGTCATAGAACACCAAAAGGAATGCATCTCAAATGCGACATCAGTTTGACCAGATTGCATCCAAATGATGAAGGAATGACACTTATGCCCATCACCTATGCCCCATGCCTAAAAATGGACCATTTGCACCAACATTCTCAGGGTTCAAACCACTTCCCACTCCTAACCTTTCATTTCAATTTTCTCTTTACACTCGGTGTTTATCCTCTATCCACAATAACATTGCATTTCTACAAACACCTCTCCCACATTTATGCATAGACTGTCTTATCACCTCACACTATACCTCACCAAAGAAGGATGACTGGAGTAGTCAACAAGGGATAAACTACAATTTTGCACAGACTCGAAGAAGATCAACATCAACATCACAAGAGAAATTTGATTTCATTTACGAATATATCTTCTTGAACTCTTATTTATTCCATTATCTATACCAACTTTGGAACTTAGCTCTTCCATTGAGCATTGTTGTTGGTCCCTCCCGTTCTATTAGCATAAATGCCACTGTTAGAGAAAAACCTCATTTAGAGTAAATGTTGGTTAATAAGATCATGCTTTGGGATGATAACCCACGAATGATGAGTTATATGAAATGACATGGAAATGGAAATAAATACATGTGTCACAAAATAACATCTTGTTGTGCTTCTTATCTTAATCATTGTCCTTCTTGTTAAGCCTAATAAGATTCATGTCATTCTAGTTGCACGAGAATGCATACATATGATAAATGATGAATTGAATTCTCTTTAAAATGAGTAAGAGGGTTAAATAACAAGTGAAACGATCACTACATCTAGTTAGGTTTCCTAAACACTGTGAGTTTCCATAGAGGTCCACATTGTGAGAATGAACCAATCTCCTTGTAGTATTGAAACAGTTATGAGAAGGATTTTGGAAATGTGGATTGAGACCTTAAATATTAGACCACCAGGATTTAGGAGTGAGTCATCTAGTGTGATTCTAGCCCTAAATGCTCTGTGATGAAAGTATATATCCTTATTGAATAGACCCATATGATATGTAAATTATAAAATATGATGAATTTTATGATCTGTGATGTTCTGTTCTTTTAATTAATATCTTGTATACCTAATATGAGGACCTACTCCTATTTAGGAAACCCTATTGTGGACCAGTATGATGAGTCATAGACATGAGAATCAAGCCTGGCGACTTCTATCTGGTAAGGTACGAACCAAGTAGTTTTTGTTCAATTGAATAAAAAGATGACAAGTCATGTAGAATATGAGTTGAACATTTGTTACATTCCTCTAACTACTAAATAATAAAACTATTTTTGTTAAATATATGTCTTGTTGAGGAAATTAATCATTCTTTTATAAAGATAACATGTTGCCTTACCATATCTGTCTAGTATATAATTTGATCTTAATGTTGATAACTACTTTATACTAGGATTTAGTATCCACTCTTATTATAATTTGGATTTCATTGTCATTTGGATAGTCATATTCGTTAGACATGTCATAGTAGACATGTCCTATGTGGATTTTAGCTTATGTTTATGGTCCAGCTAGTGGGGTGTCATGAAAATGATGTTACTTTTATTTCTACATTCAAAATGTTTGTATCATGACATGTTATCTCTTCAATAGGATAGTAACTCTGAAATATTTAGTATTTGCTAATATGTTCATAGATATTCTACAAATGATGGTTAAAAATGTTTGAATTTGAATAACTCTATGACCTTATAAATGATAATATTATTGTCATAAACTAGATTTTACTATATGCAAGAATCATATGTTATAGTTAGAAATATCTGCAAGTTTTTTTTAAGTTCAATATACATTTTTTGATGATGACACGTGCTTAGATTCAGTGGGAGGTATCCACTCACAGGGGCTCTATATGAGTCTCATCAGGTTGTTCAAATGTTTTAGGTATAATATCATCTGTGAAAAAGACTATATAAATATAATTATGTAGATTGGAATGACCATGTTCTCTCTCTTTCTTGGGATTGATACTATAAAGATTTTGTTCCTTCATATACATGTAAGTGACGTAAACTGAACTGCATATGAATAATAAGATTTGTATCTAGTTTTAATAGAGTTGAATAAGATTTTTGATAACTAAATGTGATGTCCTTGATGTAATACTGGTTTATGAGGTTCTATGAAGAAAATAAAAAAATTACATGTGTTTCTCATATAATGTGTTGTGTTTGTCAAGAATAAGGTGTTTTGTTTCTAAATTTACATGTGTTTCTCATATATTGTGTAGTGTTTGCTGAGAATAAGGTGTTTTGTTATTTAATCTGAGTTAAGTTTTAGGGTTTCTCTCTATTGGTTTATATTTACACTACTCAAAAGAAGGTCGCAAAAACTGTAATGTTGACCTAGACATGAGTAGATGGTTGTATCTCTAGATTGGGTAATTAAACTGACTAAACATGCTCCATGATACCTTTTTATAGACTTTCTCTATTAGTGCATATGTTTAATAACCACCAAACATAACTACATTGAGTTTTCTCTTGTAAATAATTGTTCTAATGTCATTCAAATAACATATTAACAATAAATAAAAAGCAAAACTTATGCTCATGCTACTATAAGTTAATTTCATCCAAAGAAAACAAATTAGCCACTTTCTATGAAAAATGGGATAAACATGACTAAACCAATGCTTTCAAATTCCAAAAACTAAATTAACCATTGTATATAAATAAAACCATTCTAATACTATTATGATTCACATAATATCTAATATTAATCTTTTTTTTTGAGGAAATATCTAATATTAATCTCTATTCAAATAAACAACATATGAATCTTAAATTTGGATTTCACGACAAAGAACAAAGAAATACATACAACAATCATCAATTTGCATTTGAGATTTAATTCCAATAAATGTGATAAAGAATGGTATAGCGATGAATTAATTCATCTATAAATAAAACATACTATCTTTAATCTAAAAATAGCTCAAAATCCCTAGATATGCTTAGAATATAAAATCAGCAGAATGCTATGATATTCCTCCATGTAATCTATGTTTGCATCTCAACTAGAAAAATAAGACAAAAAATAAGATACATTCATATTAGAAATGATATATGAGATACATCCATATAGGGTATTTGAGGGAAAGAATTTATATCTAACTAACCTTACCTCTATTGTTTCTGTTAGAATTATATTATGTCAGATGGGTCCAATTGTCTTGTCCCGTTAGGTTTAAGTTCGCTTCTCTTATACTTGCCTCCTTAATTATTTATAAGAGAGGAGTTTTCCATCTATCAATAATAAAATATCTCATCATCCTCCTATTTTATTTTCCACATGGCATCAGAGCATCGATCCTGACCTAGGAAGAATAAAAGGAGTCTTTGCATGTTGGCAATCACCATCTTTTCTTGACTTGGCCACCCACTAGGCATCATCCCGACCTCTATGGACATCTCAGTTCTTCTTTCATTATCATGAAATCCTATCCTTTTTTTGGTTCTCTCAATCCCAGCTAGCACAAACATTTATCTTCCTCAATCAAGTCTTTGTCTAGTTCTTTCATAAAAATCCAATCTTTTTTATCCCTACAATGACGCTCTCCGTCCTAACCATCAATAATATTTATTTGCCTCCCCTGAGTCTTACACATCTAGTTGTCATTTTCCAACACCCCCCTTACATAAAAATTCATGAGACTCACATCCCACAATGCTAAGAAAATCTTCCTTTTAGTCTAAGGTTCTGTTTCTAATTTCATTCCAACAACAACACCAGTCAATTTTTACTTTTTGGCCCAATTTTCTTCGTGTCATCATTATTTTCCTAGTTAAACTCTCTTTTTTCAACATTTCTCATGTCATCATTGCCATCCAATCTTTCATTTTCTCATTTTTATATAAATCATCATTCATTATTGTTTTTATTTTTTGTAAAATCTCCTATCAACAATCTTGAGTTATTGTTACGTTAACCAAGCTCATAGGTTTCTTTATTATCGTCTTCCCATCTCCAATTAAAGATCAATTGAACAAGTTAAAGGGGTTGGTGAGACAAAACAAAAGAAATAGAATGGAAAGTTGGATAGGAAGTTGATGAGTTGGAATGAAATGAAATGATAAGGAGAAAAAATGTTATATTGAAAAATAGAAACAAGAATAAAGCAACAAGAAAAAAAAAGATAAAATAAAAAAGAGAAATAAAAGATCATGTGCTAGTTTATAAAGCACCAAATAAAGGTCGTTGTTCTTTTTTTCTCTTTCTCTCTCTCTCCATTGAAAAATATAGCCTGCCACACAACATGTGTGCATCCATTTGCATGTACAGGGAGGTACTATTTATTTTTCACACCAACAACTCTATCACTTCATAGTTGGTGTGCGAGGGGATATAAATGAGAGCAAAAATATGAGAAGAAAGAGTATAAGAGAGACTATGTGTATCAGTCTAGGCTATTTTGATCTCCACAAAGCTTCTTGTTCTTCAATGCTTCTTCGTGTTCTTGCCACAATATGCATGTAAGTTTGCTATATGTACTTTATTTCAGTTAGTTTTCATTTAATACTTTGAAGGATCTCAATTGTAGCATGACACCAAGCTTTTTGTGTTGTATTGCATTATGTATGTCAAGACAATTTGTTGCACTTATTCTAGCTTCTTTTTCCCTCTAGTTTTAATGACGGCTCAGTTGATCACTCTTGTTGCATTCTCATAAGACAAATGGTTACTTCCTTGCATCAAAATTCTTAGAAGCTCATCAATTTATAAATTTGGTATCTGCAAGGTTAGTGTTTCATCCAAATTTTGTGTTCACTGAGCTACGCATTTATGTCTTGTTTGAGTTTCATTTGTTGACATGGATCTTCTACTAATATACTTGGGTTTCTCCTTGATGGTTCCCTTAATTCCTTTCAAGGCCCCAAGGATCATGCATAGATTTATAGAACTAGAATGACAAACATCATCACCTTGTCTAGTTCCTGTTTGTGCCACATTATGCATGTGTGGGTCATGTGTGCTAATTTCAGTTGACTATACTTCTCAAACAACTTGAAGATACTATACTACTACATCAATACTGTTTTATGCATTCATACTACATTATGTACTTAAGATGGGTTGACTAAACTTATACCACTTGGACATTCTTCTCTAGTCAATATGATGTAGTCATGGTGTTTTGATTGAAAAGTCTACTTCATATTCTTGGTGGCAAGTTTTTTCTAAGATGTTTGGATTCCATTTATCAAATGTTCTTTATTCTAAATGCACTTCAAAAGTCTTTCTCTACAACTCAAGTACTTCCTGAAAGATCTAGAGGGGGGTGAATAGAGATTTTGGTACTTTAAAATTCCAATGCAAACTTAAAACAAAGAAAGAGGAAACAGAAAATATACTTCGATGTAGAGTGGTTCCAACCTTTGAATAAAAGGTTGTCAGTCCACTAGCTAATTATTTCCAATTGGGATTTTGAAAGTGATTTATTTTATTTACCTCACAAGGATGTTACAACAAAATACAATCACCGTCCTTAAAGTAACCTTCACCTAGAAGTATCTTCAACCTCTTTGAAGCATCATTCTTGAAGTAACCTCAAGCCCTTAGAGAAGCCTTTACCTCCTTGAAGTATCTCCACCACCTTGTGATAGTCTTCACCTAGAAGTAGCTCCAAACTCCTTTGAAGCAGCCTTCCTAAAGTAAACTCAAGCAACCTTGGAGCAATATTCTCTACCAAGAAGTATCTCCAATCAAACTCCCTCAGGAAGCCTCCTCCACTTGGAGTAGCCATGGAGCATAAATAGCATAAGCATGTTAATGAAGATTGGATGAAGGGAAGTACACCAATGAAGTATTGTGCTTTTATCCTATTTCAAGTGTTAGACCTCTCAAACCACTTAGCATGGACGTTTTTGGGATGGTCCCTAAGAGGCTATGAGTATAGGACACGAACTCAGGGCTAAAGGAATAAGATAGCAAGTGTTTCTCAGCTTTGTTGCTCTCTAAAATGGACACTCAAGTGTAGCTTGTGTGTTTTGGGTGTCCTAGGGTCTCTCCTATTTATAGGAATGGTTTGCAAGTGATTAGGGACATTTTAGGGATTCTCTAGAGTGTTATTAATGCTTAACTAGATGTTAGGTAGAAAGTAGTTGGGTAGCAATGGCTAAATGGTTTGAGTTTAGAAGAATAATCTAGAACCCAGACCGGTCAACAAGTTAGTCACCCAACCATGTCTTGGTCGAGCATTTCTTCGACCAAGTCCAGGTTGAATGCAAGTTTATATGAATGTCTATTCCAACTCCCAAGTCTCAACTAATTGGTCTAACGATTATATGCTTTGGATTGAGGTTGAATTAGACAACCATATGCTCGTCTGAAAGATAACTTTAGAGAAAAAAAATATGTAAGTTTTTGACCAGTTTTCTAAATGCTCGGCCAAGGTGGTTCTGGATCAAAAATAACTTCGACCGAAGGTGTCTCAATTGACTAGTTTCTCGACCGAGAACGTTACTATTTCAAGTTTTCAAACAACCTATCAAAGGATTATTCTAATAGAGGATAATGACTCTAATCTCTCGGGGGATCCTAACTAAGGGTTATGAGTGGATAGAGAAGATCTAAAGCTTTATTTACATGATATCTAAGTACTTTTACATTATGTACTAGTACAAGTATTTATATTGAGTACAATCATGAATATATTAACATTTCAGTGCATTGATCTTTAATTCACATTGAAGCACATTGATCTTCAACTGCCCACTTAGTATGATCTCCTCATTTTCTTGAACTCTAAAATACTCAAGTAGCATGTTAGATCCACACAAATGAAATGTTTTTCATCATCAAAACAAATGGTATGCGAATGTCCAATTTATCCAACAATCTCCCCCTTTTTGAAAATGACAAACATTCCTAATATATATGAAAAATATTTGAAATGAAACGAGTTTCATACATGTGATATACCTGAGATGAATAGATTCTTTTGATCTCATAAAATGTTTGCTAATATACCTAAAGAGATATGAAACATTATATCCATCTCTTAAGGCAATATAGCACCAATTAATGTCAAGCCAAGAGATCATGAAACTCATGAAAATATTTTATTTTATTTCTCCCCCTTTTGTCATTTCAAAAACATAGCCATATTAAACTTACTACCCCTAGATGGGATACTCCTCCTCAATATAATACCCATATTTTAGAAATCAAGGTAAGAAGAAAAATGTCCAATGAAAGCCACAATTCAAAACCAATATTAATTTCTCAATGATTTTGTTTTTATGAACAAGTGACCGCAAGCAAGCTCAATTTCACTAATGATAAAGTCATTACATAAATCTTACTACTCATGACATAAAGGTAATAAGACAAATATCACTTATAAGGATTTAAAATTACATTAACTTCAGGTTCTTTCCCATAAAATGGAGTATCGTCATAATATTTGACAAGTGTCTTCCAATCAAGTGCAACTGTCTTTGTGAGAGCATATTCTTCCAAAAATGTAGGTGTGCGATCAAATTGGGAATGAGCATCTATGTCTTGTAGTTGCATTGGTGAATATTGGATATGGGTAAGATCATTTGATAGTGGTGTTGGAACTTGAATATATTGGACGTAAGCATTGAATGGATAAATGCTCCTGGGATATTGTGTGTAAGGATAGGTGTCAGGAACATGAGGAGTTAAGGCTTGCATCCTTTAGTCTAGGTAGGTCATAGCATTCAAATTATAATCTAGATGTCTCCCAATTCGATATGTGGTTCCTTTTAGATAGGAGACATCATTGGCAAGATTTTCTATGGAATAGCTAGGAGTAGGAGGTGGAGGATTGGCTTTAGTGGATGTTTATCCTTCAGTCCTAGCTCTTTTGTGCCCAAAGTCAATCTCCATATTATTAATGATGTTTTGTGTGATTCTTGGGGATGTCTATAACATTTGTAGCCTAAATATTCTATGTTTTTTCCAAGGGAACATTGGATTATTTGATAGACAAAATCAGCTTAAGGTGGGTTCCCAGAAAAATCAAACATGTTGGAAAAGATGATAGTATGAAGGTTGTGGGAATGCTTTCAAGAATGGCATAGATAAGGCACATCCTAAATTGGGGAATTTTGGTTTTGTTGGCTCTAGGATAGATATTATAGGTAATAATAATGTTTACTATCCTGGCCTCAGGGGTTAAATATGTGGCATAATAGGTTCCCCTATGTTCATATGATGAAGTGTTAGGAACAAAGATAGTCTTTCATATCACTAAGACTGATGGTTTCTTCTTAAGTGTAAAACTTGGAGATGGGATTTCTAGTGGTCACGTCTAGAACATCTACATACTCCTCAGATCTATGTCTAAATTTTTTAGGATGTCACTTTCAAAAAAATGGAAAGATAGACCATCAACCATGTAGGTGAAGGAGTTCGGGTCAATGGAATCTCTAGTTAGGTTGGCGTAGAATTCATTTACATCTTGGATAGACCAAAAATGAAAGGAGGGGATAAGAAATTTATTCAACTTTTGCACCTTGAAGAGTTGAGAGAGATCAACAAGGGTGATGAAGTTGTTGAGTTCCACCAGCCATTGAGGAGGAGGAGAGTTGTATGTGAGCTTTAGGTAGCATTCTCCAGTAGATACATCATTGAAGGGGATGTCGTTGATGATGCTTAATGATGGAGTTTGCGTGCGTCCATTCCTTGAAGCTACTTGCTTCTTGCCATCACGAGCTAAAGAGGATGCTATCTTGAGAAAAATCTAGTGGAATAAGATGTAGATACGGTACCCGAGTGAGAAAGAAGGGGATGTCGTTGATGATGCTTAATGATGGAGTTTGCGTGCGTCCATTCCTTGAAGCTACCTGCTTCTTGCCATCACGAGCTAAAGAGGATGCTATCTTGAGCAAAATCTAGTGGAATAAGACTCCACTCTTAACTCACAGTGAGAGATGGCTGCGGCGAACGGAGGTGCGACGGCGAGTGAGAAAGAAGGGGCGACTGAGAGCGCCGCCGCTGGTGATGGTTCCGTGGAGAAGCAGAGTTCCCTGTTGAAGGATGCTCAATGGAACTCGTGGAAGGATCTCTTTAAGAAGCTTCCTCAAGGAGAAACCTCGTTGGAAAAAGTGGAGATACAGCTTGACGGACAAACTTTGATGTACCCGAGTGAAGAGGCAGTGAGAAATGCAGAAAGATGGAGTCGATGTCTTGCTGGCTATGTTGTTGGGTTTAGACCGTTTCTTCCCACTCTTGAGAGATATCTTCGTCAGATCTGGATTCTGAATGGCACGATAGAAGTCATGAACCATGGGAATGGTTTTTTCCTGATTAGATTCTCGGACCAGGCAGATTTGGACTCAGTCTTGGATGGTCCTCCATGTTTCATAAGAGACAAACCTCTGGTGTTACTGAAATGGAAGCCAGGTCAGCAGTTATCGAAGTTCAAGCTAACAGAGGTGCCGATTTGGGTCCAGGTTCACGATCTGCCGCTGGAGCTCTGGGAGAAGAAGATGTTCGAGAGGATTGGGTCCTTTCTGGGTACTCCGCTAAGATCAGATAGAGCGACTCATGATTTCAAACGTCTGGAGTATGCTAGACTACAAGTTCTCATTAATGCTGAATCAAAGTTCCCGGAATCTCTGGAAGTTGCTAGCGAGAAGGGTGATTCTAAGACAATAAAGTTTACATATGAATGGAAGCCGAAGCTCTGTTCGGTCTGCAATTTGTATGGGCATGAGTGTGTGGTCCCTGGGAGCCAGAAACTTAAGAAAGTCTGGGTTCCTAAAGCCACGATTGCAAGTAGTAATGGTGTGGTACAGGGAACTACAAGTTCTTCGACTTCTCTGGTACAGGGATCATCGTCTAAAGCTGGGAATGAGCCTGCTGGTTTTGCTGATAAGGTGTCTGTGTTTATTACTGAATCAGTCTCAGGAACAGGGGGTAGTGGAAATTTGGGTAATGGTTCTGATGATTCGGATGCAGAAGAGTTCCATGTTACTAATGATTCTTTTGAGGAAGTGATTCCTGAGCCAGTTGAGGAGGTCAATCCCGGGGTGGTAGACCTGGTTACTCCCCCTAATACAGCTGAGAATGTGAAGAGTAGCAAAGCTCCACTGAGTGCAGATGGTTTCCAGGTTCCGAAAAGATCTAAGAAGTCGAAGGCGAGAAATCCTAGCCCCACTTATGAGTCTCCAGATACAAATTCCTTTAATAACAGATTTAAGAACTTGGAAAAAGAGGAGAGAGTAGATAAGGAAGTTCTGCCCAGCCTAGTACTGGATGAAAACTCTTCTAATGGATAATCTCAACCTATCTATTGTTTCCTGGAATGTTAGAGGTCTGAATAATAAGGTCTCTAAGGTTCAGGAGGAAGTTAATAAGGCTAAGCCACATATTATTGTGTTAAATGAGACGAGGGTTCGTGAGAAGAAGATTAAGAAGGTTCTGAATAGATGTTTTCCTGAGTTCAGCTGGATGTCGAATCATTTCTCTCATGCTCTTGGGAGAGTTGTCATTCTCTGGAAAGAGGAGTGCTGTTCTATTACAAAGATTAGTGAATCTGATCAATGTATTCATACTATTGTCAGAGTTGATGGTCATAGTTTCTTGCTTACGGCTGTGTATGGGCATAATGAGGATGGAGATAGAAGCAGGCTTTGGAACAATATTGATGACTTTTATCCCTTGGTCAACTCTCCTTGGGTTATGTTGGGAGACTTTAATGCTGTGAGGAAGGAAGATGAAAAGATTGGTAGAGAGCCTCCTTCGAGAAGATCTATGGAGGAGTTCAATAAATGTGTTTTGAACTGTGGTCTTTTCGACCTGAAGCTAAGTGGATCCAGTTTTTCTTGGGATAATCATCAAGGTGGCGATAGATTTACTACCTCTTGCATTGATAGGGTTCTCTATAACTCCTATTTTATGCAAAGTTTTCCTGAGTTCTCGGGGTTTCTTATTACTAATTTGGTTAGTGATCACAAAGTGGTGAAGTTAGTGATTGGGGAGATGAAGAAGATCTATGCTCCTTTTAGATTTGTTAATGCTTGGACGAAAAGAGATGATTTTGAGGATATTATTAAGAAGGGGTGGCATACTGATAAGTTGGGATTTCCTCTATTCCAGGTCTATTCTAAAATGAGAAATGTTAGATGTGATTTGATCAAGTGGAATAAGAAGAAAGTGGGGAACATTACAGATAATGCTAGGGAAGCGGAGTTGAAGGCTTATGAAGCTCAGGTTAGGCTGGATGCTAATCCTCATTGCATTAAGCTCAGAGATGAAGTGGTTAGTTTTCGTAAGCTGGCTCGTGAAGCTTTGGATGCTGAAGAGTCTTTGCTTAGGCAAAAGTCGAGAATTCAGTGGCTTAAGGAGGGTGATCTGAATACTAAGTTTTTCTATTCTACTCTTAAAGTTAGAAGACATATTAATCATATCAAATCCTTGGAGATTGATGGTAGTTTATGCTCGGATCTGGATAATATTAAAAGCTATATTCAGAATTTTTATCAGAAGCTTTTCAACAATGGTCACAATGCTGATATTTCAAGGTTGAGTACTCTTGGTTTTATCAAGTTGAATGGTGTTCAGAAAATGGCGCTTGATAGAGTGGTCAGTGGTACTGAGATTGAGGGGGTTGTGCATAAGCTTAATGTGGACAAATGTCCTGGTCCGGATGGCTTTAATGCGATGTTTTTTAAGCATTGCTGGAGTACTATTAATGCTGATGTGATTGATGGTGTTTGTCATTTCTTTAGGACTGGGAGACTGTTGAGGGAAGCTAATAAGACTTTCATTTCTCTTATTCCTAAATCTAAGGATACTCATCTTCTTAAGAACTGGAGACCTATTTCCTTATGTAATGTGCTTCTTAAAGTCATTACCAAGGTTTTGAGTAACAGATTGCAGGTGATCTTGCCCTCAGTTATTAGTGATAATCAGTGTGCTTTTGTTCAAGGTAGAAGCATTCGTGATGCCATTTTGCTGTCTAATGATCTTATTCATGATTTTAATAAGAAGGGAGGTAAGAAGAAGATGTGTATTAAGTTGGACATTTCTAAAGCCTATGATTCGGTTTCTTGGCAAGCTTTGTTCTGTATTTTGAAGATTATGGATTTCCCTCATTGCTGGATTGTGTGGTTGAAGGAGATTTTTGGAACCATATCTTATGAGGTGCTTGTGAATGGTGAGCCCATGGAAGCGTTCTCTCCTAGCAATGGAGTGAGGCAGGGGGACCCTTTAGCCCCGTATCTTTTTGTTATGGTTATGGAAACCTTCTCCCAGCTTATGAATGCTGCTGTTAGAAATGGGGATATTAGACCTCTGTATGCCTCTAATCACCTGAAGATTTCTCATTTAATTTTTGCTGATGACCTTTTGGTTTTTATGGAGGCTGATGTTGACAATGCTAATGCTTTGAAAAAGATTCTGAATGAGTTTCACTTAATGACTGGTTTGAAAATTAATGTTGAGAAGAGCTCCATTCTGTTCAGTGCTGCTGCTGATAAAGACAAAATCTGTGGTGTTTTGGGGTTTAGTGAAGGTAATCTCGATCAAAGTTACCTTGGTATTCCTCTCTTTATTGGTAAGCTGTCTAGGAAACACTGTAGTCATTTGCTGGATAGAATCAAGTCGAAGTTGGATGGTTGGAAGTCAAAGCAACTCTCTATGGCAGGAAGAGTTGAACTTGCTAAATCTACCATCTCCTCGATCCATCTTTTTTGGACCAGCTGTTTCCCTCTTCCCTGTTCTGTCATTGATGATATTGAACGATTGACCAGGGATTTTATTTGGGGAAGTTCTGAAAGCCATTCTAATGTCCATCTTATTAAGTGGGAGTCTGTTGTGAAGCCCAAAGAGGAAGGGGGTTTGGGTCTTCGTTCTATTAGGGATATTAATAAAGCTTCTCTGATTTTTCAGGCTTGGAATATCGCTAGTAAAGCTGACTCTTTATGGGTCAAGTGGATTCATGAGAGGTATTTCAACAAGAGCTCCTTTTGGTTATGTTGTGTTAATAGTGCTTTCTCTTGGCATCTTAACAGAATTATTCAGGAGAGAGATTCTCTCAAGGAGTTTGTTCATTTTTCTATTGGTAATGGTGATGGGTTTTCCCTGTGGGGTGACCCTTGGCTGCCTGGAAATCGCTTCCTTGCTGATGTTTTGGGAAGACAAAGCCTTATTAAGTTGGGCTTCTCACAGGACAGTAAGGTGAGTTGTCTGATTGATGGGAATGCTTGGAGGTGTAAAGAGTCGAGACTTCATAAAGATTTTAATGATCTCTTGATCGAGATTCCTAAGCCGATTAAGGCTCAGTCTGATAAGCTGATGTTTAATGATTTGACTGACATTAAGTTGAGAGATGTTTGGAATGTTGTTCATGTGAAAGGCAGGAGTCTTCCTCTCTTTATTTGGATGTGGAAGTTCAAAGCTCCTGCTAGATACCAAATTCATGGGTGGAAGGTTTGTCATAGGAGACTTCTTACTACTGATTATGTGAAAAGGATGGGTATCAGTACTCCCTCCATGTGCTTTCTCTGTAAGAATAGTGAAGAAGGCTTGGACCACTGTATGTTTCAGTGTGCTTTTTCTGCTATGATTTGGAGCTTGGCTGCTGCTGATAGTTTTATTCCGAGATGTCCTAATTCTGTGGAGGATCTTGTGAACTGCAGCAGTAAGAAGAGCCATCTCACAGCTTTATGCATTATGCACAGGCTGTGGAATGAGAGGAACGCTAGAGTCCATCTTAATGTGGAGGTCTCTTGTGCTAAAGTATGGGAGTTGATTAAGAATGATTTGCGACTGGTTGATAGTTCTTGATCTGCTCTGCTGCTGTTCTTTCGTGCTCGGCTGCTGTTCCTGTTAGGAGGTCTGCTGTTCTGGTTGACTCCTGTTGTTCTGTTTTCTGCTAGACCTGTTGGAGGGGCAGAGGGATGGGATGGTCTGTCCCTGTTTTCCTTTCTTGTTCGAAGTTTTGTCTTCTGCTGTACAGTCTCTTAGATGGGATCTGCTTGTAATTACAATACACAAAAATAGTAATACAGTGAGCTCGGATTACCAAAAAAGATGTAGATACGGTAGGGGAATAAAGGTTGATGAAAGATAGATCTAAGGAATGCTAGAGAGGTGGTAGAGAGGAATGCTCTTGAGTTGTGAAGAGAATGGCCAGATTGGGGGCTATTTATAGAAAAATAAAACTGTACTCGGTCAAAAAACTCGTCGACCAAGCCCCCAACGACTCTCTTTCCCAACAGCTCTGTAACGACTAGTCAGTCAAAATTAAATTTGAAAAGTTCACAATGATCGAGGACTTAGTCAAGAATTTTATCGACCAAGGGACCTGTGATTCAAAAAAAAATCATTAGAAGGAATTTCTAGAAGATACTCAGATAAGACGCGCATAGTCAGCCGAGGGTCCCACTGAGAGAAACTTGATCAACAATTTTGTCGACCGAGGACTTTTTCGGTCCAATATTTGGTGGACCAAATTTTATATTGTGAGCAATGTTTTATAGTTGGAATAGATTGAGCTTGACTAGGTACTTTGTTCATGATACTAAATAATTGTAAATAAATTTTATAAAGTAATACTTCTATTATTGTATGCAATAAAATTACTTTAAATTTATGTCAAAACTCACACTAGAAGCCCTACATATGATCAAGAATCTTGAGCAAATATATCAAAGAAAACATATTCTAGTGGAGTAATAAGTAACTTCCTTATAATATATTGAAATTGATCCAAATGAAGTGGTTTGGTAAAAATATTAGCCAATTGTTCCTCCATATCAACATGATGAAGAGAGATGTTATTCTTATCATTATGATCTCTCAAAAAGTGATGTCTAATTTCAATGTGCTTGGTAGGATTGTGTAAAATAGGATTATGAGTCAAGTTTGTAGCACTAGTATTGTCACAGAAAATTGGCATAGAAGAAAATAAAGAAAATACAAAACCATGATCATTGAAGACTTGTTTCGTATAAAGCACTTGAGCACAACATGAACCTGCAACCACATATTCAGCTTTAGTGGTAGATAAAGCAATTGTATTTGTTTCTTACTAAACAAGATACTAAGGCTCTTCCTAGCAAGAAACAACCATCACTTGTGCTCTTTCGATCAAGGTGACAACCAACATAATCATTATTGATGTAAGCTTTTTAATCCAATGACTGACATTTGGGACACCAAAAACCATAATTTATAGTGCCAACAAGATATATTAAAATTCTTTTGATGACTTAAAAATGAGAGTTCATAGGATTTGATTGAATTCTAGCACAAAGTCCAACGATAAACATAATATCCGATCTAGATGCAGTCAAGCATAGTAAGCTACTAATCATGGCCCTATATAAGGAATCATCAATGTGTTCACTGTCTTCATCCTTATCAATTTTAGCATAAGTGGCCATAGGAGTAGTAGCATGTTTGCAATTTTCCATATTAAATTATTTTAAGAGTTCCTTAGTGTATTTATCTTGGCTTAGAAAACTTTCAACGGGCATTTGTTTTATTTGAAAACCAAAAAAAATGTTAGTTCTCCCATAAGACTCATTTAAAAAAAAATTGCATGATGTCACTGACTTGAGTACATAAGGACTCATTTGCAGCATCAAAGATAATATTGCCAACATATATTTGAACAACTAGAAAATCTAATTCATATGGTTTGAAAAATAAAGTAGAATCTAATTTTCCAATAGAGAATCCATTATCAAAAAATATAGTTTTTAAGTCTTTCATACCAATTTTTTGTGCTTGTTTTAGACCATAAAGGGATTTCTTAAGTTTATAAACATAATCAAGCTTGGTAGGAATTTTAAAACTAGGTGGTTGGGCAAAATAAACTTCTTCTTCTATGATTCCATTTAAGAAAGAACTTCTTACATCCATTTGAAAAAGTTTGATGTTTAATGCATGGCTAGAGCTAACAACATTCTAATGGCTTCAAGTCTAGCTACAACTGCACACGTCTCATCAAAGTCTATCCCTTCTTGTTGATTGTATCCTTGAGCAACCAACCTATCTTTGTTTCTAACCACTTCCCTGGCTTCATTAAGTTTGTTTCAAAAAACCCACTTAGTTCCAATGATGGTTTTGTCTTGAGGTCTAGGAACTAAGTCCCATACATTGTCCTTAGTGAATTTATTTAGCTCTTCTTGCATAAAAATTATCATTAATCATCTTTTAGAGATTCATTTATCTTTTTAGGTTCAACAGTTGATACAAAGGCCATGTTTGCAACATCTCTAAATGATGATCAAGTTTTTACTTTATCAAAAGGATTTCCTATGATTAAGTCTTGAGGATAATATTTGATAGACTATTGTGAGTCATCATTCTGATTCTTATGTTGTTCAATTTCAAAATTTTATCATTTTTGTTGATATGGTTAGATCCTCAATTTGGTGTGTAATTTCATTCAAGTTTTCATTTTCAATTTCATTTTCAACACTTTGTGTTGTCATTTCATGAAATGTGATATGAATTGATTCCTCAACTTGCTTAGAAATAGTGTTGTAAATTATAAATGCCTTATTAAAAGTTGACTATCCCAAGAAAAATCCTTTTTGTCATTTAGGGCCAAATTTGTCTCTATCATCCTTTGTGTTCAAGATATAACAATGTGAACCAAAGGTATGAAAGTAGTCAACTCTAGGTTTTTTGTTAAAGATTAGTTCAGAAGGAGTTTTCTTCATATGATAGTGAATTGAAACATGGTTTAAGACATAGCATATTGTATTTACTACTTCAATCTAAAAGGTTTTCAGTGTGTTATGTTCAAGTAACATTGTTCTAGCCATTTCTTGTTAGGACCGTGTTTTTCCTCCCTACTATCCCATTTTGTTGTGGGGTGCGTAGAGCTGAAAAATTATGTGTATACCCTTGGGATGTACAAAATTATTCAATGATATGATTTTCAAACTATCCCCCATGATCACTTCTAATGGTGCATATTTTGTTTTGTAGTTGATTTTCAATCTTAGAGCAAAATTGAATTAATATTATAACAGTATCATCTTTTTTTTGAAAGAAAATGAACCCAAGTATATCTACTATAATCATCAAAATGACAAAACAATATTTTTACCATCAATATATTGAATCCTCATGGGACCAAGTAAATTTATGTGAGTAAGTTCTAATGATCTAGTAGTACTAAGCACAGCTTTAGATTTGAAATAAGTTTCAATTTGCTTGCCTGGAGAACATGGTTCACAATTTTTAGGTTTATCAAAATAAAATTTAGGAAAACCACAAAGAAGATCATATTTAAGTAACTTTTCGATAACATGTGAGCTTGCATGACCTAGCTTTCTATGTCATAATTGTAAAGATTCTTCATTTGCAAGAAGTCATTTTCCAATAATAGCTTGCATAGAATTAGGTCTAAGTATATAAAGATTTCATATTATTTTTCCTTCATGAACAATATAATTAGTGTTTTCTATGTGCAACTTTCATCAAAATTTGTTAAAAAGAACATCATATCCATTGTCCCACAATTGACTAAAAGTAATCAAGTTGTGATGCAATCCATCTACATGTAGCCCATTTTTTATTTGAATATATGTACCAACATTACCTATCCCAATAATTTTACCTTTGGCATAATCTCCAAATGTCAATGTTCCACTCTTCTTTTCTTCAAGTGTATGGAAAGCCTTCTTGTTTTCGTTCATATGTTTGGAACAACCACAATCAACCACCCAATTCTCACTTGAATCTTCATTTTCATCTTCCTTATCCATGAGACACTCCACTTCTTCTTCTCCACTTCCTCTATCATCGCGTGATTCATCCCAAGCTGCTTTATAGGCTTTATATCCCTTGTCTTTTGATAAGTGCTAATTTAGCACCTCTTTTCACAACCTTTTTAGTCATGTCACATTGAAATTCTTATCTTTATCCACAAAAAAGAAACAATTTGCTAATTGCTTCCTTTTATCACAATTTAGCTTAATCTCACCCAAAATTATGAATTTCTTGCAGACTCAGAAGACCAGACGAGCGGTTCAGCTGATCAGCCAATCATCTCATCTAGTCTAGATGAGCGGCTTTGTCATTCCAGTCGAGCGTCTCACATGATCTAGACCCTTGACCCACTTGTTCTGATCGATCGGTTGGTACTACCCTGTTGCCGACCCTTGTCTAGATATATCATTTTGATGGCGTGCCTCTTGAATCTCAAAGGACCGTTTCAAGGCTAAAGAGGGAGTTTTCCCTCCCAAAACGAGTGGGTCAAAAAGCGCTACCACATGAGATCTAGGGTTACCTACTATTTCCTGACTCCCACCCTTGCCATACCTCCAACCGATCGGTTCTCTTCCCAACTGATAAGTTGGCAGTGCGCGGTCAGTTCAAATCAGCAGCCGCCAGCCCCCTTTTTCCCACAACTCTAATTTTAAAGCTCCCCTCCTTCTCCTATAAAAGGAGAGGCACTTCCTCCTCCCAAGATCATCTTTTATATCATCTTCATACGGGATTTCTGAGCAATCTTTCTTGCGTTCTTCTATTATTGTGTTCTTTCTATCAATAAAGTTTGGTTTTTGCAAGCTAAGTGTTCCTTTCAATTATTGTTCTTACTTGCTCATTTAGATCTAGTTTATTTCTTCTTCTTCTTCTCTTCCATGGACTGGAGCAAGGGATTAAGCGTCGGCCATTTCATTGTCTCTAGCCTAAGGAACTATCCTTTAGTAAGACTAGACTATGGCTAGAACTCTTCTTCCCTCCATCTCCCTGTTCTCTACAAGCATGAGTGAGTAGTTCCCTATCGAAGAAAGGGGAATAATCCCTTAGACATGGCTTTATCGAATTTTCCTTAAAACACTCCTAGATGGCTTTTGGGTTTAATAACTAATTGATCTATCAAAGTAATTAATTGGTTTGATCAAAAGTTAATCCAGATGGATATGACTATGGAAGTTCAGATTTAGAACAACAAACCCAATCACATATGAGTTTTGAAATGACCATGGATCTTCTTCTTTTAGGTTGATGAACTAAGAAACATGAGCACTAGGACCAATGGGCTCATGTAGAGTTCATCTTTAGTGGATTTTCATTCACTTTCCTTCATCGAATTCATTGTTTTTGAGGATTAGTTTGTTTTTACCTAGGATAAGGTGGTGAAAACCCCTAAAACCTCAATTCCCATCTCTTGATTTCAATCACTGCTTGTTTTGCTTCCTTTAATTCCCAATCTTTCATTCATAATAGTTTTCTTGTGCTAACAACAATCTTGATTTCCTTATGACAGGGCAAATTTATATTCTTGTTAAGTGCATTTTCATTCTTGCATTTCTTTCTTAAGTGTTAATCATCAACCCCCAAACTCAACTTTTAATTTCTATTCCAAATCTAAAAATACCAAAAAGAAATAAAAAGTTCTTCAAAACCATTGGGATTAAATTTAACAATCTTAAAATCATTGTCCTTTGGGATCGACCCTTTCTATACTAACCTTAATCAGATATTAGAAAAAGATTAAAATCTAGGATAATTATCTTAGTGATTGTAGTGCACTTCGATGCATTAACAATTTGGCACCATTGTTGGGGACAATGTATTGTTTTCTCAAACCCCCAAAAACTTTTAAAAACCCTTTTCTCATTTTTTATGCCTTCCGAGTAACATTCCAGAAGTGCTACTCCTCCTTCTGCCGAGTTTCCATTCTGACAGTCCATTTTATTTCACATGATTAACTGCTTATTTTGTGCATGCGACGCCCGAACATTGATTTTCAATCGTTTGATCCTGAGATAGATAGAACTTTCCACCACCAAAATCAAAATATGTTTGACGAGGAAGAAGTCACCTATAGGATCAACCAGGCTTTAGTGGCTCAAAGAGAGCATGTCTTAGCCGACCAAGCAGCTAGAGAAGCCACTTTATGAGCAGCCTACATGGTTGAAAAAGAAACCCTAGAATCCAATAAGAGGGAAGTCGAAAGGCAAAAACAATTGAAAGATTTTTCTATTCCCAAATATGCCTATGCCCAACACCCAGTCGTGCCTCCTGACATCATTTCTCCCCAATTCGAGATCCGAACCCTATGGATCACCATGATCCAAGGTAATCCTTTCTCAGGCAATAATGGGGAAAGCTACCAAGATCACCTTCAAAGGTTCATTGACCTTTGCTCTTTGAACAAACTCTCAAGAATCTCTGAAGATGCCATCCACCTTAGATTGTTCAAGTACACCCTCTCTGACCGATCTAGTAGTTGGTACAACACCATGGAGAGTGAAGAACATGTCACAACTTGGTAAGTTCTATAGAATAAATTTCTTGAGAAATTTTACCCTCCTTCTCTTACCTACGAACTCAGGGGACAAATCACTCACTTTTCTATGTCCCCAGGTGAATCCTTAGGAGAAGCTTAGAAAAGGTTCAAGGACTTACTTAGGAAGTGCCCTCACCATGATATCTCTCAAGCCAAGTTCATAGAGATCTTCTATCATGGTGTTGATGATGATACCAAATTCTTTCTTGATTCCTCATCTAGAGTAAATTTCATGAACCAAAGTCTGAAATGGGAAGTGGTAAAACAAGCTTCTGAAACAAGGGCTAGAAGAGGAATTGGAGGAGTTCTTAAGGTAGCCAAAGCTGAAGTAAACCATGATATCCAAAGCATAGCAGAAAGCCTAAAATTAATTTCCCTAAAATAGGATTGGTTAGAGTCATCCCTAGGCTCCCTTAGGGAGTTACCCCAACAAATAAAAGTCATGGACTCCCTGTGTGGCATTTACCAAGGATACGATCACACAACCCTATACTGTCAATACCTCTACAACACCCCCGTGCAACCAGAAATGGGATAGCAACTAGAAGACCTCAACTCAATCCATACAATACCAGGCCAAGGTTACTACAATCCCAACCAGACTAGAAACCATCCTGGCTTCCAATATGGGAACCTTGCAAGTGCTGAAAACTCTATCCAACTTCAATCCCAATAAAGGCCTCCCTACCCTCAAGGCAACAATCAACTACCACCTGGATTCCCATACAAAAACCAAAGGAACCCAATGAAACTACCAAAGAAATCACCCAAATCGATCACCATATCAAGGACAACAATTCCAAAAATTAAACCTTCCCCACCCAAAATATCAATCAGCCACCTCCTCAACCACCACCAAGTATTCCAACCCCCACCCCCTCAGCCGATGAAAGGATAGCTGCTCTGGAACAAATCATCATTGCCCAACAAGCTCATCAAAATGTAACTGATGCCCAGCTAGCTCGGTTGTTCGCTCAACAGAAATCCCCTACTGGAACTTTTGCAGGGCAACCTGAAAACAACCCCAAACATCCTGAACAACTTAAGGTTGTCTCCAATTGTTCGAGAAACATGCACTCCCCTCCCCCTCTAGAAAAACCTTCAGCTCCACCCCTAGAATTCGAGGATGAGGACATGGTATCTATTGAACTTGAAGCTACACCAGAACCAACCATCCCCGAACCCCCCCAGGAAGAAGCCAAAGAACCAATCTACAAGCCACGACCTCCCTACCAAGCCCGCCTCAAACAAACAAGGCTTGACGCCCGCTTCATGACATTTAGGGATGCTATGAAAAAACTACATGTAGGCATTCCCTTCCTTGATGCTTTGGAAGATACGCCTACCTAGTCCAAGTACATGAAAACCCTCTTGACTAGGAAGTACGCTACTAGAGAATACGAGACTGTTAAACTTTCTAGGACCACTTCAGACATAATCCTAAGTAAGATGCCTAAAAAATAGAAGGGCCCTAGTTCTTTTGGGATAGGATGCTACTTGGGTGACAACGCCTATAGAAAGGACCTAGCAGATTTAGGAGCCAGTATATCCATCATGCCTTACAGCCTTTGCAAAAGACTAGGATTCAATGACATGTTACCCATAGCCATGACTATCCAACTGACAGACTCACCCATGACCAAACTCATGGGAATCATAGAAGATATTCTGGTTAAAGTAGGAAAAGATGCCTATGTCCCCTGTGATTTTGTGATCATGGACATCAAGGAAGATTTACGCTACCCTCTCATTTTTGGATGTCCATTCTTAGCCACTGCCCGTGCCTTGATTGATGTTGAGGCTGGTACCATTTTGTTAAGATTAGGGAATCAAACCCTAGAGTTTAGGGTGTTTGAAAACATGAAGGGACCTAGTCTTGAGGAAGAGGTCTACCTCCTTGATTGCATTGATAAATTATCCCAACTAAGGCAGGAATGGGAATTAGTTGATGATCCCCTACACACATCACTCATTATTCCCACCAAATGTGATTTTGACAATGGCAAATTAAATCAATGTAAGGCTCATTTACATATCTTTGAGGAAATCCCCGATGCTGAAATTGAGGACCTTAAGATGATCTCCACCATAGAAGAAAAGCACAAACCGCAAAAGGCCCCCAAAATGAAGACTCTCCCCATAGGGTTGAAATATGTCTTTCTTGATGAGCTCTAACTGTACCCTGTCATCATAAATTCAGACCTTAGCCTCGAACAAGAAAACAAACTTATGGGTGAACTTAGAAAAAAGGGAGCTGCCTTGGGGTACAAAATGATAGATCTAGTTGGAATATATCAATCCATTTGCATCAACAAAATCCCAATGATAGAAGACCACAAACCTTCTCGTGATCCTCAATAGATACTCAACCCAAACATGAAGGAAGTTGTCCGTCTGGAGGTGATTAAACTTTTGACTACATGAATCATCTATCCCATCTCTGACTCTCCATGGGTTAGCCCAGTTCAAGTTGTTCCCAAAAAGGGAGGGACTATTGTCATTCAAAATGAGAAGAATGAGCTCATTCCCACTCGCGCCGTCATAGGGTGGAGGATGTGCATCGACTATAGGATGCTCAATAAAGCAGCTAGGAAAGACCACTTCCTACTTCCCTTCCTAGACCAAGTTCTTGAACACCTATCCCATCAACAATTCTTCTATTATCTAGATGGCTTCTTAGGATTTTATCAGATCCCTATCCATCTTGAAATCAAGAGAGAACTACCTTCATATGTCCCTTTGGTACCTATGCTTTTTGATGAATGCCCTTTGGCTTGTGCAATGCACCAGCCACCTTCCAACGATGTGTCAGCCATCTTTGCAGGATTGATCGAAATCGTCATGGAAGTGTTCATGGATGACTTCTCCGTCTATGGAGATTGCTTTGTTTCATGCCTTAGGCATGTCACCCTTGTTCTTGACAGATGTATTGAGTCATATTTGGTCCTTAATTGGGAAAAGTGTCACTTCATGGTCAAGGATGGCATCGTTCTTGGCCACAAGGTTAGAAACCAAGGCATAGAGGTTGACAAAGAAAAAATTGAAGTTATCACCAAGCTTCCACCCCAACCTCAGTCAAAGACATCCGAGCCTTCTTAGGATGCTAGTTTCTATCGGAGATTCATCCGTGATTTTTCTAAAAGCACAAAACCTCTCACCAATCTTCTTTAAAAGGAGGTGCCTTTCCATTTTGATGAATCATGTATGGATATCTTTCTATGTTTGAAAAATGCTCTCACAACCACTCCAATCATTCGTGCACCAGACTAGGCCCTACCCTTTGAAATCATGTGTGATGTAGGTGTCATCTTAGGATAGCAAATTGATAAGAAACATCATGTCATATACTATGCATCAAATACTTTAGATGAAGCTCAGTGAAATTACACTATGACTGAAAAGGAGATGCTAGCCATTGTCTATGCATTTAACAAATTTTTCTCATACTTAGTTGGCTCTAAGGTTATTTTCTACACTGACCATGCAGCCATCCACTATCTCATGACCAAAAAGGACGCCAAACCCAGACTCATAAGATGGATTTTGCTATTGCAGGAGTTTGACCTAGAAATCTTAGACAAGAAGGGGTCTAAAAACGTTGTAGCTGATCACCTAAGTCGACTTAGCTACAACCCAATTGATGAAATCCCCATAAATGACTCTTTGTCTGATGACCAATTGCTCAAGGTGGACTCCTAATTTCCTTGGTTTTCCGATTTTGTAAATTATTTAGCTACCGGTGTATTGCACCCTGAGTACAAGGGACATTCTAAAGCTAATTTTTTTCATGATGTCAAAAACTATTATTGGGATGAACCTTATCTGTTTAAACTTTATGCTGATGGTCTGTATCGCCGTTGTGTCTCTCAAGAAGAAGGTACTGACATTTTCTAACCAAGTCATTCTATCCCTTATGGTGGATACATGAGTTCCCAGAAAATAGCCAGAAAAGTCCTACAGTGTGGTTTTTATTGGCCCACCATCTTCAAAGACTCATATGATTATGTTCTCTCATGTGACCAATGTCAAAGGACGGGTAACATTTCCAAGCGTGATCAAATGCCCCTAACTTCTTGGCAGGAATTAGAGATTTTTGATGTCTGGGGGGTTGACTACATGGGCCCATTTCCATCTTCTTATGGGTTTGCTTACATTTTAGTCGCAGTCAATTACATATCAAAATGGGTTGAAGCCATACCCACTAAAACCTGTGACTCCAAACCTATTAAGAAACTCTTTAAAGACATTATCTTCCCTAGATTTGGAGTCCCTCGCACCGTCATTTCCGAAGGGGGATCCCATTTTTTAGAGAAAAATTTTGAGGCTCTATTGAAAAGATATGGGTTTTACCATTAAGTTGCCACTCCTTACCATCCCCAGAGCAGTGGGTAGGTTGAAGTATCCAACAGACAAATCAAATCCATTTTAGAGAAAACTGTTGGATGCACTAGGAAGGTTTGGGCGTTGAAAATCAATGATGCTCTATAGGCATACCGTACTGCCTACAAGACACCCATAGGAACTACCCCTTTCAGGTTGATTTATGGAAAATCATGCCATCTCCCAATAGAGTTAGAACACAAAGCCAGCTGGGCCATCAAAAGCCTGAACTTTGACCTTTCATCCGGTAGGAGAAAATCGTCTTCTCCAAATTAATGAACTAGACGAACTTAGAATGAGCGCTTATGAAAATGTGAGAATCTACAAGCACCAAACTAAACTTTGGCATGACGGTCACATCAAGTGCAAAGACATTAGAGAAGGCAACCAAGTTCTACTGTTTAATTCCAGACTAAGGCTTTTTCCTGGAAAACTCAAATCCAGATGGTATGGTCCCTACCTCGTAAAGTGTGCTTATCCACATGTCACCTTTCTTCTTTGGGATAAAGTTTTGGGTGAATTTAAAGTTCATGGGCATTGTCTTAAAAGATACATCACCAATGAAGACCTTGTCACTTTAGAGACCAATAAATGACCATCCTTATAAGACCTCAATTTGACAGACCCTCAGCCTCCCATAGAATCACAATAAATGGGTATCTCATTTGTTGAGCCACTGATGTTAAACAAGGTGCTTTTTGGGAGGCAACCCAACCCTATCTTCTTTTTACTATTTTTCTTTACGTTGTTATTTCATTTTGCTCTATTTTCTCCTTCTCTAACACTCCGATCGATCGACTCAGATAGCCAACCAATCGGTTGGCGGATTCCTATATAACGACCCTTCAACATCTCAAACGATCGGTTGGTACACAAATCGATCAGTTGGATCCAGTTAAGCATACCCCGAGCCGACCGTTGGTCGAACGCGAGGCATCCTGACACCTCAGATCCTCCCCCATGATCACGTAAATCAACACCATGAACCGACCGGCTTGATCTCTAGTCGACCGGTTCGGAACCCTGGCTCGGCTATATAAACTCCCCGAGGAAACCCTCAACCTCACTCACTCCTTCCTAACCTAGCCACCGTTCGTAGCCACTTGAAGTTCTCTCGCACACCTGAAGCCGCCAACTGAGCGAACTACTCCTAGCCAACCGGTGAAGCCTCCAACTGAGTGTGTAGTGCTCCCAGCTGATCGACACTGCAGCGAGTGGCAGACCCTCCCACTCGTGCTCATCCTCTGTGAGCTGACCCCTTCAACAAGCCAACCACCCCATGAAGGAAGTCAACCATCCGAACGGTCTGCCTTTAATTCAGCCATCTCCACTCTATCCGCTCATCTTAGCTACTCTATGAGTTTCTCGCCTCTGCCTTGCCCACTCCAAGCCGCTCGTCTCATCTACCCCGTGAGCTACCCATTGTGGTTGCTTCAGACACCTCCGATCTGCATGTCTCACCCACCAGCCACTCATCTCATCTTTTCCATAAGCTACCTGTCACAATCATCGTAGACACCTCCAAGCTGCTCGTCTTACATCTCAGTCGATCGGGTCAAGTAGCACCGCTCAACTGCCTTCACCCTCGATCCACAGTGGTGACAACCTGTGCCCCCCTTCATCATCGAGACGCTCGTCTGAGGACTCCAACCGATCAGTTCAGGTCTCCAGTCGATCGGCTTATCTCTCCCACAACAGCCATGTTCAACAGATTTTGCAAGAATAAGGGGAAGTCTACAACTTATTCCTGGGATCCACCTCACTGGTCTAGATCTCACACCGGGATCCAGTTCCGCACACCATCCCCCATTGGTGATTCCTCCCCCGAGCCCAATGAGGAAATGCTCCATGACATCAACGAGACAGAAGATTTTCTCTGAGAGATGGAGAGAAACCAAAAGGCGAGAAATGACCCGGACTCCACTATCCCCCATTCACCCTGCATAGCCCCCATTCCCGGCAGCTATGTCCAGCTCACTAGCACCGACCACCTTCAACATTATGAGAACTTGTCTTCTATAGTTGTATCCCTCCAACGTTGGGCATGTGGCACTACCCTCGAATCTCCCAGAATCTGTGAAGCCACAGACAACATCCTCCACAAAAACCACTTCCTCCTCTTTCCCTACCATGTCACCTTAGTGTATAATGATCTCACTCTTGAGTTCCTATCCACCTTTTGCCGCTACCACTATTCCCAAGGCAATTCGAGCTACAAGATATGTATTTTTGGGGAAAATCAGGAGATATCCGCCGATCATTTCACTTCCCTTATCCTCGACGGCGGTGAATATTACTGGTTAGATCGATGTATGGAGAGACCCCACGACTCCTACCCCGACTGATATGACAAAGACAAGTTCTGGGCTGAAATCACTGGCCTCCTTCCCCACCTTCCTAGTGGGCCCAAGGCTTCCAGTATTTACAACCCAGTAGTCTTCTACCTCCATCATAACCTTGCTTGCACCATTTTTAGCAGAGAAGGTACCCAGGGATCCATCACCCATATTGAGCTCTATGCCCTTTGGTGCCTCTTGAATGAAGAACCCTTCAACTGGGGGAATGATATTTTGGAACACTTCAGCACTCAGGCCAGTCGTACCACCTCATCATCATTTCTCATTGGCCATTTTGTCACCCAGCTCGCCACCTTTCTCAGCTACACCCACATCCCTTTCCCACCACTCCAACTTAAAAATCACCTGATTGACAGCTACTACCTGAAAACTAGCAAGTTCATCTGCATGGGTTCTAATGGTGTCTACTACCTACTCTTCAAGGATTCACAGGAGGATCTACAACTTCCTCTACATGCAAGGTTTTCCGCATTAAACCTTATCTACAAACTCACCGATGTAGCAGGACACATCCAACCGTACGGTCATCAGCACCCAGACCCAGATGACATCCTCGTGCCTTAGGCCCATAGGAGGAACGTTTCTTTGGAGGCTCATGATGATGTCACTGGTCCACCACCACCGCCCCACCGCCGCACCAGGCGTCGACTAGATGATGATGCAAGTGCCTACAGGTTCTATGAAGTCTAGCAATAGTTGGATGAGATCCAACATGAGCAGCAGTGCCAGGGCCACCAACTCAACCATATGTATCTCATGTAGCATTCACAGGAGTCTTGGCATGTGGACTTCAGACACTATGCCCCTATCCATCCATCCTATGAGGAGTATCGAGCCCAACAGATCTACCCAGACTCCCACTCTCCTTACTAGTGCAACTACTATGCCTCCTACCAGCAGCATCCACCACTGCAGTGATTCTCTTCCCTTCATCTCATTCTAAGGGTTTGCTCGAGACAAGTAAAACTCTATGTCTGGGGTGGGGTGGGTGGTACGTGTTCCACCCCTTATCTTCCCTGTTCAAGCATTTTACTTTTGTATTTCAAAATTCAGTATTTCTCTTTCTCTTTAAAAAAAAAACGTGGCCTTTACCTAGTCGTCCAAATGATGTATCTTCATTTTCAAATTAGATAAATCTTTATTTCATAAATTGCTCAAAATTTTCATTTCTTTTTTTGAAAATAACAAATTCTCCATACCTCTATGAGAAATATTCTTGGAAAATGTGGCAAGCCTTAGTGTAACAAATGCAAACTTTCTTATCTTTAGCATTAAATTAACTGATCAATTTTTCTCATATGATGTACTTACATGATTTCTCTTACTGATGCAACAACACTCGAAAGAAGAAAAAAAATCTTTTTAATTGCACGGGAAAATAATCTGCACGCCAAACCCTAAGTCTGGGGTGGCGCACTCCTCCTCTCTCCGTCTTCCATACCCCTCATAAATTTAATAGGGGCGTACCGCCAAAAGATGCCAAAAAGAACACACACAAAAATTGTGAACAATATTCTGAGTCGAATAGAGGAGGGATTATTCATCCACACCCCTCGTAAATTTAATAGGGGCACAAATCAACAAAATTAAAATCTTGAGTGGAATAGAGGAGGGATCCCTTTTTCCACCTCACCTTTTCTTATTCACGTGCCAAAAAAATATCGAGTGTTAAAACACAAGTAGGATTAAGATTGTTTTTGCAAAGTATAAGATTGAAAGAAAAGGCAATATAAATGTTGTTGTAAGAAATATAGAACTTGTATTTTGTGGTTCTAGGAGATGGTTTGCTTGGCCATGAAGAGGATAGAAGATATTGCACATTAAGGGAAGATGAAAATGTTGTTTCAAGAAAATTTTTGTATTATTTAGAATATTTTTTATTGCTTGAGGACAAGCAAAAGCTTAAGTCCATGGTATTTTGATACATGCTAATTTAGCACCTCTTTTCACAACCTTTTTAGTCATGTCACAATAAAATTCTTATCTTTATCCACTAAAAAGAAACAATTTGCTATTTGCTTCCTTTTATCACAATTTAACTTAATCTAACCCAAAATTATGAATTTCTTACAGACATAGAAGACCAGACGAGTGGTTCAGTTGATTAACCGATCGTCTCATCCAGTCCAGATGAGCGACTCTATCATTCCAGTTGAGAATCTCACATGATCTAGATGCTCGACCCACTTGTTCTGATCGATCGGTTGGTACCACCCCACCGCCGACCCTTGTCTAGATATCTCATTTTGATGGCACGCCTCTTGAATCTTAAACAACCGTTTCAAGGCTAAAGTGGGAGTTTTCCCTCCCAAACTGAGCGGGTCAAGAAGCACTGCCACCTGAGATCTAGGGTTACCTACTACAACCCCGACTCCCGCCCTTGCCAAATCTCCAACTGACCGGTTCACTTCCCAACCGATCGGTTGGCAGTGTGTGGTCAGTTCAAATTAGCAGCCGCCAACCCCTTTTTGCCCACAACCCTAATTGTAAAGCTCCCCTCCTTCTCCTATAAAAGGAGGGGCACTTCCTCCTCCCAAGATCATCTTTTGTATCATCTTTGTACGAGATTTTTGAGCAATCTTTCTTGCATTCTTATGCTATTGTGTTATATCCATCAATAAAGTTTGGTTTTTGCAAGCTAAATGTTCCTTTCAATTATTTTTCTTACTTGCTCATTTAGATTTAGTTTATTTCTTCTTCTTCTTCTCTTCCGTGGACTAGAGCAATGGATTAAGCATCGGCCATGTCATTGTCTCTAGCCTAAGGAACTATCCTTTAGTAAGACTAGACTATGGCTAGAACTCTTCTTCCCTCTGTCTCCCTTTTCTCCACAAGCATGAGTGAGTAGTTCCCTATCGAGGCAAGGGGAATAACCCCTTAGCCATGGCTTTATTGACTTTTCCTTAAAATATTACTAGATGGCTTTTGGGTTTGATAACTAATTATTCTATCAAAGTAATTAATTGGTTTGATCAAAAGTTAATCCGGATGGATATAACAATAGAAGTTTAGATTTAGAACAACAAACCCAATCGCATAGGAGTTTTGAAATGACCATAGATATTCTTATTTTAGGTTGATGAACTAAGAAACATGAGAACCAGGACCAATGGGCTCATGTAGAGTTCATCTTTAGTGGATTTTCATTAATTTACTTCATCGAATCTGTTGTTTTTAAGGATTAGTTTGTTTTTGCCTAGGCTAAGGTGGTGAAATCCTCTAAAGCCTCGATTCCCATCTCTTGATTTCAATCACTGCTTGTTTTTCTTCCTTTAATTCCCAGTCTTTCATTCATAATAGTTTTCTTGTACTAACAACAATCTTGATTTCCTTGTGACAGGGCAAATTTATATTCTTGTTAAGTGCATTTTCATTCCTCCATTTCTTTCTTAAGTGTTAATCATCAACCCCCCAAACTTGACTTTTAATTTCTATTCCAAAATTTGAAAATACCAAAATGAAATGAAAATTTCTTCAAAACCATTGGGATTAGAGATAACAATATTAAAATCATTGTCCTTTGGGATCAACCCTTTCCATAATAACCTTAATCGGAGAGTATAAAAAGGATTAAACTTTAGGATAATTATCTTACTGATTGTAGTGCACTTCGACGCATTAACATCTTTCTTCTTGAAAGAAGATTTCTTTCCTTTTTAGGTTTTAGGACATTCATTATTGACATGCCCTTTATTACTACATTCAAAGCATATAAGGGAATAAGAGGAAGAAGCATTGGAATTTTTGTTAGATTTATACCTTCTATATTTTTTACCATTTACAATGAGTGCATCTTCTTCATCATCTAATTCACTTGTTTCATCGCTTTCTTGAGTGATGACTTTTGATTGAGCCTTGGTTGTAGCTTTTAACACAATGTCCTTCCTTTTCCCTTTTTGAAGTTTGACCTCTAGGATTTCTTCTTCTTCAAGGGTGACCTCATGTGTCTCAAAGTTTCTGATGAGTTTCTCCATCTTCAGTATGGTAAGGTCATTGGCTTCTTCAATGGCCGTCACTTTTGGCTTGTACTTTGGAGGCAAGAATCTAAGAACCTTTGACACTTGATCTTCCTCACTTGTATACTTACCCAATGCACTCAAGTTGTTAACAATAGAAGAAAACCTTACATGCATTTCACTAATAGACTCATTAGGTTGCATACGGAATTTTTCAAACTTTTGTTTAAGCATGTTAGTCTTGGTATTATTAACTTGAGTTGTATATTCATGTGTAATTGAAAGTTTATACCATATTTCATAAGCAATCTCACATGATGATATCTGATTAAATTCACCAAACAAAAATAGAACAATATAATATGCTTACCACTTTTGCATGCAATTGAACTTGCTTTCTCGTTTTAGGATTCCATGTTGCATACTCTATAGTAGGAAGTGCATAGGGTAAGGACACCATTCTCCAAAGCTCCAGGATGATCCCTTGGAAGTAAAATTGATCCTTCTTTTCCAATAAGTGTAGTTGCTTCCATCAAAGGGTGGTGGTCGGGTCACATGAGTTCCTTCAAGGTTGAGGTTTTGTAGAACACCTTCCCCCATTCAAGACTAATACCTGCTCTGATACCAATTGAAAGATATAGAGGGTGGGTGAATAGAGATTTTGATACTTTAAAATTCAATTGAAAACATAAAACAAAGGAGGAGGAAACAGAGAAGACACTTCAATGTAGAGTGGTTCCAACCTTTGAATCAAAGGTTGTCAATCCACTACCCAATTGTCTCCAATTGGAATTTTGAAAGTGATTTGTTTTAATTACCTTTCAAGGATGTTACAACAAAATAAAATCACCTTCCTTGAAGTATACTTCACCTAGAAGTAGCCTCAACCTCCTTGAAGCAACCTTCTTGAAGTAACCTCAAGCCCTTAGAGCAACCTTTACCTCCTTGAAGTAGCTCCATCACCTTGAGATAGACTTCACCTAGAGGTAGATCCAACTTCGTTTGGATCAATATTCTTAAAGTAACCTCAAGAAACCTTGGAGTAGCCATCTCCACCAAGAAGTAGCTCCAATCAAATCCCCTCAGACAGCCTCCACCACTTGAAGTAGACAAGGAGCATAAATAGCATAAATCTGTGAATGGAGATAGGAAGAAGGGAAGTACACCACTGAAGTATTGCGTTTTGATCCTATATCAAGCATTAGACCTCTCAAACCTCTTAGGATGGACATTTCTTAGATGGTGGCTAAGAGTCTATATCTATAGGACATGAACTTTGAGCTCAAGGAACAAGATAACAAGTGTTTCTCAGCTTTGTTGCTCTCTAGAATGGATGCTCAAGTGTAGCTTGTGTGTTTTGTGTGTCCTAAGGCCTCTCCTATTTATGGGAATGGTTTTCAAGTGATTAGGGACATTTTAGGGAGTCTGTATAGTATTCTTAGTGCTTAACTAGTCATTAAGTAGAAAGTATTTGGCTAGCAATGGCTAATTTTTTTGAGTTTTGAAGAACAATCCAGAACTCAGTCTGGCTGACAAGTTAGTCGACCGACCATGTCATGGTCCATCATTTCTTCAACCGAGCCTAGTTTGAATGCAAGTGTATACCAACATATGTTTCCAACTCCCAACTCTCAACTACTTGGTCTAACAGTTATATACTTTGGATCGAGGTTGAGTCAGTCGACCATATGCTCAAATGAAAAATGACTTTAGAGCAAAAATGTATAAGTTTTTGACCAGTGCTTGAAATTTTTGATTGAGGTGGTTCTCATTCGACAATAACTTCGACCAAGGGTGTCCCGGTCAACTAGTTTCTTGATCAGGAATGTTACTGTTTCAAGTTTTTGATCCACCTATCAAATGTTTGTTCTAAAGGAGGATAATGACTCTAATCTCTAAGGGGGTCCTAACTAAGGGTTATGAGTGGATATAGAAGTTCTAATTCTTGATTTACATGATATCTAAGTACTTGTACATTATATATTTGTATAAGTATTTACATTGAGTACAATATTGAAAATATTAACATTAAGTGCATAGATCTTCAATTAGCATTTAAGCGCATTGATCTTTGATTACCCACTTGGTATGATCTCCTCATTTTCTCGAAACCTGAAATACTCAAATAACACGTTAGATCCACAAGAATGAAATCTTTTTCATAATCAAAACAAAGGGTATGCTAATTCCAATTTAGCCAACACTTTCATCATGTAGAAACAACTCAAAAGGTGGCGTCATGTTTAGGAGGGAGTGAAAATCTTGTTTAAGGAGTGACCTTTTTATAGTCTAATTTTTTCTTCTAAGTCCAAGTTGGATATGTATTTCACTTATACTCCAAATTGAGGAGGTGTTAGAGTTACTACAATTTAGCTTATTGTGTCGTACAAGCCCAATTATCTTGGCACATTAAGTTTAAGTTTACTTCCCTTGTACTTGCCTCCTTTCCTATATATAGGAGAGGAGTTTTCCATATATCAATAACAAAATATCCCATTAGCCTCCCATCTTATTTTTGACATTTTCCTTCTTCCAAATGTAACAAAAATTGTCTAAAATTAACCGCCAAGACATTCTTTAGTTTGTAATAATTGAAATGGGTTTAAATTAATTTACAAATAATGACATCCACTTCTATGTATAACATAGTGAGACCTAGAATCCTGGTCCCAAAAGTTATAATACATGGATTGTATGCCAATATGCTTCACGGGGAAGAAACCCCCCTAAAAGGTGTAGTAGTATAGTTATACCATGTTGAACGTTTAAGGGATATGTAAGGAGCATACAGATACACACCCTAACTATAGACACCATTGACATTAACATGCAAATCTATGGTACATCACATGATTTAACAACATACGTAGGTAATGAGATGACTTTTCTTATCTTAGTACATGCCATGATGAATATAGTACCACTAGTTTTCATAATGGATTTATTAGGGTCCCTTTAGTGAATAATATAGGCTATATGTCAAGGTATACCATGTTGAACCTTGAAGGATAGTATAATGAATATCCATATGCAAATCCTAAATCTAGTCGATAATGACATTAGCATGCAAATATTACTACAACCCATGATATAATAATGTACTTTGGTTATAAGATGACTTGGCTTACCCTAGTACCTACCCTAATGAATCGGGTACCTATAGTTTACTTAATGGATATAATAGATACACATATTTAACAATATAGGATATACCCCTCTATCATTCTACTTTTTCAATGTAACAATCATATTGTATAGATACCAGCTACTTTCTAACATTATCTATATTTTAAAACCTAACATTTATTTTGATTGACCATAAAAGTGGAGGTCTATCGGTAAAATTTGATACATAAAGACATATAATGACCCCAAAAGAGGTGGCTCATGTTGAGTCATTTATTATACTATTATAACTTATAGGTACTGACATTTATCTCCAAGAGGATCATTGTCCACTAAATATGCATACTCTTCCCAAATTTAGGAGAAGGTCAGGTATGGAGATATTAACCATTCCTCAGGTAATACTCTATGTTGTAGTAATTATTGGAAAATTAGTAGTATATTTGAGGTGACAAAAAGACTCAACATAGATATTTCTATTTGATATCACTTCATTGTCACTCACTTTACATTTAGAATTTTATTTATATGTTCTTAGATTTTAACTAAACTCTTTTACCAGATTGAGATAGTTAATGTAAGGGTTATAGTAAATTGCATTCTACCTCAAGATCCTTGAGAACAATCCTAACATCACTATAGTTGATCTTGTACACTTGAGAGTGGCATTTTTGTATATTTGCTTCTATAAATTCAAAACTTTGTGTTCTTACCAAGTTAGGGTTCCAATATCATATTGTATAAAAAATCTAAAACCAGTGGCGTTTGCACATGCACATCATGTTTTGGTACAATTTTTAGGGATCACAATGAATGCAAACTGCTATTCTCCTAATTAGTCTATCTCAATATTTTATTTACTATCTTTTTTTTATTCTTTTTACTCCCTTGCAAAACGTTTGATTTCACTTATGTAAGTTACCTGCAGTAACTTACTCTGAGGAATTCCTCAATTCCAGTTAGACTTCAAAACATCAACTTGCATATATACATGAATTTTCATAGATCTTTTGATCCCAGTAAAATTTTCTCACAATGGTGATACCCATATATGAGTATTAAAATAAAAAAATGAGGAGGAATAGAGGATTATCAACATCAATAATTTATAGAATGTATACTCGGAATAATTTCATTAAATGCAAGGTCTATCACACATGTTGTTTGCAGGATCCCCTATTTATGTCAATAATAACCGCTTCCTAATGAGCTTGGTGGTGCGATCATCTCAAGGCCACACACCAGCCAAATATAGGTGACCAGATGCAACCCTAAGGGAAAACACACATATATCTCAAATTTTGTATATGAAACTAGTCCAATGTACAAGCTCACTAATCATATGAACCCGGAAGCACACGAGGTCATGTTGTAGCATACGCTAGTGGTAAGATTAGGGTTGATCCTCAGGGGGAGAGGGGGTACTACAACTAGGTTAATGTTAGCTATGTTCCTAAATCAGAGTCTAGGGTTTGAGGGTTTAAAGTTGGTTTTGTTTGATTATTCTATGTTTGCAAGCAAGACAGAGAAAGAAAGAAACTAGATTAACAAAAATGCTAGATTACTCTAAGCAAGTTAAGACTAGAAAACTAGGCAATACAAGAAACAAGGCTAGAGCAAGGAGTTACACTACACTAGCAAGCCAATTTATCAACTAAGATGCAAGCTAAGAAATAAGACAAGAAAGAGTTTAAGTTATCACTAGTTAGCTAAATTAACACAAGCAAGCTCAAATGAGCCCTAACTACTTGAGCAAGAACTAACTATATAGAACTAAGCAATTAGTTAAGAATTAACAAAGGCAATTGACTAAGCTAGCATTAACAAGCTAAGAAGGAAAATGTGGGTTTTAAGAAATATAATGGAGAAGAGGGCCATTTGGGAATGGAACTTGATATTAGTTGGGGGAAGGTTAACAAAGCATGGCATTCTCATATTTCAATCTAGATTACCAAACCAAACAACAAGGCAAGTGCTATTGGAATATACCCTAAGCTACTAGTTGGAGAACTAGGGCTAGGTATAATTCCAATAGGACTTGGCAAGTCTAGGTTTCTAGGGTCAGTGGTATTAGGGCAATTGAGAGCCAAGGGTTGGAATGGGTGTAGAGAGGAGGGTATCTCACCTCATGTTACTTTCCATCTAGCCTTTAGGAAACTCTAGGCAATTGCACCAATCACACTTACACTAGCTACTTCGATCTCACACATACTTGTAGAAGAAGGGAGATGTATGTAGTAACAAACGGGGCTAGCTAGGGATACACTAAGTGGACCTAGGAGTCATTCCTAAGATTGCAACATACATTCTAATTTCTCCAAGAAGCTAAGTGTCATCAAGCATCACAAAACAAACAATTTATGTTTAAAAGCACAAACCACATGCAAGATAATGGGAAATGAGATAGAAGAAAGAGTCAATCATCATATAATGAAATTATGTTCAATACAAGTTATTTTCCCCCAACATGGTATTAAAGTCACATTTTAACCCCGAATAGCCCACCACTAGGGGCTTAGCTAGACATGCTCAAACAAAAGAGAAACAAAATGAGAACAATGGGGTAGGAATCCTTGGAGCTCGGAGTAGCTTCTTCTTATTCTTCACCTCCTAGCTTCTTGTAGGGAGTGGTTCCTCCTCCAAGGGGGTCAAAAGCCTAAAGATATGGGGGATTATGGTAGGAAACCTAGAAAACTAGGTTTGTATGGTGGAAATGGAGCGGAATATGGAGTGGGAGGTAGGTGAGTGGAGTAAATGCAAGGAAGGGGATGAAGGAGCTCTAGAGTAGCTAGGAAGAGGCTAAGGGAAGCTAACCTTCATGATGTGGCCACCACCTATTTATATAAAGGCGGTGGGTAGGCACTAGGGTAAGTAGGGTATAATAGGAAAATTAGTGGAGAAAATGGGTAGGTTTAGGTGGTCACCACAGTTGTGGGCAGTGGAATGGCTGGGGTGGAAAGTGGAGTTGAAGTGTAAGTGTGTATGGTGGCTACGGTCGTGATGGGGTGCCATGGTTGTGTTGGTTAGAGGGTACCCTGACCATGTGGGATACCACAGCTGTGTTGGAGGAGGTAGCCATGGGAGAGGTTGCTCTAAGGTCATTTTGTCTTCAGCTCACCACTAGAGAGGTGGCCTACAAGGGCCAGGGTCATGTGGTTGGCCACGACCATGGTCATTCACGTATAAATTGAGCCAAGTACCTATTGATTTTTGGGGCCTTCATACATAAATCACCACGGTCGTGTTGCTGACCACGGGCGAGGTGGGAAACTCTAGCCACGGTCATTCTGAGGTCAACTATCGTGGGGTCGTCAGTGACCACGTCCGTTTTGCTGACGTGATGTTTAGATGTGATAATCATGAAACAAAGACACAAGATGAAGCTCTAAAATAGGGTTGCATCACCACCCCAAACTTAAAACATACTTGTCCTCAAATATGCTCCAACTTAATCTCTCTCTTCAATTTCTTTCAATTAAACAAGAATAATAGAATGCATTGTAGCATATGATTATTGACTAAATGGTCTTACAAGAGACTAAGTTCATGTTTTCCACCTCTCTCCTCTCCACTTTCACAAACCAATCATGAAAATAGCACTGAGCATGCAAACTTCAAATATAGATAATAGAATACACAAGCTTTCCATATTTCCTTCATGTAATTCTAGGTATACCATTTCATGTTGGCGTTAATCGATGATGACTAGGAGTGTTGTTTCACTTTCATGCATTCAATCTTATGCCTCAAACCACACCAAATGACCCACATATATGTAGAAAAGGGTGAAGTGAGCTAGATTTGATGTTTTCTAGCTCAATGGGTATGAAAAGGGAAGCTATGATTGCGGTAAGAGATTGGAGTGCTTTTACACACTCATCTTTTTTTTTTTTTAGATTCTCTTGAATAGAACATCTTTTATTTTCATTTTGCTTTTCTCTTTTCTTCTTTTCTTTTCTTTTTCCCTTGGTGTAGGTAGGGCATATGGCCGATAGAGTGAAGTGGGGAGATGTAGATATGGCCACCCCAAGCTTTTGGAGGTGGCCCATGCTAAATATGTACACTAAAACATTCTTTCATGAGGCAGAGAAGTATTAAGATGATGAAAGAAGAGTCGGGTCAAAGAGGGGTCATTAGTGTAGTCCTCAACATAAAATCTCATGCATGAAAACTAAGCCAACACTTCATCAAATGATATCACACCACATGATTGAACAAAATGATATTCAAATTTACATCATGCAATTCCATAGGCTCTAAGCGTTCATAGCTTCCTCAATTTGCAATTCAACCAAGACATTCACAAACATTAGAGAGGTGATGCACATGTAAAAAGTCAACAATTAAGACCATATAACAATAAACTCTAAAAATGTCCCATGAATTTGTCAAAGATCAACATTTTCAGTTCAAAAAGTGGAGATTAAGTTAAAACATGCTTTTAGGCAAGAACATTCAAGTTTGGGAAAAATAGGCCAAAATGGTGCCAATTTGCAATCAATCACATCTAAACCTACTTTTAGGGAAATTAAAGCATAAAGCAGCAAATCCTAATTAAAACACAAAAATTACCAAAATCTACATGGAAATGCAATGCATAAAATGGAAGAGAAAAAAGAGCAAAATTTTTGAAAAATTATGCAAAAATGCATGAAATTAAACTACATGTTCCATGAATGCTAACAAGAAGAATATATACTAAAAAGAGTGAAATCAAACAATCCAAAATTAGGTTGAACAGGTGTGAGCAAAATGAGAGATAGAGTCAAGGTGGTGCACACTGCCCTACCACCCCAAACTTTTGAATCATGTTGTCCTCAGCATGAAACTAAAGCTTAGGGCTAGTAGGGTGAAGATCAAGGATGGTGTTGTGAATCAAAAGGCAGATTTCCTTGTTGTGGTTGGCCTGGATGCTCTAACTAGTGCTAATGAGGAGGTGGAGGACATGGAAGAGATGGAGGTAACTGGTAATGATGGCCCCGATATGTGTCCTGAGGTGGAGGGTAGGTCTCTTGATATCCCGAAATACCACCCTAGAAATCTTCACCTCATTTGGGGTTTTGTTGTGCCTGAGCATGGTGGTAATGGTACAAGTGGTTGACATGTTGATGCATCTGCTATTGCATTTCAAGGAGATTGTCCTCATGTGATCTATCAAGAGTGACCCTAGGTTAATGTGTAACTTCTTATGTATTCCATGTAAAGCCAAGAGATCCTTTTGTGAAATGCTTTCTTGATTACTGTACCTCCCCACAATCATGTTGGAAAGGACCTTATGTACATATTTGAATAAGGGATTACTGATTAACATTATCTTTGACTTGCCAACTATGTACTCTGGCATCTCTGTCAAAGTGTACCCGAATTTACCATAGTCCAAGTCAACCTCTCTTTCAATTATGCCATCACTCATTTTGTTAGCTTCTTCAAGATCCTTTGCAAAGATGCAGTTCAGTTCAGAAGCAGTCAATGTGTGTATTCTATTGAACATTGCAAACTTGATGGCCTCATCCCCTTTTACCTTGACCTTCTCTAGTGTGGTGAAAAACTACAGAGTCAACTCCACAAATGTTAATTGTTCTGTGAAAAGCACCTTCCACAAACCGATTTGCTTCAGCTTCCTTTCCACCTCTACCTTGATGCATAGGTCTTCAATTACCTTCTCACACCCATATCTTGTGGAGATAACTCTACATGACATCCATTCATGATATATAGGTATGATTTGCATCTTCCTTTGCCCCCTGCCATAAGAAGTCCCCTCAGGAGCCTTGACAAATCCTTTCAGTCTGTCTGCCTCTAGGTATGCCAAAGTATCCTCTGGCTCAGAATCCAACTCCTCCTCATCAGTGCATCTTCTTCTTCCTCATCCTGGTAGGATCTTGACCCCGATCTCGTGTCAATATTGAGGGGTACCCATTTCTTAGGGTATCGATGTAGGTGATCCTACTCTTCAATCATCAATTTTCACCTTGTCTGTGACTGGTGCTATGGTCTCTCCCCCAATGAAGAGGTGGAGTGGTGTGATGGCATTGTCCATGGAGGTAGTCTTGATGAAGATGGGGTTGCAAGCCCCTTGCCCCACTTCTGGCAAGTTGTGATATCCAGATCAACCTCGTCAATCATGTCATTGAGGTTCTCCTCAGATGCCTCCTCCTCCTCCCTATATGTCACATCAGTGATGTGGTGGCCATCTGATGACTGGGTGTGGGATGCACTCACAGACACCGAGTGGTGGAGCGATTGGGCAATGGATTTTGATGGTGATGGAGTGTGGGATGGGATGGAGACTTGAGAAGAGGCCCTCTTGGTGCCCACTTTTCCTCTAGTGATCACCTCAAGGCTCTTTTGAGCCCCTTTCTTCACATCCTTGGTAATTCCCTTCATTGAATGGAGATGGTGGTGGTGGTATGGATGTGATTTTCAGATTTTTTTTTAGAAAGAGGCAAAATGGAGGTTGAGAGATGGGTGGAATGGGTTAGGATGGTTGTTGTGATGGTGGAGGATGCATTGGTTGAAGGTTTTGGCAACAATTGGTGGATTTTTGTGGTTTTTTGTGTGGGGCAGTTTTAGGTGGGGTGGAGAACAAAAATGGAGATGATGGCTAGATTAATGGATGATTTGGAGTGGAAATGGTAGAGGGAGAGGTGGTGGAGGTCTAGGAAGTGATTGGAGGTCAATTTGTTGGAGGATTTGGGATGAACAAGTGAGATTGGGGGTGCTGGGGGAAGAGTAGGTCGCCACGGCCTAGGAGAGCTCATGCAAGTGAGTTAGAATGTGGCGGGGTTCGTGGTATTTTTTGGAGTTTAAGTGAAAGATAGGTGGGGTCGTGTCCCTCCACAACCATCATGGGGGTTTGGCAGAACGGTCATGGTGGGTGCCATAGTCATGGTGGATGGTGAAGACAGTTGTAGATTGACCCTCACCATGATCATGGTGGGCACCACAGTTGTCGTGTCCTCCTCTCGCCTCGGTCATGGTGGTCACCACAGTCATGGTCATTCATGTACAAAATCACCTCCATCCATGTAACTTCCTCGAATTTTTTGCACTTTAATCTCCATGATGTGTTTCTTTCTTATGGCCAAGTCTGTGGCGGTGGACACGGATGTGTTTCCTGCATGGGCCACGGCCGCTTTGAGCTCCAGGTCATAGCCATTCCTTCACAAAATTAGTCATGTTACTATAACTTCCATGAGATTGTCCAATTAAATCACCACAATAGTTTTGAAGAACCACGGCTGTGGTGCGTCTTCATTCTGTACTTTGTCAATTCAATTTTGAAAACTTTGATATTTTTCACAAAATTTTGGTTCTTTGCCACATTTTAACTTCAAAAACCATGCCTTTCCCTCTCTTTCTCTCTCTTAAACTTGTCACCTACGTCTCTTCAAAACTTAAAAAAAATCAAGAACAAGTGTGTGTGTGTATTTCATGGAAAAAGAAAGAAAAAGTATCGAAAAGTGAAGTTGGGTGAAAAAGTTCCCAAACCTAGGTGGGCTGCCTCCCACTAATGCTAAATTTTACACCTTCAACCAAGCTTTTTGATTCTTCAACTCTTTCATCCTCTCGGGACTCTCAAAGCATCTTTGTAGTAAATAACCTTCACATGTGCATTCAAGCACCTCTCTTCATCAAGCTAGTGTTCCTCAACTAGCATCACAATATTAAAACTTTGATTGGCTCTATCGGGGTCTACTTCAACAACTGCCTTCAATCTTTGTCCATTCACAGTAAACTCTTATCCACCATCCTTCTCACTTATCACAACATCTCCGAATGGGTACACATTCTTGACTAGGTAAGGTCCTTCCTATCTAGACCGAAGCTTCCTAGGAAAGAACTTCATCCTAGAGTTTTATAACCATACCCATTGCCCGAGCTCAAAATTATTCATCTTAATCAACTTGTCGTGAAGAAACTTTGTTCTTTCCTTGTAGCTTTTGGACAATTCATAGGCCTCATGCCTCATCTCCTCAAGTTCATGTAGATACAACTTTCTTTTCAACCCGACTATATCTCCATCCATATCCATGGTTTTCAAAGCCCACAGAGGCTTATGTTGCATTTCCATCTGTAGATGGCATCTTTTTTCCATAAACAAGCTTGAATTGTGTGGTGCCAATTGGGGATTTATATGAAGTCCTATATGCCCACAAAGCCTCATTGAGATGTAAAGACCAATCCTTGCGGTTTGGCCCCACCATCTTCTCAAGAATGAGCTTTATCTTTCGATTGGCTAACTCGACTTGACCAGTTGTTTGAGTGTGGTAAGGTGTAGCCACATGATGCTTCACTCCATGTCTTTTTAACAAACCTTAAAATGTGTGATGGATGAAATGGCTTCCGCCATCACTTGGCACACCGAACCGGATGAAGATATTTGACTTCACAAAATCACACATCACTTTATGATCATTGGTTCTAGTAGCAATAGCTTCAATCCATTTTGTTGCATAATCGACGGCCAATAAGATGTACACATAACCAAAGGAGGGAGGAAACAGACCCATGAAATCAATTCCCCAAACATCAAACACCTCAACCATAAGAATGGGTGATAGAGACATCATTCCCCTTTTTGATATAGTGCCCACCTTTTGGCACTTCAAACAGTATTTGAAAAACTCATGAGCATCTTTGAACAATGTTGGCCAATAAAATCCACTTTCAAGAATCTTGGTGACTATACGCTTTCCACCTAAATGTCCTTCACATGCTCCAGAGTGGCACATGGCTAGGATATCTTATTGCTCACTCTACGGAACACATCTTCTAATGAGTTGATCGGGATAATATTTGAAAAGATGTGGGTCATCCAAAGCATAGTTCTTCACCATAGCAAAAGCTCTCTTGCTCTCCTCCCTTGTCCAAGTACTCGGTATCCTTCTACTAGCTAAGAAGTTATCTATGTGCTTATACCATGGTCTTTGGGTGGATAAAAGTAAGAAGAGATACTCATACAACATTATTTCTTTGATTTGGTTCCTATCATCATACAGTGCTTCAATGCGGGAGAGATGGTCGACTACAGAATTTTCTACTCCTTTCTTATCAACAATCTCTAGATCAAACTCTTGGAGCAATAAAATCCATCGAATAAATATTGTCTTAGAATCTTTCTTCATCATAAGGTACTTTAAGGTTGCATGATCTGTATAAACCACCACCTTGTTTTGCAATAGATAAGAGCAAAACTTGTCAAGAGCAAAAATCACAACAAGCAACTCTTTTTTTGTGGTAGTGTAGTTCCTTCGAGCTTCATCAAGAGTCTTGCTCGCATAGTAAATGGCATGTGGAATCCGGCCAATCCTTTGGCCCAGCACAACCCCCACTGCCATATCTGATGCATCAGTCATGCTCTCAAATGGCAAGGAGAAATTCAGTGGCTGCATGATAGGAGCAGAGACAAGCTTGTTCTTCAAGTGGTTGAACACTTCAACACACTTATCATCAAAATTGAATTCCACATCTTTTTCAAGAAAATGACAAAGTGGCCTCAAGATTTTGCTAAAGTCTTTAATGAAGCGATGATAGAAACCCACATGCCCTAAGAAAGATCAGACATGTCTTACAGTGGAAGGAATGGTGACAGTGGAAATCAGGCCCACTTTGGCCTTATCAACTTCAATTCCAGCTTTAGAGACTCGGTGACCCAAAGCAATGCTTTCAGGCACCATGAAGTGACTTTTCTCCCAAGATAGTACCAAACAAACTTTGAAACGCCTTTCAAGTATAGCTTGTAGGTGAAGAAAGCACTCATCAAACATCTTACCAAACATAGAAAAGTCATCCATGAAGACTTCAAGCGATGAATCAAGCATATCGGAAAAGATGGATATTACACATCTTTGGAATGTTGAAGGTACATTGCACAACCCAAAGGGCATTCTCTTGTAAGTAAAAATACCACTTGTGCAAGTGAACGTCATCTTCTCTTGATTAGTAGGATGAACATCTATTTGGAAATAACTAAAGTACCCATCAAGAAAATAATAGAAACTCTATCCAACTAATCTCTCCAAGATCTGATCAAGGAAAGGGAGAGGGTTATGATCTTTCTTGGTCTTTTCATTCAATATTCTCTAATCCATGCACATCCTCCACTTGGAGTGTTCCCTCACGTTCATCAATTCCCCATATTCATTCTCGACGACTATGATCCCAGCCTTCTTGGGTACAACTTGGATGGGCTCACCCATGGGCAGTAAAAAATGGGATATATGATTTCAACATCAAGTAGCTTCACGACCTCTTTTTCTAAAACCTCTTTCAACTTTGGATTCAATCGTCTTTGCATTTGACGGGTTGGTCTAGCATCATCCTCAAGGTAGATTCTATGGACAAAAATAGAAGGGTCAATACCCCTCAAATCATCTATGAACCATCTGATGGCTTGAATGTTCTTCTTCAAAACTGCCATCAATGCATCTTCATGCTTTGTAGAAAGAATAGAAGAAATTATCACGAGGAGAGTGTCATTGGAGCCTAAGAATGCATTTACAATCCATCAGGAAGAGGCTTGAGCTCAAGAACGGGAGGCTCCTTAATGAAAAATTTTAATGGTTCAAAAATGGATGGGAGGTCTTCACTTGCAGCCACTAAGTCCATCTCTTCTTCCTCATCCTCATCATCATCATTATAGAGAAATTCCACAATGGGCTCTGGACCTCTCCCTTGTGTTGACGTTTGAATCCATGCAGGTAGACACTCTTCTGCTATCTCATCAAGACAATTAATTAGATAACAATGCTCTTCTATAGCACCTATCACCTCGACTTTAGCAGAAGACTTGAAAATGTCAACTGGATCTTCATGTGTATGAATGTCACGTACATGGTGTCGGTCCTCACATGGATCACTGCATCAACTGTGGCCAAGAAGGGCCTCCCCAAGATGATATGTACTTTCCTTGAGTCTTTTTCCATGTCCAAGACAATAAAATCAGTAGGAAAGAATGCAGAGGTCTCATCATCAAGTCTGACCAAGACATCAATAACACGCCCTCTAGTTGTTTTCACAGATCTATCGGCCTACTACAAAGTACAGTGAGCGGGACCCAGTTGTCCCATTTGTAGTTCAGCAAACACACCATAAGAGCTTGGTCTATGTGATGTGCTCCAATGTAGGATGATATGATGGGAGCACCAGGATCTTTACTCTTCCTTGGCACATTGTGTTGCAGAATTGAGTTCACTTGCTCAATGATCTTGACCTTCCCTGGTGTCCTTCCTGTCGTCTTCCTCTTGAACGTGCACAAGTTTTTCAAGAACTTAGCATAAGACAGAATTTTCTTGATTGCATCAAGCAAAGGAATGTTGATTTTGACATTCTTAAAGGTCTACATGATGTACTCAATATGTTTCTTCTTCCTTTTCTCAGTTTATGGCTCTTTAAGTGCATCGGGAATGGAGGTAGTTGTGCTTCCAACTGACTCAAGTCAATAGTATCATCAAGTGGTATCACTGGAATCATGGTATTAGCTATCGGTATCATGGTATCAACTATTAGTATCACAGTAACATCAACATGAATCTCAGTATCAACATCCCTTATCACAGTATCAACCCTGTCATCACTGGCTGTGCTATGAATAGAAGTACCAATGTGGATACTCTAAGGTCCTATCACTCCTCAAAATTGTCACTGCCTTCACATGCTCATGGGTAGTGGAAGAGGAAGCTTGTGGAGGTGGTTGTGGCTGTTGAGGTGGTGGTTGAGGCCTTGAGTGCGGTGGATTTTGGTTTTGGAGGATAAATTGTGGCTAGGGTTGTGGTTGTGGTAGTTGTGGTCGATGGGGATGATATTGTGGAGGGGGGTGTTGGTATGAGTGAGGTGGAGGATATTGATAGTTGTAAGGGGTTTGTTGAGTTGGAGGAGCATATGGATGTGGTGGTCTTTGGTACTGGTGAAGTGGGGTATTTGGCCTTGTGGTTGGTCATAAGCACCTTGAGTAGTGCTCACATAACCGCCATCATTGTTTGGGTTGGCCATGGGTAGAGATAGGAGCCTCCTCTCTTCACGACGGGCAAGCGAAAGGGAGATTTGATCAATCCTTTGTTCAAGGTGGCTAATGCTTTATCCTTGAGAGGTCACCTCTTTCTTCACTACATCAAGGTTCCTTAACCTTCCTAGAACTTCTTCCTCAAACTTGGAGTTGTACTTGGGTCCTTGGTGTTGCCTTGGCTCCCCTTGCCCCTCCTCATTTTGTTGTTACCATGAGAAGGTTTGATTATTCCTCCACTCAGAAGTATAGGAGTTGGACATCGGGCCTTGGTTGTTTCAGTTGCTAAAGGCATGAAAAGTGTGCACTTATTCTTCCTTAACATCAACTTCCATAGTGGATTATCTAGAGAACCACCAGTTTAGTTCTTCATCATGTTCATCATATCTGCCATCATTTTCATCATGTCAGGGTTGGCTGCAGTCCAGGCTGGAACTACAGGGGGAGGTGAAGGGATGTAGTTTTGATCACAATGTTCCCCTTTAGTTGAAGCCTGATGGTGAGAATTCTCAACAAGGTTCTCAAATAAGGGCCATGACTCATCAGGTGGCTTTGCCATGAAGGTGCCTCCACATGACAAATCAATAGTGTTTTGGCTCAAGTTCACTAACCTGGTGTAGAAAGCTTGAACCAACTGCCACAAGGGTACCTCATGATGGTGGTAGTCACATGGGAGATTTTGGAACTTTTTCCACTCCTTGTGGAAGGGTTCATTTTCTTTTTGTGAGAAGATAGTGATACATCTTCACATCTGGTCCAGCTTGGCAATAGGGAAGAACTTCTAAAGAAACTCAATCTTTACCGCATTCCATGTCACCAACTCAGGTTTGGAGATGTATCGTTCCTTGGCTTTTTCTTTCAGTGAGAATGGAAAAAGGGTTCTTCGAATTGACTCATCGGTGGCGGCATGTGTGAGGAAAGTGGGGTAAGTCTCAAGGAAGGTGTCGATATGGTGGTAGGGGTTCTCATTCTCCATCCCATAGTGAGTAGGAAGGAGTTCGAGAAGGGCGGGTGGAATGGAGAATTGTTGACCCAACATTTGGTCGACAAGGGTGGCAATTGGGGAATTGTAGTTCCCCAGGGTGAATTATTCATGGAGAGGGCGGTTGGGCTGTGGTTGGATATCTCGGGGAGGGATTTGAGCTTCATGGTCACCCATATCGGCTGCTTGGTGTTGTTTGCGAAGGCTTTGGCGTCTCCTTCTACCTATCTCAGGGTCATATAAAACCAAGTCGGTACAAGTTGAATGAGTATTACGCATGCACAGTTGTCACCTGCACAATACACAAACAAGAAATAAAAGCCAAGTTAGAAACACAATATGCAAAAGTAACCAAAAAATAAAGAATAGCAATGGTGAGGGTAGTAGGAAAATCTAAGCTATACTAACTAGTTAGGTTGAACGCCTCACTCTCTAGCAACGATGCCAAAAAGCTTGGTGTAATCTTCTCAAGGCCACACACTAGCCAACTAAAGGTGACTAGATGCAACCCTAAGGTAAAACACACATATCTATCAAAGTTGTATATGAACATATTCTAATGCACAGGCTCAACTAATCACACGTACCCTCAAGCGCATGGGGTCGTGTTGTAGTATAGGCTAGTGGTAAGATTAGGGTCGATCCTAAGGGAGAGAAAGGGCATTAAATCTTGGTTAATGTTATCTATGTTCCTAAAGCAGAGTCTAGGGTTTGAGGATTTAAAGTTGGTTTTGTTTGATTATGCTGCAATTTTAAGCAAGAAAGAAACTAGATTAACAAAAACTTAGATTACTCTAAGGAAGTTAAGACTAGCAAACTAGGCAAGACAAGAAACTAGGCTAGAGCAAGGAGTTACACTATACTAGAAAACCAAGTTATGAACTAAGATGCAAGCTAAGAAATAAGGCAAGCAAGAGTCTAAGTTATCACTAGTTAGCTAAATTAAAACAAGCAAGCTCAAAGGATCCCTAATTACTTGATCAAGAACTAACTACCTAGAACTAAGCAATTAGACAAGAATTAACAAAGGCAATTGACGAAGCTAGCATTAACAAGCTAAGAAGGCAAGAGTGGGTTTTAAAAAATATATTGGATAGGTGGTCTGTTTGGGAATGAAACTTGATATTAGTTGGGGGAAGGTTCACAAAACATGGAATTCTCATATTTCAATCTAGATTACCAAACCAAACAACAAGGCAAGTGTTATTGGAATATACCCTAAGCTACTAGTTTGAGAACTAGGGCTAGGTGTAATTCTAATAGGACTTGGAAAGTCTAGGTTTCTAGGGTAAGTGGTATTAGGGCTATTGAGAGTCAAGGGTTGGAATGGGAGTAGATATGAGGGTATCTCACCTCATGTTACTTGCCATCTAGCCTTTAGGAAACTCTAGGAAATTGCACTAATCACACTTATACTAGCTACTTAGTTCTCACACCTACTTGTAGAAGAAGGGTGATGTATGTAGGAACAAAGGGGGCTAGATAGGGATCCACTAATTGGGCCTAGGATCCATTCTGAAGATTTCCAGATACATTCCAATTTCTCCTAGAAGCTAAGTGTCATCAAGCATCACAAAATAAGCAATCTATGTTTAAAAGCACAAACCATGTGTAAGATAATTGGAAATGAGATAGAAGCAAGAGGCAATCATCATAAAATGAAATTATGTTCAATACAAGTTATTTCCCCCCAACATGGTATCAAAGTCACATTTTAACCCCAAACAACCCACCACTAGGGGCTTAGCTAGACATGATCAAACAAAAGAGAAAAGAAGTAAGAAGAATGGAGTAGGAATCCATGGAGCTCAGAGTATCTTCTTCTTCTTCACCTCCTAGCTACTTTTGAGCATGCCTCCTCCTCCAAGGGGGTGAAAAGCATGGAGATTTGGGGGATTATGGTAGGGAACCTAGAAAACTAGGTTTGTATGGTGGAAATGGAGTGGAATATGGAGTGGGAGGTAGGTGAGAGGAGTAAATTCAAGGAAGGGGATGAAGGAGCTCTAGAGTATCTTGGAAGAGGCTAAAGGAAGCTAACCTTTGTGTTCTGGCCACCACCTATGTATATATAAATGGTGGTAAGGCCCATTCCGATAAATGGTGGTAAGGCACTAGGATAAGTAGGGGCAAAATGGGAAAATCATTGGAGAAAATGGGTAGGTTTAGGTGGTCACCATGGCCGTGGGTAGTGGAATGGCTGAGGTGGAAAGTGGAGTTGAAGTGTAAGTGTGTATGGTGGCCACAGCCGTGGTGGGGTGCCACGGTCGTGTTGGTTAGAGGGTACCACGGTTGTGTGCGGTACCACTGTCGTATTGGAGGAGGTAGCCATGGGTGAGGCTGCTCTGAGGTCATTTTGTCTTCATGTTGCCACGGGAGTGGTGAGCACTACAGGCAAGGTGGCCTGCAAGGGCCATAGTCGTGCTATTGGCCACGATCGTGGTCATTCATGTGTAAATTGAGCTAAGTCCATGTTGATTTTTGGGGTCTTCATGCATAAATCACCACGGTCGTGTTGTTGACCATGGGGCAAGGTGGGAAGCTCTGGCCATAGCCGTTCTACGGTCCACAACCATGGGGTCTTCAGTGACCATGACCATTTTGCTGACCATGGTCGTGGCCATTCATGTACAATTTTGGCAACTTCCCTATAACTTTTGGAGCTTAATTCCCCACGACCTTGGTGATATGCCAAGACCATTTTAGAGCCTCTTGATGCTGATCTCCACTTCAACTTCTTCATCTATCCTCCTTTTGCTTTGAATTTCCCTTGTGCATCCAAGGGAGGCTCGGGAAGAGATATGTCCACTCTTGGGGTGTAAGAACCCAACGACATTATTCATCTCTCTCCCATGCATAAGTGCCCTAAAATACACACAAAAGGAGGCATAAGTGCATTTGTCATTGAAGATCATATTGGAGGAAATAGCTTGTAATCTATTATGTTTAGATGTGATAATCATGTAAAACAACATAGGATGAAGCCCTAAAATAGGGCTGCATCACCTAACCATGGTTGTGGTACTCCTATAGAGAATTCAACAAAACATATTGAAATAGTTAAAATCTCTATGATACTATGGAGACAAATGGAGCTTCTTCATAGGATATTTATATTCTTATGTTTAATTTCTCCTTTAATGTAAAAAGAACAAGCATCATGTGATGCCATTTCATGAGGTACCATTCACACTAGGAAACAATTGGCCTATGGCTTCATTAAGAAATTGTGCACATATCTGAAAATTAAACATTATCAAGATCAACTTCATAGTTTTAAAGAGTTTTGACCGACCAAAAAAAACTTCATAGTTTTAAACATGGACCATTACACTATATAAAGGATGCATGATAAAGATTTAAGGGTACCAAAGGGAATGTTCTCTTGGTGGTTTACTTGATTGACATTTTATCAAATTAAGTATTTTTAAATATCATTGAAAGTCACTTGAATGCATTCCTAGGAAGATTATTACTGAAATGCAATCTCAATAGTTGTTTCTACATTGTAAGCAATATGTTGATCAACAATTTAGCATGGAATTTCACTTATAGATTTTCTAGTCTTGTGCAATACATAAAACACACACCTGAATAAGGGTGGAATACATGAAGTAAAGAGTTTTGATATATTCAATTCTAAGTTAGATCATGCATCTAAGGAATCCTATGCTTAATGCATAATCAATTGGGTTTCAAATATGAAATTGGGATCTTATCAAACATCCTATGTCAACATGTGGTGACGATCATAGTTTGTCATATATGAGGTAATTTTTCTACATTCCTAAGTTGTGTGCTTATGCTCAATCCATCATGAGGCGCCTCAACAAGTAAATATTGTTACTATTATCAATTAACATCATCCTTGTTTTCCCTACACATGCATAAGTTTTTGAGGTGCTCTCAATGATAATAATAATAATGAGAGTAATAATAATAATGACAATAATAATATTATTGATGTTGTTATTATTATTACTACTATTACTATTTGGAAAATCTTGAACAAGTAGACCAATCATGTAAGAATAGGACATTTCCGGTCAAACTTTTAACGAAAGAATCAATAGAATTTCAACACTTCAAAGTTAGGGAAAATAATGTGAGTAAGAAATGACTGATATTCCCCTTGGGATCTCATTTTCTAGAGTGATTTGATGTTGCTATTAAGTTTTGGTCTAATTCTAGTTTGACATCCCTTAAGTTAAGGAAGATTCCTCCTCTAGTGCAATTTGGGTCAAAAGTACTTGGCTGACTCTGTGCCCCCAACAAGAAACTTATAAAAGCGTTAATCTATACCCTTAGTGCACAAAAATATAAAGTTATTGTAGCATATTTAGCCTCACTAGATAAGGCCATAAAGGCTTCCATGGGCAGTATCCTAGCCATGGAATTTTGAACCTGAAGGGGTAGAACCACCCAAATTCATCATCATCATTCTTAGATAAAGGTCAAATTGGACACAAATGTATAATTACTAGGAGAAGCTCATATTATAACTTTTTTCATTTTCTTATTTCATTATATCATAAAAATTTCATTCTCTTTATATTGTTGGCAAAATTTTCACTATCTTTCTATTTATCACTCTAAAGGTTTGAATCTAGATGACAGAGAATATTTTCATTTCATCATAAGCACACAAACATTACAAAATCTAAAAAGTACACAAACCATAACAAAAAATTGTCCTCCTACCTTCCATTGTAGGTTTTCATTACTCAACAATCAGACTCATCTTCATCATTGAAGTTTCCTTCAGAATCGTCATTGCATAATTCATCACAACTTGTGGGTCTATAGTGAGATTCATGAGTGAGAAGAAACTAGGGAGAGGTAATGCCTCTGTGATAACATATGTGAAGATCGAGTTTGTTGTCACACACCCAATTTCCCACCCATTTGTAGAAGTGAAGTAAAAACGCTGATAGTTCAAGTAGAAACGTATTATGACACGGACATGGATAACCCTCAAGGATTGAATGGTAACTCTCCAACTTCATTTGATTCAAAAGAAAAAAGGATGAAGATTGGTTGGTACACCCGTCAAATGGAGAAGCAGAAATAGAGTTCCTAAGCCATTAGAGAATGAAAGAAAATAAACTCAACTTTTAACCTAGAGATGAATATGGTAATGGTTGACATATGTCTTGTGTTTTATGGAATATGTTTTTAGGTCAAATGAAGAGACATGAGGTCCAAAAATCATAACTTTGAACTGTGATTTGTCTCAAGTATTAATATTTCAACTTAACATCCAAAGTGAAAAATGATCCATATCTCGATCTTATAGTATCTACTTTTACGAATTCGATTTTAAAAAGAAATTAAAAGTGGGTGGCATGATATTACCATACTAGATGTGAATCTTGTGTTTTAAATCACATGCTTCATGGATGAAAAGGTTGAATCATCACATATATTCCAATTCATCATCTGAGTCTCAAGTTTTTTACCACGATTTTGTAGAAATGAAGTGATGATGTTGATACTTGAAGTGGAAATGTGTTTGGCAAAGACATTGAAAAAAAAAAATCAATACAACCCCCAAGGACTGATTGAGAACCCTCCAACTTTGGTTGGTTAGAAAGATCCGTGTTTGGCAATTAGTTGGACATTATAATACACCCGCCCAAATGATAAACATATATAAAGTTATTAAGGTATGTTTTGGATTAGATGATGAGTGAGAACTAAGGCAAAGAAATCAAGCACTACCCTAGTTGAAGTATTGATTGTACTTGAACGTCTTATGTTTTACATGAGTCATTTTTAGGAAAAAAATAATCAAGAAAACAATCCAAATACTATGACATTGAGCCATGAATTATCTCAAGTATTACAAGGTTCATTTAACATCAAAGTGAAAGATTAATTCATATCTCAATTTTAATAAATATTACTATCATGCCTACTATTACCGCTTTACTTTTTATGGGGAACTAAAAGTCTTTATTTCTTGTGATATAAACATCAATTTTGTGATCAATATGTTTTATGCAACCATTAAATCTATTATACTACAACAAACATGTTATATATGTGAGAGGTATTTGATTCAAATTAGACTCCATTAGAAGACAAGTGTGGAATGCATAACTACTCATACCTCTATTACTCCTACCAAGCACTATCATCATTGTTCACTAGATTTTTTACCAAAACTATATTGCAAAGTTTTCAATTGATGCAGTCCTTATTTGACCAAATTTTTTAGTCCAATATAAATATATTATAATTTTTGAGACATTATATAAGTATGACTATATAAGTAGTAAGGACATTTGAGAATAACACCCTCTTTTCAAACATTTCTTCTTCTCATTCAATGAACTTGACTTTCTTGTTATAGTGTGCAACATCAGCTTCCTCTCTTCATGCCCTAAGAAGAAATTATACCCTTGAATAGATCGAGAAACATTCATTCTCTCCTAAAAAATTAGATTATACGTGCTAAGATATCCCAAAGATTATTTCCCCAAGTATTCACTAGGAGGGAACTATACACATTTTTGTAGTTGTATTCCGGGTTATCAATTCCTTTAATCTACCTCTTCCATTTCAGTGTTAGTCCTACACAAAATTTGGCCAACACACAAAGCTCTTCAATAAAGTGTAGTACATAAAAGTACAATTGAAGTTCTACGTCTACAAAAATTTCTACAAAGACTCATTCTAAGTTACCATATAGACACTCCCGCTAACCACAATGGTTTTACAATGATAGCATACACTAGAGTCCCATCCTTTCACTAGCTTACTGTAGCATCTCTAAGTTCATATGAAATTTTGAGAAACAAAGTTGGTGAAGCTATTATCATGTTAAAGATTGAAGATTAGCATGTGCAACTCGGACTCACTAATGTAGAGGAAATCCTCATCTTGTTTGAAGAATACAAAGGAGAAGCAATTTCTTAAATGTCTCAAAACATGACAACCTTAGGTTCCCACGTTTGATCGTATGGGTATAACTAAGAGAAATATCTTTGTGTTGTGGTGTTCCATACACAACCAAAACATGCATGTTGCTTACTTCATTTTGGATCATATGATGATCTCAGAGGAAAAAGCATCATTTTACCATAATTATTAGAAGAGATACCAAATTGAGAGTCATGATTTTGGAAAAATTGAAACAATTAGCAAACCAAGGTCCTTTAATTTTGCAAAATATGTGCCATGCTAAATTCATCAGCAAGAAAAAAAAGGCGATGTCCTAGTTATCTTCGCTCAGTTTAAACTACAAGATACCAAATTTTTCCTACATATTGACATATAGAGATGTCTATTCTTCACATTGATGGAGAAACAAATTTTAGCTAGAACATTAGAAGGTGTTGATACCAAATCTCTCATCCATATCATTTTCCTCTTCCCAACCAAATAGGACCACTATAAGAATCTCAACGTGGAACTCATGTTTTTCCATCACTTGATTATATTCATCTTGATCTATATCATCTGCACCATTTGAAATGAAAACTACAATAAATAAGTTGACTGACTCCACCACAACTCTGTACGACCAGGTTTTTTTAGTAAAGATAGCTTTGGTACCACTGATATCATACTACTAGAGTCTTCAATATCACAGCATGAACTAGCTTCACCTTTAGGAAGCAAGATGGTTCCCTTTAATAAGGCAACCCTTATTTCACAAATAGTTATTTTGCAGGATTTAGATTCTAGCGTCCCAATTTCAGAGAGATATAAAACCTCGATATTCTATTATTGATACTTTTTCTAGGAGAAATGCATCCAATATTACTACATTGTATTATATATCTTTCCAAGAGGTTGACACTTATGTAGCTAATATATAACATGAACTGCAACATGCTCTGCATGCTCATGCAAAGCCAACTTCTCAAGAAACATCAAAGTAATCTTCTCAAGGAAAAGAATATCTTCAAAATAATAAAGGTTGTTTCAATTCTACTGATAAAGGAAAAATTCCTCTCAATGTCCACAATAAAAGACCATCTATAGAGATTAAAGAATCATTATAAACACTCTCATCCATCACCATATAGTCAACCCTTAAAGACTCTTCAATAGATGTGTTATGCTAAAACATACAAGTTATCTAAGGCCACACATGATTAATACATCCAATCCCTTTTCATATCATGGGAAGATCCTTAAATGATTTAGTTGTGGCATCAGTATGTTGAAGGGATAAATGATGTTTTTGGAAATCATTAACTAAAGAAATGCAAATATGATATATTTTATATTGTAAATATTAGGACCACTAATGATGATTTACAGATGTACCTAGCTCTATGAGGATATAAGAAATTTTCAAAATTTACTTCCATCCATAAAATAGTTTAATACATCATTGCACATCTACCTCATAGGAATTCTACATTCTTTAATGTTATGCTCCATGTTAAATTTATGCAAGGCTTAAAAGAAGAACCAATCTCGAATGGTGCATCACAAGAGCTCTAGAAGGCAAAACTAGTCGATATTCACCTACTAACCATTCCAATGAACTACAAAGAGCACATAAGCCATTAGATATGCTATTTTTACAAGAATAAATATGTACATAAGAAAAATTCTGACTCCTCTGAGGGCATGACAATGTATACCTATGTTGCAAAGACTAATCAACATAATGTGTGGTTTAACTAGTCCCAATAATCATAGATTTATCTTTAGATATGTATCCACCATCTCATCGAGACAATACTACTGAGTTTGACCATTGTGCCCGTCAACAATTGGAAAAGTTAGGAGATTATGGTTTTACCCTCCTCAATGGATAAGCAAGATGTGACATAAGCTCAAGAAGCATCTTCTTCATAGATAATATCACCATCTTTGGGGAGTATCTCAAGGATATCATCCACTTTCTAAGATCTTGACTACTATAAGCCATGATGAATGGACAATGATTTGATATTTGACTTGTCGTTGCTCCTATACTTCTCTTCGTTTGCTCAAGTACAAGCAACTTGTTGATTGTGGAATAAGGGATCTTGAGTCAAGTCTCACCAAAAGTATTTCCAACCCAATCTCAGTTCTTTTCTCTTTATCTTTCTCTCTCTTTCTATAATTTTCTTATACTTTCATTTTCATAATTTTCTTTTAGTTAGTTCTTTCATTTCTTTCATTTTATTTGGTAAAAGTTGTAAAGAATTTTGTTCTCAATGGTAAACAATTGACAAAGTTATGATGTTTATCATGAATCAAATTTTCAATCATGTAAGAAATACATTTTACAATAGATAGTATGTTATCATATGCTTTGCAATTTCATTATCTAGAAGTAAAACTTGATTATCTTTTAAGATGTAGTGTGATAATGTGTTCGAATTATTAAATTAATGTACTCTTGTTATATTTTCCCAACAATTTCTTTTAGTTAAATAATGTGGTTTTGATATTTGGAATGATTGTGTTAAATGAAATCAAACCAAGATAGCATCTTTTTAAATATTAATTGAAGCTCATCAAAATAATAATAATAAAAAAGAATAATGACACAAGGAGAAAGTCTAGCGTAAATACTGCTAGGCAATGGTTTGCCTCACTAAGGTGAGTTTCAAAACCCTAAACACCACTATCAATCCTTAAAAAACTTTCTTTTCATCAGAAGAAAAAAAAAACCACACCATGTGTTTTGTGGTGTTACTTCACTTATTCTTTTGGAAGAGGATACAATCCTTGTGTTCCTGAAATAGAGAGGTTGATCATATTCCACATAGAGAGTACACCCTAGGAAACAATTTTTTTCTTGAGTATAATGTTTGCTTGTACTATGAGAAAACCATCAACATTTGCTAGAAATATTATATACTTATATGATTGAATCCGAGAAATGTTGATGTATGATATGAGAAGTCAAATTTATGTATCTTAACTATAGGTGGAAGTGTCTTTAACCTACTTGTGGATATTATCATGCACAAATAACCCCGAAAGAGTTCAAAAGATGGAAGAGAATAAAGATTTCCTACTATATAGATTTGGTAGAGGACATATTCATCAGGGTCACTTTTAAGTAAAAAAATATTTCATGGTCAAAAAAGGTACTATGTCAAAAGTATTTCTAAATCTTAATTTATTGCTATCTAGAGGATGCATACTTTAAGTGTGGACCAATGGATAAAATGAGTTTTTGGATATTATGTTATCTATAAATAGCTTTGTTTTGACTTAGAATGTAAACGAATATACATGTTTCTCGCTTGCATTTTGATATTCTCTTTATCTATATTGGAATACAAGAAAATGTCAAGTTAGAGGAATATATAGAGTTCTACCTAGGTATTTTATGTAAATCACTTGTAATGATTGTATGACTTGTAAGCTCAAATTTTTAATTGATGTAATAAGAATGAATTATACTTTTGTTTAGAATATTTAAAAATACATCAAACAACAATGGCTACCATGTGAGTTTTCTTCATGGAAACTAGAATGAGCTCAACATAGATGGATCTCTAAATTCTTATGTTGGTCGAGTTTGTTCTAGAAAATCTTTTCCACTTTCCTAGTGAAGGTCGTCAACTGAGTTTTAAAAATAGAAAATTGACCCATTCACCTAATTAGGCTTGCTACTACTGCTTGTAGGCTAACATTTTCCATAGGAAACATAGTCGATTGCGTTGTAGTTGTAGAAATATGCAAATAGAAAAATAGCCATTAGTGATGGATCAAAAGTGGAAATGCACTTATTAGAGGTATACCTACTCCTCAATAAACTTCTAGAACTCTTCTAAATAACTACTAGGCACCCTTAACTATAAATATGACCTTTGTGGGAGATACCTAAGGTTATAAAGCGGCCCTTACTCCATATCGAGAGAAAGTGTCTCATAGAGTCCCTAGTCACACCCATGAGCTTCCACACTTTATAGATCAACTAAAGTCAATATGTACTTCTAAGAGAGCTAGTCCTAATTATCTATTGTGAATCTCCCCTTTATTCCAATATTTTTTTATTATAAAGTTTGATTAAACCTATTCCTTTTCTAAGGATCACACGGGTTATGAATCTCTAGGTATTTGTAGGTATGATTCTTTTAAGTTTATTGGCTTGTTGTCCCCAAAAAGGAACTTACTTACTCTTTATATGAAAAGAGAGGTCTCTTGGTGTATGCTATTATGATGGAATACAAGGTGGTATACATGGTTTAAAATCCTAGAGGTTAACCTAAGGAGGTGGTGGGAGCTTTGACATTTGGAGCCAAAAGCACACTAAATACTTTCCTTCCATTTGTGGTTGTTCAGTTTATTTCTTCCTTTCTTGTTTTACTTAATGCATTTAACTTGAGATATAATTTGAAGGCCTTCAAGTTTGATCTACATTTAATATCTCAATCAATCCCTTTGAGTGTATAGATCATGTAAGTGGTCTAAGAAAAAGGTACTCTCTTAGAAAATAGTCAGATGAGTACGACAAGATGGGTGAAAACTTGTTTGGGTCACTCTACCTTAACGGAGGACACACCACCTCTGATTGGTCTTCCATGAGACCAACTACCAATATTGGAAAAAGTGTATACAATTCTACATTCAAGGCATAAGATTTTGGATGTGGAAGACAATTTCCCTCTCCTACATCATGTTGAACAGATACCTATATACATGGGATGATACCACAATATAGAGATCTCAACCAAATGGTAAGGAAAATAGTATCATATATGTAAATCTCTATCCATGTGAGCACAACTGTATATCTTCTTTTGAGATGGTGATGAACATATGGTAGAAATTATCACGATGCATGAAAAAATGGAGCAAGTGAAATAGTTTGTAAATAAAAATGTACAACATCAACTTGAGTTGTTCAAGATGACCAATACCAAGTTCATATGCAAGATGCACTCAAGATTTTACACCAACATCAATTTTCTTTGAGCTCTCAGGAAGCATTTTTCAATTCAAAGATCAATGTGTCAAAATTCTCCTATCTGTCACCTACCACTTTGAGAAGAACGTGACAAACATAGAGGAGTCCTCAAACCTCCAAAATCTTCAAGTAGAAAACCTAATAAGTAACCTTTAGTTAGGATAAATGCAATGCTAGGTATAAATAATCATATAGGAAGAAGAAGGCTATTTTCTTCAAAGCATAAGAGTCCTAATCAAGTGAATATCACTTCTCAGGTGGTTAAGAAATAATGTATACTAAGACAAAGACATTGAAGAGAAACTCAAACTCCTCTTCATGATGTTATGTATGTGGTCAAAAGGATCTTTAAGAGTGAATGCCCAAAGATGAAAAATTATTACCACCACAAGATCCACAAGAAGTACTATAGTTTGAAATTTCCATGTTAGATAGAAACAATCATGGTGGAATGGTGTATAATTCACGAAAAATGGGGATTTTGGGATGGTAAGGGGCACAACCCTACTGGCTACCATAGTCTAATGGCATGAAGTTGGAACAACTGTGATGGTACCGCAACTATGGTTAGGAGGATGGAGGGAGATCATTTATGTGAGAACGATCATGCCCTTGTTTGACTGACATGAATGTGGTAGGTGAAACAACGTACTAACCTCCACTTGCCATGATTGTTCTAGTTAAAATGGTCATGTTGGACGGCTTATGAAATACTTGCAAAATTTGTGATTTCCATGTGATTGGGTAACTAAGAATGACAAGTAAAAGAGAATGGACACAAAGGAGAAGAAAGGCAAAAAAGTAACCCAAAATTCTCCTTGGGACTCTTTAAAGCTTAAAGAAGGTTATGTGAAAGTGATGGGGCTAAGTGAAACATTGAATTCGTTGATATATCAGGTGAATGTGATGAGGTAAGTGAGGTAATTCTTAATTAACTTTATAAAGATGCTTTAATTGGTTTGATACTTGCCTCGCATAATTCTTGGTGTTTGTAAGGCTAAGAAGAAGGAACTTGCTAATACTTTTGGTACTTTGTACAATGAAAAAGATGAACTTTAACATTTTAACCTTTATTTATTAGAGGATATTGACAATCTTAAGAAACATAACCTAAAGTTCATTTATATTAGAAATGAGATTGATAACAACATTTATATTAGTTAAGTAACTACACTCAAATCTAAATATGTTATTTTGCTTGCTAAGGTTAAAGATTTGTAGTCTCAACCCATCATGTCTAGTACAAAAAGAGATATTTCTTCCTTATGATATAAAAGGATTCATATTTAACTAAATTTGAATGTTTGGAAACTAATCTTAAATAAGAAAATGATGATATTTCTATACTTCCCTCTGCTATGGCCTCTTATGATAATCATTTTCTTAGAGATTCTTTATAAAATTTTATCAAGGGTAGGAAGAGACTTAATAAAATCCTTCATCGTGATACTAAAGAAATGGTATACATGTTATTTTATAAGATGGTATCTGAGGGAAAACAAAGAAAAAGGACTTCTGACATTCCATGGAGAATCCTATAGTCCAAAAGATAAGTATGCATATATTTTATGTCAGAAAAAGGATCATGACTCTACTAATTATCTAATGATGAACAAGAGGACCCCAAAATATATGGTTTAGATGACCAACATTAGGCCACTTGTGAATGCATTCTAGATAAGTTTGCTCCAAGATAATGATAGGAGTGAAAAGCTATTTCAATTAACCTAAGAGGAAGATACGTGCCCCAGTCGCATTTGGTGACAATGGTAAAGGTAAAGTAATAGATGTAAGTGATTTAGTTTATTCTTTGAGCATCAAGAATGTAATACATGTGTAGGGACTACATAATAATCTTTTTTTTTATAACGAGGAACCCCTCCTGGGATCGGTCACTATTGGACCCCACCCAGCCAAGGGTAAACCCCGTAACTAGCTGCGTACTTGGGGGTACCGCGACACACTTAGTAATGTGGGGCCTTTATTACACCCCAAGGGTTTTCGCCTAGAGTCGAACTCGGGTCCCTTCATTGGGGATTGCCGAGCCACACCACTTGGGCTACTCCCTTTCCCCCGACTACATGATACTCATATCATGTTTTATTTACTTATTTAGGATAATTTTTGGTATTTTACTTACAATCAATGTTTTATACAAAGGGAATTAGGAATGGTGATTTATATACTATTGTTCTTATTTTTCTTAAGGATGTTTTTGAAAAAATCTTAGTGGTAGATAAAATGATGTATCACTTTTCCATAGATGACTTTTCATGTAAATATGCATCCGTTGAAGAAATAAAGCAAATATGACTTAATAAAAGGACTTCCTAACTTGGAATATGAAAAGGATGATGAATGTCAACCTTGCACATGGAAAGCAAATAAAAATATTCTTTCGATTCTAAAGGGGTTCTCATATCTAAGAGGGATCTATAATTTCTTTACATTGATCTATTTGGAGAAATGCACATAGAATCATTTAGAGACAAAAATTATTGTCTTGTGATTATTGATGAAGTGTATAGGTTTACTTGGACTTCCTTTCATATTGTTGATAGTGATACTCTTATAACTTCCATGTTTCTTTGTAAAAGTGTAGAGTATTAAACTTCTAGTATAATTATTTCTACCCTTAATGACCAAGGAGAATATCAATATGACTAATTTGAATTATTTTGTGATGAATCTAGTATCATGCATAACTCTCTTTCCTTCAAACACCTTAACAAAATAGAGTTGTATAGATGAAGAACTGGTTTTTTCATTAATGGCTAGGACAATTATATTAGAATATAATACACCAAAAACATTGTGGACCGAAGTTGTAGATACCACAGGTTGGTTCAAAATTGAGTTTTTACACAGAGTATTTGAGAAAAACAACTCTACGAGTAATGAAGGTAGAATTTCCTCTATGGATTTCTTTCACGGATTTGAATGCCCTTGCTTGTTCTTAATATCAAAATTAATTTAGATAAGTTTGATACTAAATCCTATAAAGCTATATTTCTTGGTTATAATCTACCTATTTGAGTTTTCCTTTTTTATAACAAAAAGCATGTTAGGATAGAAGAATTTAATAATGTGAAATTTTGTGAACTAAACCTTTTATATCTACTGATCTTATTTATGATGATGTGCAAGGAGATTTTATCTTAAAATATAAAGAGTTGCACATCACCAACAATGTTCAAACAAAAGGTGGTTGATCAAGAAGTGCAAGCTGAAAGATCCCAAGATGAAGAGAATAAAGATATATTATCCATATATTTGTAAAGAATCATCCAAAGGATGTCATCATTAGTGACCTCTTGGAGAAATTAAAGACAAATGCTTATAACAAGGACTAAGAAAACTTTGCATTCATTTTACAACTAGAGATAGAGTCCACCAAAGAATCTCCTCCAGATGATGATTGGATCTTAGACATGCAAGAGGAGCTTGAGTAGTTTAAAAAGAACAAGCATAAACACGGGTACATAGACAAAACATACAAATATAAAAGATACTAAGTGGGTATACTAGTTGGACAGACAAGGATTTCAGGTCTCTCATGTAGAGTTAGATTTAGATGAGTATGATGGAGGAGCTTATAATCTCTTGTAATTCAAAATAAAACAAAACAAGTACATAAACTTCATCAAAAAAAGAAAAAATACACCAGTAAACTCATCAAATTGTTAGGGGTGAGGAATTACAAACTGAATGCACTTCCACGTACAAAAAACAAAGATTGATAAGTATGAAGTGAGAAAATAAAGGTATGATCATAGGTTATGTTTTGAATGATAGATAAAGTTCTCCTTTGATCTTTGATGTGCACACTTGTAATGATTTATATGACTTGTAATTAATCAGAAACATGTCATAGACTAATTAGAAAGGATTATAGTTCCAGTGAAGTTACTTGGAATTGGCTCAAACATCAAGGGCCCTCGGCCATGTTTTCTTCATTGGAACTAATCACTAAATTCATGCAACGGTTGAGTTTTTTCTAACAAAACTTCATTGATCAATAAAAGGACACATGCATGTGAAGGCCATTGACGAAGTTTTCCAACTAGAAAATCGATCGACTAACCTAACTAGTATTTACTATCAATGTTTTCAGATTATTTTTCACAAAGGAAACTCAAAAGACTATATTTCATTTATAGTTGTTTACAAAGTCAAATATAATTGTTTAAGGTAGAACAAAAAAGGGATATATCTATATGTATATATATATATATATGTGTGTGTGTGTGTGTATATAGATAAATATATATATATATATATATATATATATATATATATATATATTTATTATGAAAAAGAAAGGCGTAGGGTAAGTGTGGCCCTAGGTAATGATAGCTAAGACCCTAGTAAGGTTGTTGGAACCTTGTCTTTAAAAAATTTTAGTAAAAGTGAGTTCTCTTAGTGTATGCCCTTATGGTGGAAGACAAGGTGGTATTCAAGGTTTGCATGTCCTAGAGGTTGACCTCTCTAGAAATTAGAGCTACAATCAATACAACTTGAACCATTCTAAATACTTTGTTTCATTTTCTGGTTGTTCAATCTCTCTCTTTCTTGATCGTTTTACTTATTTCATTAAAAATATATATATAATTGTAAGATATAACAAGTTCACTTGAGTTTTTAGTAGCTTAGTTCACCCCACCCTCTTGATATTGGATCTGACACATATTCAAAACACATTACATATAGTCAGTCAATGAATGCCACATTGACATCACATTGAACGTCAATTGAGAATGACAATTGGAGAAGTCACTAAGAGACACATTATAGTGTTGCATAGACCTGAAGAAGATCAATATCAACATAATAAAAGATATATAAGTTCCTATACAATGATATATTCTCTAACTCTTTTTTTCTTTAGTTTTGGTATTAGTAATGGACCTTATCTCTACTCTAGATGGCTGTTATAGTAATGCATACATGAGAATCTAGTTCCATCTCTAAATGAGGGGCTATGTACCTTGATCATTCTACTTGTTTGCCATAATTATCATACTATATATCATTCTACTTACTCCTAACATCTTTCTTTTAGTATACAATGACTCTAAAGAAAAAACATGAGAGTGGCATTATAACCTGGTAAAGAGGATACGCCCTTACCCAAAAATTGGAGAGTTGTTCTAAGTCGTTCAGATTGTTGTGTTATGACTTGCATTTCTTGATAGTTATCCCCAAGAGAGGTGGTTGTCTATTAAATCTACATTCTTTGTCTAAACTAAAGAGAATTGGGTATGTAATCTTGACAACTGCTTGGTTAGTAGTTATCTATGTTATTGTGATTATGGTGGAATGAGTAGTATGGTTGAGGTGACTAAGGCCCAACATTGTTATTCCTCTTTGATAGTGCCCTATTGTTCCTTTACTTTCTGCATTTCACTTGTCTATTCTTAGAAAATAACCAAATTCTTTTGTGTCATTTCAAGAAAGCTGATATAATGCTTCTAGTAACTCATATTATTTTTTGAAATCCTTGGGAATGATCCTAACTCCATTGTAATTGATATTATACACTTGCAAGAGAAATCCTTCTATGTTTGATTTGATAAATGTAAAAGTTTACATTCATGTAGGGTTTGGTAGTTAGCATTCAATTGGATTGAGCACTGAAAACTTGCATGTTCACATACATGCTTTAGTTACCATTTATTTGTTTATAAGTATTTTAAGTGAAAGATATTGAATTGATGTATTAAAATGAAATCTATGTCTAAGGACTTCAATTTCGTTATATCATGTATCAAAAATAGGATGTGTGATGGGGAAGATTGATAAATCTAACCATATATAACACATTTGCTAAATGTAGAAATCCATTAGTGAGATGATAATGCACATGTGATGTGTGACAAGAACCAAATACATCACGTGTAAAATAATAAATTCAAAACCCAAAAGAAAAGCATGTGATTATCTATCCTTGGGCATGATATATCCAATACAAAGCATGCTTCATTAATCCTTACCACTACAAGGTGGATCTTTCAAATCCAAGAGGTTGCTATAAAGTTAACTATCTAGGACTCAATTCTCAGTTCAAATCCCCTAAAGGATCTTATCACAATGAAAACGGGTAGAAATAGTTCAAGAACACCAGAAACCAAAAACTCGATGCAAACAAAGGCTATAACAATACTCGTTATATATCATTATAAGTTGAGACAACATCACTAACCCAAATAAGGTATATATATATAAAAAGATATACATTTATATATCACAAAACATTTTAAAAAATGGATAGAAAATTGAGAAGTTATGAATTAGGGCAAAGTGGTGAGCACATAGCTTCATCACATGATTTTGAGTTCATGAGATCCATATCCTGGTCATTTGAATGCCCAGAACATCATGTCACAAAGCACTAGTGATTAGTGAAGTTGAGTGATGTAGAACAAATCCCACTTTCAGAGTCAAGTGCCTGATAACATATTAGGTTAATTATTTATTTTAATATGTTTTCAGGATTTAATGTTTAATCATGAAATTGTTTCAATTTAAGGAGCTACATGAAATGATAGGGACTTATTTGTAAGTTATTATTTTATTAGGTTTTAATTATTGTATAGTTGGGTCTTGAGAGAAAATAAGCCAACTAGGCTACCTTCACATTATCTATATAAGCCTATGCGCAAGAATCTTATCTGGGAGAGTTAAATTATGAATTGAGTTCTTGTTTGCAACATAGCGTGCTATTCATTTCAATGTCAAATAAGTATTTCTTGGTTTTCTCTTTTTTCTTAGTATCTTCCACGACATGGGAAATCTTCAATATTTACTGACTTGAACCATGATGCATGATGAGAGGATCAACACTAGATTTGTAAAGTAGAAGAATGCTTGACACGCTATAACAAGTGGTTTGACCACTTAGAAGCTCTAGTTTTGTACATGCAGCAAGACATGCATTCATTATTTGAGCATTTTAAAGGGCAACATGTAACATGACATCCACAACAACATCATTACATCTCCACTTAGATGAGAATGTTAATTGGTTTGTTATTGCTAAAGTTGATTTATAAGAAAAAAGAATGATGCATATGCTACAACTTCTCTACCACTAGTCACGTCATCATTAGCAAAGCATGACACAGTTCTTAAGGAATTTGATGTTACATTCTTCCCATCAAGTACAGTTCTCAAAGGCATTTGATAATTTATTTTTTCCGTCACTAGTGCATGCATGTTCGGGCATGAATAGATTCATTGGATTGTGGAAATCTGATGTTTGTTCAACTAATCTTCTTTGCACACAAACATGGAATTGTTTTCTATCATCAACTCTTTGTTTTGATCTTGAGACTAGATCTTTGATAGAGATTTTTTTTGGCTTAATTTTTAGTGCAAATTTTCTTTTAATATGTTTAGTACACAACAGAGTAGACTTTTAATGTCTTCATATACCAATTGGGTAAGTGGTTTCATAAATTTGAGATCAAAATGATTTTGGAGATAATACATGCATGTTTCATGTACCTAGATATGTGACATTTAGGAATAATTAATTTATTGACCAAATAGTGGTAAATTGGAACAAAAATTTAATGGAATGTAGTTTTGATGATGATAAAGCTATGGTTAAAGTTTCAGGATGATTGGATATAGGAAGTTATTTTGGTTTGAAAATGATGAAATGATGTGTATATCTGGGTATTCTTAACCAAGGTGTATGATTAATATAAGAAAAGTACTGGTGCTAGATATGTATCATAGGTCCTTATTATGAATTAGTATCAAAACCTTGATCCATACGCTAGCTTGAGATCTAATGGGGCCTTTGTTTTAGTGGAAGCCACATATTGGATCCTTATTTATTTGTTTTGGACTCTCGTATGACATTGGATGGCTTTACAGTCATCTTCTTCATGGAAGATACAACAAGGTTGTGGCAAAGGCCGATCACAATGTGGGATCCTAGAGATCATGGGTTGAGTCACATCTAAGAGTGGAGAAGTAACTTTTTCTTGTCTAGTCATATCTAAAAAGCCCTCTTCTTCAGGAATGGGTGTGAGAACAATGGGTTCTCACCCTCCCTTTCTTTTGTATCTCTATCCATTATTATGGTAAGTGGCCAGAGGTAGGAGATAGAGATAGGGGTAGTTATAGAGGAATAAAAGAAGGAAAAAGGAAGAGAAGAACCAATGGAGTTGATTTCACATAGTTTTGTGCACTCCATTGGCCCTTTCCCTATTCGACCAGCACCATTGAGGCGGAGGAGAATGTGGTGCTCATGACTTGGGCATAGAGTGTCTCACTAAGAATGAGTACCATGGATTAGTTTTTTGATGATTTGTGGAGCTTTTAGAAACTTTGAATGCTGGCAAGAATAAGAGGAGGCTTTTTGCCTCTTTTAATCTGCCATGGCAGCAAGATGTTGTGACAACCTTCTCTGAGCTACAAGAAGGAGGTAGCAATCTCTATCTAGAGAGACTAGAGGAGTAGATTAGTAGAAGTGGTCTGAATGGAGCTATTAGTAAGAAAAGCACGGAAATGAGGACATGGATAAACACTTTTCCTTTCCAGAAAGTCCCTTGTGTGGCGGCGGTTCACGGATAGAGTAGAGAACACATTCTCATGTGTGAGAATGCAAGAGATGAGGAGGAGAAGGACCATCAGGTCCACTCATTGGACCACACAACCCAGTCACTGAATTGATCACCTCAAGCAAGGATCAACACAACCTTTATATCAATGTGGCAATATTTGATTGTCCACAAAAGGTAAAAAAACTAGAAAATGTATATATCTTATATAACTCATAGCTCGTTTAACCAAAAAATACAAACAAGATATCAAAATTCTCAACAAAATGAGTAGAACACCATAGAACCCTAATATTAGAGTTTTGGTGTATAAATATAGATGATATCATGTAAGACACATAATACTCATTTCATGATTAATATATATTAAAAATTGAAAAAAAATCATGAGAATACATCACTAGTTTAGAAACCATGTATAAATTTATATGATGTCATAAATGTGTATGTTCAGTCAAGAAATCATGTAAAATGCTTTATATAGTGAATTAGGGCTATTAAGTTCACATAAAATGAAATAAATATGTTTATGCTCAGTAAATCTTTAAATTTGCAGAACACGTTAGTAGTAGTACATGTAACCTTATGTGGAACCAATACATCAGTTTTACACACTGAATTCATCATGAACATATGATGTTGACTCTTAAAGAAAGGTTTACAATCCTAATATGATTAATATATATGAAATAAGGTTAATATGTGCACATAATGGAATGAAAAATGAATAAAAATTAATTAATCCTAATTTGGAACACAATTGGAAAATAATATCAATAAAATAATTATAAGAACTCAAGATAGGTAATGATGGAAATATCATAATGACTAAGACGAATCCTAAAATAAATTATGACTAGGGTTAATGATGAGAACTTGATGGTACATGTGATCTTGTATTAATTAGGATTGACCAAGGTTGTAGTTGACCTCAAGAATAAGTCATGATTAGTATATCTCGATTCAAGGTATGCTTTACCTCTTAAATGTCCTAGTATATAGTATGGTTGTATTATATGTGTATAAAATACATGGCATTTGGTATTGGTTCATATAATTATTGTTGTGTATCACATTCTTTGAATATCTTTATATATAGTCTTGAACACATGAAACATAAGATATCTAGTCCATTATATGATAGCACTAAATCTCTTTGGTAGAATAGTGCATTTTTAAAAGTATTAAATCTATTTGGCAGAATAGTACATGTGAGAAGTAAATCCAATTGGTTGAATAGTGCATTTACAAAATACTAAATCTCTTTGGAATATATGTACATGTGAGCACTGAATCTCTTTGGTAGATAGTGCATGTAATTGATCAATTTTAAATATAATGGAAAGTCATGATAAAATATGTCTTTGGTTGTATAAATTAAGATGTTTAGTTTGTAAGATTTTATCTTAGATATTACTTCTAACTTGTAGATTGAACTTATTGCCAAGTCATAGTATTAAAGAGCCATAAGATCTTTTAGCATACTCAACACGATATATTATCATACAGTGTTGATGTGTACCACATGTAATCTCTTCTATATGTGATGTGGACATGTGACCTTGAAGAATCGGGATAGTTGAGAGTTGTGTGGTGAGAGGATGTGCATGTGGACCTGTTGTCTAAAGATCCTTTTTTGAGGTAGTATATGCATAAGTAAATGTTTCTAGTTCAGTGTGTTATCTAAAAAGTTTTAATAAACTTTTTGTAATTATATGTTGAATGGTGGAGTTTGTGTTTTATGATTTGTTCTTGTTCATGTGCATGTGCTACTTTGGTTTCCTCTGACTCCCTTACTTTTCTTCATTTTGATATAGTGTGTGGTGTTGAAACTAAGATTTTTTCTGAAGTGAGGATTTCAATTTGGACGTTAAACATGTGCAAGGTTTAGAAAATCTAGAGACATCACAAGATCATTCACAGTGGAAGTGACTAATGCAAAACAAGTCCCACTTTTAGATCTAAGTGCCAAAGACCATATTAGGCTAATTAGTTATTTTATTAAGTTTTCATGTTTTCATATTTAATCATGCATTATTTCAATTTTAGGAGCTACATGTAGGGGTAGGTACTTATTTGTAAGTTCTTATTTAATTAAGTTCCAATTTTTTTGTTTTTGTTGTCTTGAGTGGAAACATGCCAATTAGGTATTCCCACACGTTATCTATGTAAGCCTATGAACGGGGGCCTATTCTAGAAGAGTTAAATTATGAATTGAGATTTTTTTTGCAACATGGTTTCTATCACTAAGGGTTGGGTTGGAACCAATGAGGAAAATGCTTGACAAAGAGAAGGTGGAGAAGAATTGGGTGGTTGCATGAAGGTGTGGGAGAAGTTAACTAGATTTAAGTTGCATCTACATATAAAACTCAACTCCAATAAAACGGAGGATGATGGAGCTTGATTCTATGAAGGGAGGGCTTCATAATTAATAGGAGGATAGAAGGGTTGTTGGAAAGTCATACATGGTGAGAGGGCATCTCGATTTATATGGGTATTAGGCTAGATACCTCTTCCAATTTTTATAATGATGGAACAAAATAGAAAAGTGGGTATCCTCTTGGAGGGAAAATTTTCTTGTGTTTAGGATCAGAATAAGTGTGTCAGATAGAGGCAAAAAATGGAGGAAGAATCAAACACAATCATGAAGAGGGGAGGGAGGCCGCAACATGGAAAGATCACAGACACTGCAAGGATAGGACTAGAGGTAAATGACAAGACTTAAGCCATATGTTTTGATTTGGGTAAAAGAAATAAATGTGCCTATAAAACCAACCATCTGATTGAAAATCCATATGCATAAATATGAAAGTAACACTATTAAAGATACCTAGTAGAGTAAAATGAGGTTTAAATCAATAAAATCTTAGTTTAAATTTTATTAGAATTATAAGGTTTTGGTCATAAGACACCAAGTTCTAATAACTTTGTGTCTAATTTTTGTGTTTCTGAACGCTTGTGCCCATTTTTTCATTACACATTGTGTGCCCAGTTATATCATTTTGCACCCATTTTTTGTCACTTTGCACTCGATTATGGTGATTTTGTGTCTATTTTTTGTCACTTTGTGCCCAGTTATGATCATTTTGCACCTACGTTTGGTCACTCCACCCTCATCTATTACTTCTCCCCTCACTTCCATCCTCTTCACACATCTCACCCCTCCTTTGTCCCATCTTCCCTCCTCATTTCTCTCTACTTCCCTCATATTCATATATTTCTTCTCTCCACACTTTCATTATTACCATGCTCAATTATCTCCTCTTCATATGCTATTTCTCTCCTCAATTTCCATTACTTCCCTCCTCACTTTCCTCCACTTTTGACATTACTTCCCTCCTTACTTTTCTACTCTCCTTCCATTACTTTCCTCCTCTTTTCTGATTACTTTCCTCCACTTCTCCATTACATCACTCCTTAGTTATCTTATCTCCTCCATTACTTCCTTTAATTCTCTATTACTTCCCTCCTCATCCCCATTAATTCCCTCCTCACTTTTCCCTCTTCCCTCCATTAATTCCCTCCTCACTTTCTCCTCTTTCTATCATTCATCAAGAGTTGCATATGATTCAATTGGCATGACGACCTACCTAAATAGTCAAGATTATGGGCGATCAACCAAAGCAGACTCATGACTTGATGAAATATGGATCTTGACCCCCTATAAGATTGTACGCTGCAATCTTCCGAATTGATGGTGAGGGATATCAATTTGAACAAAATAGTGGGAGCAATTATTAATTAAAGTTCTAATTATATCATCAACTTTTAAAATCAATCAAATAAATCAAAATTGAGTTTTGGACTAAATTGCATATATTTCCTTTTGTACAAATAACAACAAACAACAATCATTTTTCATTGCGATCAGTCCTTGAAAAGGATAAGATGAATGGGACTAACTTCCACGACTGGTTTAGGACATTGAGAATTGTCCTCACTCAAGAGCGAAAGCTCTATGTCCTGGATACTCCAATTTCAGAGGAACCTGATCCTACCGCACCAAAGGCAGAAAGGAATGCTTATAAGAAGCATTCTGATGATGCCATTGATGCAAAGTGCTTATTGTTGTGCTCCATGAACCACGAGTTGTAGAAACAACATGAGAACATGGGTGTCATTGAGATGATTTAGCATCTCAAGAACATGTATGAAGATCAAGCATGATAAGAGAGATATGATGTCTCCAGGGTGATGTTCAAGTATGTCATGATAGAAGGAGATCCAGTCGGTCCTCACACGCTCAAGATGATTGGGTATGTGGAGAACCTGACGAGACTGGGATTTCCCCTGATGCAAGAGTTGGCTACTGACGTGATACTGCAATGGTTTCCAGAATCTTACAGTCAGTTTGTGATGGACTACAACATGAATAACTTTGACAAGCCATTGACAGAGTTGTTGGGCATGTTGAGGACAACCAAGACACAAATGAAGAAGGACAAGCCTAAGTCTGTGATGATGATCAATAGCAAGAAAGGCAAGTCTAAGCGAAAGGGCAAAGGAAAGGCTAAGAAAAGTTCTGATGCTAGCCAGCAGCCCAAGTCGTCTTCAACTCTCAAGGCCAAGGGAGGTGTGACCAAGAGAGGCAATTGCCACCATTGTCAAAAGCCAGGACATTGGAAAAGGAATTTTCCACTCTATCTGGAAAAACTAAAGAAGAAGGAGGCGACAGACGTCTCCACCTAAAGGTGTCATGAAATAAACTTGTAACACTTTTAAGGTATATGATACCAAGATATAAAGTGTAACGCACTCAATAAATGGGGCAAGTGTTGCCGCCATAGATAGGTGTACTTTAGTTTATTTTCAGCCTTAAAGGCATGTAATAGAGTTATGAACTGCTATTTCATATTTGTCAATAGATAGAAACACATTATTTTTGCATATTTTATGACAATGATAGCAATTAATAAAGTTGATGTTTCAATCTTTGTTGCAATGCCTTGTTTATCTTGTGGTACTTGGTATGCATAAGATAAAGTAATACCTAAAGGTTATTGATAAACTCAAACAATCAAATTAGCATAAATCATGAGAAATTCATTTCTAGTTTCCATATGATGGATAAATCTAGACTCTTTTGGTTAGAGAACTAGTAAGAGACATGAATTTCTTAGACATGATTAATCAATCTTCACTAGTGGTAGTGAAAGAATGATTATCCTATTAGGTATAATACATGTGATGTATTTACATACCTATTAGAGTTATTGCTAATACTTCAAATGATTTTTAGAGAAATACCAATATGAATATCTTGAAGTGTTCAAGAATATCATAGATGAAGTATGAATTTGGTAAAGTGTTAATTCTTGATGAGATCAATGAATGAAATACTTGGACCAAATGTTTGAGAACCTTATGATTGATTATGATAGTGTATCATAGTGAACTCATGACTAAGGCATGGTGATGTCTAAATCAACAAGGAGTCATACTCTAAGGAGTTAGAGGATGATTATCAAATAACTAAGTTCTTCTTAAATAAAGAATACCCCACACTAATAAAGGACATTAAGAATCACAAAGGGTTGTGAGTTCTTATATCCTTGACAAATGCACCTTGATTATCTATGTGATGAGTTGGTCATGTGATGAGTCAACTATCTAGATGAATATGAGGAACCATATTTTGAGTTATGGTTTATGACCATTACATCCTAAATAACTTCCATGTGAACCATAAGGTATGAACTTAATGGTAGCACCCATTGGGATGAAATCCATAAGTGCAAATGAGTCTTAAGCGTTAAGACACATGGATAACATTTTGACAAGGATGATTCTTGTTGATTGCAACTTAATGACTAAGAGATTTGGCATATGGATACTAAAACCGCATTCCTATGAAGAATAAAACAAGGATGTGTACGTGACACAACCTATAAGGTTTATGAATCCATTAATGCAAATGAAGCCTATAAGTTACAATGGACTAATCAATGTGACTGATTGAGTACAAGCAACTCAGAACTGTGATCTTTACTTTGATAATATAGTCAAAGGGTTTGACTGATATGACAAAGATAAAGAAGGGATCTATGATTTAGTGGGAGCATATTCACATTTCACATGTCGATGTGAAATGGAAATGTTATAGAATGGAAATCCAAAGTGGAAATTATCTTTAGGGAAGATAGATACTTTTCCTATGTGATAGGAATAGAGATTTATAGAGATAGTTCTCGAAAACCTCTTGACCTGAAAAGAGAGAGCATACATTGGCAATCTATACTGAAGGGTTCAGTGTGCACATATTCAGTGGGAGAAAACTTGTCCATGTTACATGGAGTTAGTATCCGAAGGCCAAGTATCCAATTCTTATTAAGAATGGAAACACTAAGGATAGATATTGATCTATCATGTATGCAATCATCCTATAATCTTTCATGTATGGACATAGCAAGAATAAAATGCATTCATCATCTTGTATGTAGGACATGACAATATGATGTGCTCATCCTGATAACTCGTATGTGAGACATGATGAGTGGATGTCTGTCTAGTTCCAGTAAGGGTTACTGGAATACCATAAGAACTTGATAAGTACTTGAGAAGTACTAGTTCTATGGAAATAAGGAAGGGTTCACTGTAAAGAGTTACACTGATGTGCACTTCTGAAAAGGATAGAAAATTAATTGCAAAATATATATGAGATATATAAAAGTGAATGTTTGTTGATAAATGAAAACGTTCCAATATAGCTGAGTATCCGTGTGTTAGAGAACATCAGTGGATGCTATATGGATCTAAGAGTTCATAGAGATGAACTTATAGTTATTCCGATCTTTGATGACAAGTAAGGAGTGCTTGGTCATGCAATGATGCTAAAGGTTAGACAAGGAATACTAGATAGCATATCACGGCAAATCCATCTCATACGTGTGATGTACAATGAAGAGATGAGAGACATGCAATTAATACTGACTTTGACAAGGTGTTGCCATAACTCACTATATTAGCACTAGAGCACAGTAACATGTGGGACGTGTTTGAAGATCACTAAGAATATGATTCAAGGGTGATTGGCTCACAGTGCAAGTGGGAGTCTGTTGGTATGTATGCCCTAAGAGCCAATCATGGGATGATTGGTGGGATACATTACCATTGATTTGATAAGCATCAAAGGCAAGATTCCAATTCTTTCTTGTTCAGTCATATGAGATAATGATAGAACAGATTGAATGTCTAGAGAATGACAGTACTCAATGATGTATGCTTTCAGGTTCAGGACCTGAACGATGAGATCATACTGATGCTAAGAGTTTGTACATTCTTATTATGTACCTAGTTGGATGTCATTGTGGGAGGTAGATAGACAACAATGACACACAAGAATAGATTGTGGTTTTGGTTGATGACAAAATCTCATTAGTCATGATATGGAGATATCAAACCAAACACATAGGTACTTGGTAGAGAACAAGTGTACCAGACAGACCCACCGTGAGTTTGACACATGGAACCATGACATCGTAGTCACAGTCAGTTCTCACAGTGATGGTGGTGAATGTGATTCTTTGACCTAAAATCACTACACTCAACATATGTCATTGGGTACACTTTGACATCATCAAACGTAGTCCTGAAACATGGGTTGTTATAAAGGTGATGATTGGGTGGCTTTGACACATGGGGCTTTTGAGGGGTGAGTGATAGATATGGGATTTGTCCCTCCTGAGGGAGTTTGATATCCATGGCCACTTGATGTGTAGGATTGAGATAGGCGTGCACACATGTGTGAATCAGTATGTGATATTGATTTCATACATATCTCCTCCAATCTACTCTGAGATTAAGAAAGTGAATGAACATTTACAGGATGACTGTTCCATGCCTTGAGTTCATTCGGGATATCAGTGACAAAGGAATTATACATTCGCTGTAACACCATGTACGAATTGTAGGATTGAAAGTTGTTCTCCAACTTTCCTTTTCACTTGGGTAGCACTGATGTGCGACTAGGCACCACTCTTTGCTTGTGAAGTCATAAGTGTTATGGACTTTCACTGCCAACGTGAAATGGACCTGTAGGGTCACACACATAGGATTTAACCTGGAAGAGGAGTTTATCCACAAACGATGTTTAGATTGATTACTAAAGGAGTTTAGTACTTCAATTAAACACTCAATCAATTGATAGCTCAGTATCATAGTGTTCAAGGTGTTGGACCGATTGATTAGAGTATCAGATTGATTGAAACTACAATTGACTGATTTTGCACAGTCTGCACTCCCAACCGATCGGCTCATGTGATGAACCGATCGACTCAAGTTGATGAACTGATCGGCTCAACTGGTGAGACGATCGACTCATGTGTCATGAGATGATCGGCTCAATTTTTGAACCAGTCGATTCATGTGACCAACCGAGATTGTTTGGAAAGTCATAAGACTATTTTGCAAATATAATTTGTTCCACTTGTATAGATTCAATTTGGATAGGGATTAATATTTGATTAATCAGAAACAAATATGAAAGTGAATTTGAGTTGGATCAGGACAACGAACCGATCGACTCAAGCATGAACTGATCGGATCAGAGCCCCAGACGATCGGCTCAGGTCCCAAATGATTGGCTTAGGGCCCAAAACGATCGTATCAGGGTGTGAACTGATCGGTTCAGCTGGCACAAATTGATTGTTTTGTGGAAAATCTCAAACCCTTCTACTCCTGCTTTAATCCCGCATTTCTCGGGGTAGAGAACCCTGTCCCATGAACCTCCTATATATATAGGGGTAGTGGGGTTTCTCAGAAACAACAACTTAGAACACCAGTTGCTCTGCAAAGTTGTCATTCTCTCTAGTTGTGGTAACCGAGAGAGCCTGATAAAGTGCTACCCGATAAGGGAGGCACAACAAGGGAAAGACAACTGTAGAAAGGCAACTGGTTGCAGGAGAGTGTGTCGGTGACTAGTACGCCGACAGGAGGGTGCGACTCCTTTCGATTCCTTATGGGATAAGGAGATCGGAGTTCCAGGTGGTCCGTGTGGACTACTTCAGAAGCGGGAGACTTTTGTCACTCGGAGGACAGCTGTCAATCCTGACAGTCTCGGTGAGACCAGGAGCTGCACAAACACTATCCAAGATCGAAGGTGAAGACCACGCAAGCCGTGAGGTAACATCGCCGAGCAAGCCTCGGGACAAGGTAAGTCTCTACAAACCATCCTTCCTATTGTATATACGTTGACAAGATTCCTTTATTCTGGGTTTGGGAGATTTTTTTGTTTGTTTCCGCTGCCTTCTCTGTCTCCCCTAAAACCCAACAAAAAGATGCTTGTTTAATATGACTTTGGAAAGTACAATGATTAAACATGGTGTTACATGATCATACATCCCTCCCTTGCATACAAGGCTAAATGTGGGACTTTAATTCCATATTACAATTTTTATACACTAAATACTTTATGATTGTTAAATGAGGTGAAATGATAGCCTCATTCATCCTATTCATGATTATCTATACTAATGTGATTCTACTTATTTTGATTTTTTCTTAGTAGATGAATTATACGACTATCTAAGTCAAGTATATTCCTTAATGTTGAATGGAAATCTAGGATTTGTACTATCTAATGTTACCTAGCTTGTGCGTTCATGTATGACACTGATGCTTAGATATTTTACCTAGTTAACTCTAGCTATGATCTTATTGGTTCCCATTCTTTGAATTAGGAATGAATAATGAGTCATGTCTGAATAAGCTCTAGTTGGGATGTTCCCTATCATAAACCATATTTAGAATTGTATTTATGATTAATAGTCTTTATAATTCTTCATGGTGTGTGCCTTTCGTATTCTTGATAACGTACATGTTGAATGGTAAATGTGTGGTCAAGGAAGACAATCATAAAGAAAGCATGTCACCTAATGATGGTATATGAAGATCTGGATGAGAATCTAGTATTAGAACCTAGACATGAATGATTACTAATTAATAATGCTCTTATAGAAAAGAGTAAATATTATATTAGTTATACAATGAATATATAATGAATTCTTAATGTGAATAGATTACACACGAATGACAAAATATGGATAAGAAAGCTAATATAATATAATTAAAGAATGAACATTAGAGATAACATGTAGAATGAGAGATGATGGAATTATGTAGTGTGATGATAAAGATATGTCTCTATGACATATGTATGTGTTATGGCTAGTAAAGTGGAAGGTTTATAGGTACCCACATAGGTGGGACGGAAACCCTAGTCTTGTATTTTAAGGGTGAGAGTAGTGAAGATGTGGCATTACTCTATTCAGTACGAATGAGTGAGTCGATCCCTAGTTGCACACTCCTATCCTTTGAGGAATGGTAGACCCTCATCATATCCCCAAAGTAGATATTGATGTGAGGCTTGGGATGCCAGACTATGGTTGTAACCCATGATGCGGTTTTACCACATTGAGAAGAGATGGATAAGACATGAGATTAATGCTTGTGAAATGTATGTAACAAAGATGCCTACAATATGAGATGATAGAAATGGACAAAGACATGATGTTTGTAATATATGCTTGGATGTTTATTCATTTATATTGTGTATTATATTCTTTCAATGTTACATAATTCTAGTTAGTAATCACGTTACATGAGAATAAATATCCCCTATATATGAAATCTTCTAAGTGGGAAGTACCCACACGATAAGGTGACAATACCTAATAAAATATGATGTGAATGTTTTTCAGGTATTGGAGTTACACATCGGATGAGAGTTTCTTTGATGTGGTATTTTTGTGGTTATCTTGATATAGGTAGAGTCCATGTACACCTAGAATATGGTGGGAGGGATTGTATTCTCAGTTTTTTTTTTATTTCATAATGGCTGAGATGCTAGAGATTTTGATGTAATAATGTGAAGGCGTGTTATATAAATATATTGTGTTAATTTCAAAATGACTTTGTATGTGTGGTGATTATGAGTTAGAGATCTGGCCTTCCATCATGTATTAATATGAAAATCTTAATTCTGATCTTATCTGGTTTAGGTTCAACTTTATGCTTATGCTTATGCTTCATTTGATTCTCTCAACAAGGATTTCTCATGTTTTATATCTAAGTGGTGCCCAATTTCCCATTATACCCTAACCTAAGGGGTTAATTAAGTTAAACTGGGAGGCAGGGAGTTCAATTATGGTCTATTATGTCACCTAAATCTTAGGGAATGAATGAAAGAGAATGAGATATTTTAATTCTATAGTGAACTACTAATCTTTACATCTAATTCTCTAGTAATTAGTTAGTAAGGCTTTTCTTGATTGTAAATTTTTTTAAATTTGTTTTATAATCTATCTTATGCTATAGTGAACTTATAATCTTTACTTCTAATTCAGTATCAAGTTTGTGTTATTATCTATTTTTCATCTACTTAAAAGTTAGGAAATTTTTGTTTATTTATTTAGTGCATGGAGCAAGAAAATAAGTTTATGTATTGTCTTACATATTTAGCAACTTAATGGGTTTGTAAGTACACTATACAGTGGCATTATAAACCCATAGTTTGGGGTCTTGGTATCAAAAGTTTCACTAGAGAGAGCTGAATATATCTAGATTAAGAGTTTGAGCCCAATCACAAAACCACCCTATGTTTTAGCATTTACCAACTCTTTTTTTGAAATCCTACAGTTTGCTAAGAGATATTTCATTATTAAAATTTTGACTTTTTGTGTGAATTTTCCACTATTATAGTTGTACATTTAGAATGGTAGAGGCATTGACTGGATAACAATATTATTTGAAAAAAAAATAGAAACAAAACAAAACATTGTATACTTTCTTTTCAATGTGGACACCAAACAAATCATGCATTGAAAATAAATTTCCTTATATCCATTGTTAAAACAAAAGGTATAAAATTTCAATTCACAATGTTTTCTATGAATATGATTTGATTTACTTCCTATTTGTTTGCTAATTTTTTATGTTTTTCTTTACATTATAGTTCTTAGTAATAGAATATAAAATGATGATATTGTTATTTATGTTAACTTAATGATATCTTACATGGATGGATTTAATAACACACAATAAAGTAACATTGAAAATTATGAAAACAATAGCATTGAGATAGTGAAACAAAAGAGTATGGCACATGAGATAAAAGAGGGGAATGATATATATTCATGGGAAATATTTTTTGGAGACTTTGCAGTTTAAAACACATATTTGGAGGTTTACTTGTAAGAACATAAAATAGTAAGCTAAAGATAATGTTTATTATATTCATCGATATTCTCAAAGGATACATTGAGGCATGGTATTGTCCTAAAGGAGACAAATTAAACATCACGATGGTGAAATCTCATAATTCAACTAATGATGATGATATTTTATAGCTAAAGATAATGTTTATTATATTCATAGATATTCTCAAAGGATACATTGAGGCATGGTATTGTCCTAAAGGAGACAAATTAAACATCACGATGGTGAAATCTCATAATTCAACTAATGATGATGATATTTTATAGCTATATTATCTAGAAGTAATACAAATTGATAACATCCAATTTTGTGGATATTTGAGTGCCTATTTTATCCTCATATTATTATCCTGACGATGTTTTATATAGATAAATCCATTTGTTTGGCATGTTTTAACACAACTACCTAGTTCCATCTCCTTGTTGATTTATTTGCTTAGGATATCACCAAAGGTGGATTCCATCTTGGCACCTAATGATAAGGCCACCCCTAAGTGGCCACCATTCCCAAATCAAGCAATCCCTTGGACACTAACTCAATAGTCACTGAGTGACATCCAACATCAACGACCATTGAAATTAGAGAGAAGAACAATGACCACCAATTCAGGCGATCGCCGAGCATCAATCCCAACAACCGTTGAAGTCGGTCCAAGCCAGAATCTATGGAATCTTGTAGTGGGAATCATCTTCATCAACCAATTGACCAACACCAATATCAACGACCATCACGTCTCAACGATCACTGAACCCACAACCTCAATGACCGATGAACTAGAGCACTCAGGGACCGCTAAAAGTTAAGTCAGTAACCTCAAGGCCCACACCTATAAATAGTCAACCACTTCATCCACGAAGGGGGTTGCGAGGTGGGAGAGACAAACAAATGTTGCCGCATTGCAGAGTCTCCATCCATCAGTCAATTTCATTATTCTTATATCTTTGAAGATGAAAGTCTAGAGGAGAGAGGGTCCACACCATCACCAACATCATTTGCCTATTCTTTGGAAGAAGGACTAGCTTCTCCTCCACATTCACTCTAGATCTAGATTTAAAGAAGACGTACATCCACCTTGGTCATTTGTAGTCACATGTGGTGTATCTCCCTTCTTCTCCTCTAGATATGTTCATCTGCCTCCATCTACTCCATCCATTTTGTCATTCTCTATCATGTATCATTATGCTTGTAAATCCATAATGCTACTCACCACCATAAGTGGATCAACACATAGCTTGGGTTGGGAGTAGCCACTAAGGCTCTCCCAACATGTAAATACTTATATCCATTAAATATGTGGTCTTAGCAATGATTATCTCCATACTCTTTATCTTAATGCTTAACTTGTATGATTAGCTACCATCTTGTGATGTTCGATTTTTAGTACCTCAAAAGAGTAGTACTACCCTTATCTAAGTGTTATGGAGTTGCATGAATGCATGAGAATGTTGGAATGCTTAAGCTAATGGTCATATGGTTATATTTGTAATTGTTTTTTTGTCATTTTGTGAGAGAGAAAACCTTATAATCTAGATCTATCCTAAGCTTGAGAGAGGAGGGAATAGACATATATGATGATTTCTTGTAATCTTGATAAGGGTGTATAATGGGAGTGAGTATTGCATGTTGGTGATAGACCTTAGATGGTGAAACCCAATCCAAGTTCCCACCCCTATTTGTTATATAACTCTTTATTTACATTTGTCTTCTTGTTTTACCCCTTGCTTTAACTCACTTATTTTACTTTGTTTGATTGGTTGGAGTAACACTATTACCTAAGGGATACCACAATTAATATACCTCTTCGATTGGTGTAACTGAGCCAAGGTTCTACATTTTTAGCACTTAACCCTCCTTGTCACTGTGGATCAACCCCGATTTACTACATTGGACCCCATATAATAGTTGCGGGGGCCAGAGTGTTAGGTTATAAATTTAAGAGTTTGACTACTCTAGATCTACTCTATTATGGAAGTGTGATTTAGGCCGATCAACTTTTTGGCACCATTGCCATGGACAAGGCAATTGGTACTATTGAGAACCCGAGTCTACTCACCATACACTCGTGCCTCAAGTCTAGCAATATACTTGACTACATTATTTTTAATCCACTATCTTTAACTATCTCAAAAACTTTATTTCTCACATCTAGTTTTTAACTCGACTGTGTGAACTATTTTAGGTAGTCTGAAGAGAAGTGGATGGTGAATATAACCACCCACCTGAAATCAACATGCCTCTGGGCATCAAGTAGAAAGTTTAAATCCAAGAGTTGAGAAACCTCGACCTCCACCAGACATTGAATCTGATCATGAGGAATACCACTCTAATGAGGAAGGACTTGAGAATCCACCTCATGACATACCGATACCACCCTATGATGAGGAGTGTGAAGAAAGATGCCCTAATGAACTACGTCGCCCTAGAGAAAGGACAAATGGGGTAAACAACAAGGACAACAATGACAACAATGACAATCATAACAATGATGATGATGAATATTATGGAGGCCCTTCCCTCTGGGAATTAGCTACTACCCAAACAAAGGAGTCGAGGTGCCTAGTCATCATTCCTGGATTCAATACTCCAAATTTCAAACTGAAGTGGGCCATAATCATCATGATATAGAATAAATCATTTGGAGGGTATTCCCGCGATGAAATCCCTTACGACCACCGGAACACCTTTAAAAACATTTGTGACACCATCAAGATGAAAAGGGTACCACATGAGGTGATTTACTGCAAGGGGTTTAACTTCTCTTTGAGGGATATAACATTTTCATGGTATCTTGCTCTACCCGACAAAACCATCAATGGATGGGCACCACTAGTAGATGATTTTGTCACAAAGTTCTACCCAATTGAGAAGAATATTAGGAATAGGAATAAGATTACTAGATTTATGCAGAAGCCTAGAGAGAATCTATATGAAGCCTAGGAAATATTCTATGACTACCAAAGAGACTTCCCTCACCACAACTTTGACAAAGGATTTTTGGTGACCACCTTTTAGAAAGATCTTACTTAAACTGCAAGAAACTCATTGAATGCAGTAGCAAGAAGTGGCTTCTTAGGGAAGAATCCCAGAAAAACTATGGTAATCATTGATAACATGTCTGCTCTGCAAGCTGATTTGGACTAAAAGAGGAGAAAGAGGTTCAACCAAGAAAGCAAAGTCTGTAGGACCAACCGTCAAGTCAAAGGCACTTGAGATCATAACAACTCAAATCCAAAAATCGCTTTAGATGTAAAGCAATTTAAAGATGCTAGTAGAAAAGGAAAATGAGAGGCTGAGAAAGTCATGAAGTGTGCGACCTGTGGGGAGGGAGGCCATGGAATTAAGAATTGCATTTATACTCAACCTTAGGAAGATAGTTATGAAGAAGATACTGAGAATGTTTTTTTATGTTAACTTTAAGAGGCCAGTCCATCATGGTTTCAATTATGGAAACAAAGATGCTATTGAGAATGCCCATCAGTTAAACCTCTCATTTAAAGGACCGCCTGGATTTGGGGCTGGTGGAGTAGAAATTGTGTTCACCCGTATACTAATTACCAGTAGAACAGAAACAATTATCAAGGTCAAGGAAATGGCCAAAGACAAAATAGAAGATCGAATAGGACAAGCTAATATCAGAATCATTTTCAGAACAAAATCAATAACCAACCAGACATGGTATCTAAGCTTTTGGAGTTTGCAAAGAGACAGACCACTGTAAATGAACAATGAACTCAAAGTGATATAGTCAACATAGGAATTCTAAACACCATGCAAACTCAAATGGGGAATGTAACAACTTAGATGATTGATATGCAAATCCATTACAAGGAAAGTGACCTGCAACTTGCACAACTGTAAGAGTTGAATAAGAGTCCATAGGGAAAGATACCATCTAACACAGAAAGTGCAAAAATGGCCACTCTCCAACCTGAAAAGATTCTAGAAGATCTGAATGGTAAGGCCATCTAAGAAAGCAACTCTAACATTGCATCATGGTCCACACTTGTTATAATAGAGGAAGCGCTTGTAGAGGAAGTGTCCACTAAGAAAGATAAAACTAAGGAGAAGAGAAAGGGTAAGAATATTGCTAAAGAAAAGAAATCTATCCCAGCTGAAGAAGCTTTTTCAAACAGAGATCTATATTCACTAAGAGTTCCTTTCCTCTATAAACTAATCAAGACCCACTTAAATAAAAGATATGAGAAGTTCCTATAAACTGTAAAGAAACTACACCTCAATGTACTGTTACTGGATGCTATCAAGGAAATGCCGACCTACACCAAGTTTTTTAAGGATCTGATTACAAAGAGGATAAGAGGAGACCATGTGGAGAATGTGAGGTTAGAAAAAATGTCAAGTGCTTTTATCCAAGCAAAGATGCCTATAAAGAAGAAAGATCATGGGGCATTCACTATTTCTTTCAACATTGGAGACAACAAGGTAAGGTATGGACTGGTAGACATGGGGGCAAGCATTATTCTTATATCCCTTACTCTAGCCCATAGATTGGGATTTCTCGTTATGGTAAAAACTGGAATGAGGATTTAGCTAGCTGACCACACATTCACAAAGCCCGTATGGATTGCAGAAGATGTCCCCATCAAGTAGGAGGATTCTTTATCCCATGTAATATTACTATAATTAATACAGTAGAGGATCCAATGTTCCCAATTATCTTTGGGAGACCATTCCTCTCCATAGGGAGAACACTGATTGATGTTGAATCCAGAGTCATAACTATTCAAGTGGGAAATGATCACATTGAATTCTATGTATAAGACTGCATGAGGGAACCTTCTCTTTTCAAATCAATTTATTTCATGAAAAGTAGTTATCAATTATGTGAGGAAGTCTAGGAAGATAATGCCATTGCTGATCCTCTTATGTGAGCATTAACAACCCAGACCCTAGTGTCGAGGACCCTAAAGTCATTAAAATTCTCGATTATCTAAACCAGTCAGAAGAGGAATACAATGATGATGAGGAGGAAATAGATAAAATAGCAAAATATGCCTCTCTTGAGTAAGTACCTGAGGAGAAAGAAGTGTTAAAGCCCAATCCAGAGCTGAAGCAACTCCCTTAATGGCTAAAACATGAATTTCTTGATGATGAAGAAAGAAATCCAGTCATCATAAACTCCACTCTAACAAAAGATCAAACGAAGAGATTGATAAGGGAACTCAAGAGACACAACAAGGTGATCAATTATTATGTAGAAGTCATCAAGGGCTTAAGTCCTCCTGTCTGCATGCATCAGATAAACTTGGAAGAGATTGCCAAACCCCTAGCTAAACTACAAAGAAAGTTGAACCAAATTCTTAGGGAAGTTGTTAGGAAGGAAGTCATAAAGTTATGAAATGCAAGAATTATATACTCGATCAGAGACAACAATTGGGTTATCCTAATTCATGTGGTACCAAAGAAAGGAGGAATGTCTATCATAAAAGGAGAGAAAGGCAATGAGGTAGAAAAAAGAATGGTGACATCATGGCAAGTGTGCATTGATTACAAGAAACTCAACGCCACAACTAGGAAAGAACATTTTTGTTACCTTTCATTGATCAAGACCTAGAACACCCGGTCCACCATGCATACTTCTATTTTCTGGATGGATACTCTGGATTTTATCAAGTCCCTATCCATCGTCATGATCAAGAAAATACTACATTCACCTATATTATGGCACCTATGCCTTTAGAAGGATGTCGTTTGGTCTATTCAATGCACCCTCAGGATCTCTATATTATGGCCATCCTAATGTGATTCCTCGATCCAAGAGGAATCACAGTCATCTAGGTCTACATCACATGCAACTTGTACAAGATGAACTATGTGCTTTGCCTTTACTGGGTTTGATCAACTCATCTCCATGATTGATCAGCTCGCCATCAGGCCGGTCGGTTGGGTGCCACCAGCCGATCGGTTGGCTCTTCCAGTCGATCGGTTCGTCTGGTCGTCGTGCATCTCCTCATGGCTGCCACACACTCATCTCACTCCTCGAACCGGTCATCTGGATCACCAACCGATCGGTTCATGCCTTGAACCGATCATCTCAGTCGTCTTCAGATTGTCCTCCGTTCTTTGACATAACAAGAAATAAAAGATCTATCCTATTTACATTTAAATTGGGAAACCCCGAGTTACATTTGGCGGGAGAAAAGGTAGGAAAGAAATCTCGAGTTATCTCGAGTTACATCAGGAATAAGGAGGTAGGGAATCAGTGCGTAGATCGAGATGCAAGAGACCACATTCAACCAAGCACACAAACATATGGTTTATTGGCCATAACCATGCTATACATCCACCACAAAACTCATTTAAGGGTGACGTGTATCGAGTGCATTCATATTACATATCATATATGTATATTGGGATTTGTGGATTTAGGATTGGACATGCATAAAGCCATCATTATTTGCATCGTATGCAATAATTAAAGGTGATAAACCAAAATCGATCACATCCATAATCCTAAAGTATAGAGCAGTTGGCATGGCTCTGATACCACTGTTGGGTTTTAGGGGAGACAGAGAAGGCAGCGGAAACAAAAAAAAAATTCTCCCAAACCCAGAATAAAGGAATCGCGTCAACGTCTATACAATAAGAAGGATGGTTTGTAGAGACATACCTTGTCTCGAGGCTTGCTCGGCGACGTTACCTCACGGCTTGCGCGGTCTTCACCTCCGGTCTTAGATGGTGTCTGTGCAGCTCCTGGTCTCATCGGGACTGTCAGGATTGATAGTTGTCCTCTGAGCGACAGAAGTCTCCCGCCTCTGAAGTAGTCCACACGGACCACCTGGAACTCAGATCTCCTTATTCCATAAGGAATCAGAAGGAGTCACACCCTCTTGTTGGCGTACTACTCACCGATACACTCACCTGCAACTAGTTGCCTTTCTGTAGTTGTCTCTCCCTTGTTGTGCCTCCCTTATCGAGTAGCACTTGCTTGAGCTCTCTCGGTTACCACAACCAGAGAGAACGACAACTTTGTAGAGCAACTGGTGTTCTGAGTTGTTGTTTCTGAGAAGCCCCCACTACCCCTATATATAGGAGGGTCATGGGACAGGGTTCTCTACCCCGGGCAATGCGGGATTAAAGTAAGAGTAGAAGGGTTTGAGATTTTCCACAAAACAACCAATCTGCGCTAGCTGAACCGATCGGTTCACACCCTGAAATGATCGTTTCGGACCCTGAGCCGATTGTTTGGGACCTGAGCCGATCATCTAGGGATCTGAGCCAATCGGTTCATGCCTGAGCCGATTGGTTCATGGTCCTGATCCAACACAAATTGACTTTCATATTTGTTTCTGATTAATCAAATATAAATCCTTGTCCAAATCAAATGTGTACAAGTAAAACAAATTGTATTTGCAAAATAGTCTTCTGACTTTCCAAACGATCTTGGCTGGTCACATGAATTGACCGGTTCAACAATTTATTCGATCATCTCATGACACATGAGCCGATCGTCTCACCAGTTGAGCCGATCGGTTCATCAACCTGAGCCGATCGGTTCATCACATGTGTCGATCGATTGGGAGTGCAGACTGTGCAAAATTAGTCAATTGTAGTTTTAATCAATCCAATACTCTAATCAATCAGTCCAACACCTTGAACACTATGATACTGAGCTATCAAATGATTGAGCATTTAATTGAAGTACTAAACTCCTTTAGTAATCAATCTAAACATCGTTTGTGGATAAACTCCTCTTCTAGGTTAAATCCTATGTGTCTGACCCTGTAGGTCCATTTCACATTGGCTGTGAAAGTCCATAACACTTATGAATTCACAAGTAAAGAGTGGTGCCTAGTCGCACATCAGTGCTACCCAAGTGAAAAAGAAAAGTTGAAGAACAACTTTCAATCCTACAATCCGTGAATGGTGTTACAGCAAATGTATAATTCCTTTATCACTGATATCCCAAATGAACTCAAGGCATAGAATAGTCATCCTGTCAATGTTCATTCACTTTCTTGATCTCAGAGTAGATTGGAGGAGATATGTATGACATCAATATCACATACTGATTCACACATGCGTTCATGCCTATCTCAATCCTACTCATCAAGTGGCCATGGATATCAAACTCCCTCAGGAGGGACAAATCCCATATCTATCACTCACCCCTCAAAAGCCCCATGTGTCAAAGCCACCAAATCATCACCTTTATAACAACCCATGTTTCAGGATTGCGTTTGATGATGTCAAAGTGTACCCAACGACATGTTTTGAGTGTAGTGATTTCAGGTCAAAGAATCACATTCACAACCATCACTGTGAGAACTAATTGTGACTACCATGTCATGGTTCCATGTGTCAAACTCACAGTGGGTCTGTCTGGTACACTTGTTCTCTAACAAGTACCGATGTGTTTGGTTTGATATCTCCATATCATGACTAATGAGATTCTATCATCAACCAACACCACAATCTAGTCGTGTGTGTCATTGTTGTCTATCTACCTCCCACAATGACATCTGACTAGGGACATAATAAGAATGTACAAACTCTTAGCATCTGTATGATCTCATCGTTCAGATCCTGAACCTAAAATCATACGTCATTGAGTATTGTCATACTCTATACATTCAATATGTTCTATCATTATCTCATATGACTGAACCAGAAATAATTGGAAGCTTGTCTTTGATGCTTATCAAATCAATCTTAATGTATCCCACCAATCATCCCATGATTGGCTCTCAGGGCATACATACCAACACTTTTTTTGCTGCACCAAGTGCCCTTCTCCTCCTTATTATTTTGTGAAAAAAAGAGAAGTGTATGTATAAAGAATATATACTGGTATACAAAGAAAGATATACAAAATTGTACAGTCGGTCAACCACCACTATAAAGGGCTCAAAGATTCTTCATTAACAAAACTACATCTATCATTAGACTCATAAAAATAGAATCCATATCTCTAGTAGTTTATTCAAAGAGTCTATTGTTCCTATTATGCCAAATAGATCCAATGAAAATATCACCCACTAGTTTAGTATCATGTCTAGTATGCAGAAGATCATTCCATCATCCAATCACTCTTCCATACAGTTTATAGTAAAGAGTCCACATAGAATAAGAATAAGAGCATCAATAATAAATATCAAGCATCCTTATCATGTTCACAACATAAGCAATAGTTGGATACAATGCATAACCCAAACAAAAAACTTTTACATACAATGAACATAAGAAATTAATATACAAGCATCAAAGATGAACATTGAGGCATCATGTGATCATTTCTCCTTTACCCCACCCCATTTCTATACTAATCCAGTTATAGGAAAGCATCCACTTGCCTTAACTATTATAATATGAACTCCTTCTTCACGTTCCAATAAGAAAATAATAGCAAAACACCTCCTTCTCCAATAAGCGACGTCCATTGGTCCACCAACAAGCCCAAATGTACCTTCTCCAAGCTTGGTCCTAGATAAAACACAAAGAAGAGGAGGTTGAAGAAGAAGGGTCAAAATGTACAAAAGAAGACCTCAAGTACACCCATCCATGGTTTCAAATAGAGAAGAAGAGAAGTTAAACAAACAAAAATAGCAAGGTAAACCTCTAAACATGTTCTTTCACATCTATAATCCCAAGATTAAGATTATCAAAGACAAATGAATCCATAACAACGTGGATTATCTTCTAGATCTCCCCTCCATGCTCTAGCAAGTCAAAGATATAGAAATGCAACTCTTTAATGTGACTTGATACAAAAAAATCCTATATACCTTGACAAAGTGAAAAAAATATCTACTTAATAGAAAGTTGCAGAGGGCTAGGGAAGTCATATGATCTCAAGAGGAGTTATCGTAACTATTAGAGCTATTGGGATGCATCATGAAAATTGGGGATACTGGAATGATAAAAACAAGTTTTGGGCCAGACAAGTCAGTCTGGCTAACTAGGAAGTTGGCCAATTGAGATGACTAACTTCTATAATGTTGCACAATCTCGATACCCAACCTTAGTCACTCAAATTTTCCCAAATTGGTCATTGGGATCACATCGACCTCCAAAATTTTCCTAAATTGACCCAAAGTCAAACAGTCTTCGGACATGTCTTAACAAGTCAGATTCCAACTCTATGTAACTTCTTATATTGCACAAAAAATCATGTTATGATTATCTAAACAAGTTTTATGCCCCTAAAAATGAATGTTATAATCTTTATTATAATAAACAAGATTAAATAATATCTATTATCTCTTTTCTTTTTGGAAAATCACATATCATGTCTTACATGTCTTGTTTAGACCCCACTTATATCCATTTCAAGATTCAATTATTTTAATATACATTGATGTTTTACATGAACATTATGCATCTACTTATTATTTAGACACATGCATAATCAAACTGGTCATCAGTATCATGTCAAAACACCTCAATTATCATAACAAAAAGGATCAAATATAAACAAAATAGTTTGATGAGGTAGACATGGACAAAAATTGTTATAAATCCACCATCCTTAAGAATTTCATTGCCAAAATATAAAAGAGGTGAAGGGATGAAATGAACTCTTATGACTTGGTCTTGGATGTGAAATATTATTTTATAAGAAATCCTCCATAGGTGATCAGACTTTCCTTAGACAGACACCCTCTAAAGTCATCTCCCCAAAACAGGTGACTATGATAGTGTTTACAAGTGGAAACCAAGTTCTACCCACTTGATCTGCAATGATTAGGGCATCACTAGAAAAAGAAGAAATAGATTTGACACCACCACCAACAATAGGAACAAAATATGGCATGCCAAGACCACCTCTCTCTACACCGGCATGTATCTACTCTGGTACAACATACTCAACAATCTTCTCCTAGCCACATGAAGCATCTACATAGGGTGTATCATTATAAACCTATCTTTCTTGATAGTTTCTTCTATAATTCTTATCATCAAATCTATCTCTACCCTTGTAACATTTTCCATAACAGTCATGAACTTATCATGCCATTCCATAATGAATATTCATTCTTGCATATCAGTTGCTAGAGAATCCTTTAAATGCCTATTCTTTTTCTCATTGGTGGATCCTAACTGAGGTAAAAAAACTCAAGAGAGTGCAAGTCATACCCATTCATTGTTATTTCACCTTATTTAAAATAATGAACTGTCTAACCTTTTCTATAATATAGAAATTGGGAAAAAATAAAGTTTAAAATTCCTTGAAATCAAATTATGTTAAAGACTAACCTAGTCTCTTGGACTCTTCCATAGATAATCAGTTAATCGCATTCCCCTTTCAGCAATAGACAACATGAAGAATCGTATCCTCCTCTAGTATCTTTAAGATACAAAATGCCTTATCCAAGTTCTTAATTTACATATCAGCTTTATTTGAGTGTATTACTCCTACAAAGCTTGTGTCTCCTAGCCACCAAAGATGCTCATAGGTCTTCTAAATAACTCTTTGTTTCAAATACTAACACAACCTTGCAGCTATCATTGTTGATTATGCATAACTGATTGAGAAACATCATCATATAGTTAGATTGATTCATAGGACCATCTTTTCATCCTTTCCATTGAGTTTCTCTTCCATTACTCATATTTAAAATAAAAACAATTTAGGTGATATGTCTTTAAAAGACCAAAACTCAGAATGAAAAAAAGGACAACATCAATTGGATGAATTCACTAGACACGGCCATCTACATATAAATATCGCCATCCTCAAACAAATAAAAACTCCACCCATTTTCCCTTACAGTCCCTGCATACTTTCTAAGCTTAAGCTCTAATACAAACTTACAGCACCTGCCTCTTGGTCTAACACAATTAATCCTATTGGCGAGGCTAGAAGAGAATAATAGTCACCACTTAGTGATCATAAAGCATGATATATGTTTATGAGACTATAAAAGTAAGCATAATCAAAAGCATAAACTCAAAAGAAACTGCATAGCTTCATCATCAAGATCCACATTTTAACTGCATGATACAAGGGAAAATTTCTTACTCTTAACTATATCTAATGAAAAGATTAGGTGATAATTAAGACATGTTGTTTGTGATATATCCTTTAGTGTTATCCATTTCTATTTCTTAGTATATTCCTACCATTATATATACATTTGATGGGTGTTCCATGTAATAAAACAATAAATATCCCCTAGATATGCTATTTTTGGAGTGCAAAGTACCCACTAGATGAGGCAGAGATACCTTAGAAGATAGCAATGTTTTTAGGTATTATAATTGTAGTGGATGTATGGTGCTTAAAGGTAGAGGTTTTATGGTTGTCTTAGTCTAGATAGAATGTCTTCACACTGAGCTCCTAGTGGGAGGGATTGTTGTGTAGGTTTTTTCAAATGATTGATTTCTTTGGTACATTGGAATAGTTGACATGCTAGAGATTTTAATGTAATTATGAGAAGTGTCTTCAAGATTCATATATACCAAGTGTCGAAACAAAAAGTTCCTAGATATGTTTACTTTAGCAATGAAGTAGAGACCAACTAGATATTAAGGGTGAGAAATTCAAGTTCTACTCTTGATTTAGTGATGGTATGTTGCATCTAGATTGATGAACTTGACTCCACAAATGAGGGCATGGTATGGAACAACCTTATTTCTACATGCATCCTTCATTTTGGTCATGAAGATGATACCATTTGGGATATTAAAGTGAAGAAAGATAAAATATTGAGGTGAAGTGGTAACATTACAATGTTTCCGGACTAACTTGGAAAAACTAGCAAAGGATATCATAAGAAATTGATAGATGGTGAAAACGATAATGAAAAACTAGCAAGTAATATCACATAATATCCAAGACGAAGAAGGGAAATGAAACAAAGATGGTATGGGATACTTAACCTTATCAGGTAATGGGTCCTGACGGTGCTTAGGCCCGTGAAGAATAGTGAAATTACTGAGTTGAAATTGTTGTGGGATTGGCAACTGCGGAATGTTTCAAACTCTTTGGTGGATGTCATGAAGTGAAAGGTCATTTTTTTGTTTCAAATGGATACCAAGATCAAATACAATGAATTGAATGAGATCTGCAAAAAGTGTGGGTTTGACAACAAGGTATGTATTAGTAGTGTTAGTCGCTCAGGCATGGGTTTTTGGTGGAACGGCAAGAGGTTATATTTGTTTCATACTCAACGCACCATTTTTTCTCTATTATAGATGAAAAGGTGAATCTAGTGGTTGGATAAGTATTGGAATCAATGGCTAAACCAAAATGCACCTCAAATCAAAGACTAGGAGATGATGATAGATCTAAACCGGAGTATCTCTCTTCCTACTATGTTTGTTGGGGAGTTTAATGAGATCACAAACCACCATGAAAAATAGGGTGGGTCAACATAGAGGAGGAATACTTGAATGATTTCAAGGAATATATTGATGCTTGTGAAATTTTTGATCTACATTATAAGGCAATCCCTTAACCTAGTTTAGAGGCAAAAGACCTAGAACTGCAATTAAGGAAAGACTGGACCATTCTCTTGCTAGACATGAAGGGTGTGCCTACTTTCCCAAAGTGGGTGTCACTCATCTACTGAGAATCATTCTTATCATGCTCTTATCCTCTTGAATTATACAGGTATCACCACTAGAGACCACTACTTCAAAATGTAGCTACTATGGCACCAAGATTCCCAATGTGCAGAGGTTATGCAGAATAGCTGGGAAGCATATATCAATGCAAATATTATTACAAAACTCACAAACTTTTCAATGGTCCTTATATGTTGGGACAAGAAAATATTTGGGGAGATGGAGAAAATTTTGAAAAAGGCTATAAGATATTAGAAGAGATTAAGCCAAGCCAATGTATGTTGATCATATTGAAAATTGCCAAAGGTTGTGTGAGAAGATCAGTGAACTGCTTAAGAAAAAGGAGATGTATTAGTTAACTAGAGAAAAAATTAAAAATATTAAGGATGGGGAATATAAAACAACATATTTTCACAACAAGGTTGCCTAAAGGAAGAGATAAAATAATATCTTTTGCCTAAAGAATGCAAAGCTTGAGAAAGAGTCAGACGGGGAGGAGATTGAACAAGCTCTCATTGACATGCATCAGAACAAAGCCTCGGGGCCTAACAGATTCCATGCTAGTATTTTTAGGTCCACTAGGAAATTGTTGGATATGACATTGCCTCATATATCAAAGACTGGTGGAGGAATGAAATCAACATCAAGAGAACCAATAACATTAATATTATTTTGATCCACGAATGCAAAAACCCCAAAGATATGACTAAATTCAAACCTATAAGTATGTGAAATACCATATATAAAGTCATATCAAAAGTATTGGATAAGTGGATCAAACATGTCCTTGATGATATTGTGTCCCCCGACCAAAGTGTTTTTATCCATGAATGCTTCATCATTGACATCACCCTCATTACTTTTGAAACCTTCCACACCATGAAACGTAAAAGCAAGGGGAAAAGGGTAGATGGGTATCAAGTTTGACATGAGTAAAGCTTATGATCATGTTGAGTGGGACCATCAACATTGTGTTTAAAACCATGGGTTTTAGTAATTTTTGTGTAAAAAATTTATGAATGTATTAGTAGTGTGTCCTTCTCTATTATTATCTATGGTTGTAAGAGGGGTCTTATGAACCCCAAAAGTGAGCTCTGGCAAGGAGACCCCATGTCAACTTACCTCTTCCTATTTTGTGTGATGCCATCTAAAATATCATTAAAAAGGTAGAAATGGAGGGGTTCGTCGTCATGGCAAGGATCAATCGAGGTGGCCTAAGAATCACTTATCTCTTTTTTGTCGATGATAGCATATTGTTTGCTAGAGCAAATCTCGAATAAGTCAAGAAAATATCCAAGTTAATGAGATGCCCTAAATGGGCTTCTGATAAAAAAATAAACTATATCAACATGGAGACAACCTTCAGAAAAAAATACTACTGAGGCAATGAGAGAACAAACCCATATTGGAAGGCATCCATATCTGTGACATCCAGGCTTTATTAAGTGGGATCTTTACAAAATGCAATGATAGGATTATCCTTGCTTTAGCGGGCACTTGTTTAGTTGTCTGGATGTGTAGGAGTGAGCCCATTATTAACTAGGAACTTGTTCATCCAATTATCATTGCCTGCAGGATTGACCACTAGGTAAGAAGCTACCTTGAGACAAACTTGAAGAACATGGGCAGTACGGTATTTGTGGATAAATGTGCATCTTGTAAATGAATACCCATCATTGTTGGGTGTATTAAGTTTAATGTGGATGCAACTTTCCTTACTAATAACAAGGTCAGTGTGGCAGCTATTTTTAGGGACCATAATAGTGTGGCACTTCTTACGGCTGGCAAGTTAGTCTCGTGCAAATGAAGGGTCCTCACTACTAAAGCTCATAGGTGCTCTATATTCTTATTGCAAGGGAGTATGGCTTGGAGATGGTTAAAATCAAATGGATGCCCTAAATGTTTACAACAATATAACCAAGAATGTGCAGGTGTTAAATCCTACCACGATGATCTTCAAGAATATTGGCTTAATGGCTCAATGTTTTCTAACCATCATCTTTTCACACACTTTCTGGGGGGGAATGCTACTCCCCACACTACTCCCCACAACACTACAACAGAAATACTCATTAGTGGCATTTTGTACACTGGCATTTTTTAAAAATGCCTCTATAGATCAAATTTTGTAGGCATTTTAATAACAAATGCCACTAAGTATCTTAGCATGAGTTATACATAATGAAAAAAGTAATACTGGCCTTTATAAATGTGTATAGTGGCATTTTGAAATGCCAACCCAATTTTTTTTATTTCTTCCATGTTCACACAAAGTTTTGGCGCCTATTATTTATATGAGAAATCATTTAGGCACCATCTTGAAATATGCTAAAAACCCACGAAATAGATACACCGTCTTTGGGGCAGTTTTTTTTCCTCAAAAAAAAAAGATACACCGTCTTAGGTTTCTATAAACCATGACTCTTCGGACGCGATTGCACAACAACACAGGTCGTCGGCGGATATTCCTCGTGCGTGAGATCTGTTGCGGCTGTCGTCCGCTCCAACTCCATCTACCTCCATTTCCTCTATCATTCTCTAGTTCACCCTCCTATCCTTGTCCTCCAGTCATCTTCCTCCTCTGGCATGTCCCAACCTGATCCCAGCCTTGTCTGGCTAGTTATTCTTGCTTGATCCAAATTGTAAGATATCCCAAATTGTGAAAAGGTGGTTCCCATGGCGGTACACTTTCTTCCCGGCAATGAGGTTCGTATCAAATGGATCAGATTGTTCGAGGGTTTAGGTGGATGAAGCCAGTTAGAAGAATCCAGACAACAAGTCGATGGGATGATTGTGGTAAACTATGTTCGTCATTTTTTCTTTGATCTCAGTAGATAGAGATGGATGAGCCATCACACTCGCAGTATGGGGAATAACATACAGACACTCAGTTAATAAGATGTGTTTCTGAGATATGAGGTATGCTAAGTCAGGGATATAGTCTCACACATATATCTATCGCCGATCTATCACCGAGTGACTACTTGTTGAAAGTCATCACTAGCACTGTGTTTCAGTTTTGTCTTTTGAAATCCTGATTATTCACGAGTTAAATCTGTGTTTTATAAATTAATCATTTTTTTATCATCGGAGTAGTGCGAGCGTTTCAAGATGGCAGACGAATGGTTTCTCATATAAGATTCTAAAGTAAACATCTAAGTACACAAGAAGCTCAACATTCAAAAGCATTCATGGATGTTCACAAAAATTAATTTTCTGCGCATTACATTATCTAATCCTTCAATCTATTGTTGGTCGCAGACTGCTCTATCTAGATTTTTAGACACAAGTCCCAACAGATGCAGTTAGTGGAGCGGTGGTCTTCCTTGAGTGTGTCTATCTCAGGCAGAATGTCTAGACACAGTTAGTGAAGCAATCCACACTCGTTGTCCAGTGCATCAGTAGGGCCATGAGGATCAGCGATTGTGGTACCTTCTTCTGGTTGGTGATCTTAGTCATTGTATTCTCACATAGAGTAGAGTATACTGTTTATTTTCGGTGTGCTATATTTGCTTGTGACTACCATGTATCTTTTAGATCTTTATTATAATAAAAACTTGCAAGTGTCAGCTTCAGAATGTAAAATCATCTACTATTACCATACAAAGCACCCATGGATATTGACTCATTTCCGTACTTTTGTCATAGTCTATTTTCTCATGGTCTTTGTTTCATCACCACATTGCCTTTTCAGTTTTCTTAATCAATTTAATCATAAGAATCCAATATGCACAATTTTGTCAAGCCTGCAAGGCTACAATGGAAGAACACCTAACAAGGTTGATAATCCCAGTTTGTTTTCTGTCAGACTTGCTAGGATTCAATTGTCGAGCAGGTTGTAGCAGAAATGTGTGTATAACTGTTAGCTACCAAGTCCTTTTATTCTTCCTACCCGCTTTTATGGGAGTACTAGTAAATACACGTGCTCTGCATGTAGGACAATTAAACAAAATTATTTTTGTATCTAAAAAAATACAAAAACACACATAATATATTTAATAAAATCACACCAAATGACTAAACAAATTAGTGCTTTGTGAACTATGTTTTTGTAAGGGGTACTTTGTTGGTCAATTACTATATCTTCAATAGTTTTCTTTAGATTCAAATTATCAATTTTTTAATGTCTTCACGTCTTCACTACTTGGTGGATTTCAAGGTGGTATTTTTTTATCATTTTTATAATTTATTTTGATCAAGCTTTACTTGTTTTATCTATTCTTGGTAAACCTTTCCTGTATTTTTAGAAATCTTGAAATTCATACTATCAATAGAAAGCGCCCACCTTATACAATATAAAACACATGAATTGTGGATTTGAAGCTTGTTTTGGTTGCGTGGGTATGAAAAAGTGCACGTTTAATGTTAAACCACAATTTCTATTTGATGTCTTCAATTATTTCTTTATACGAAGAATCACTATAAATGGTGTGTCATTTGTAGTTGTAATGTAAATGTGTTCACAATATGTAAATCAAAACTGAGTGCTTCAAAAAAAATATTAATTATGTTCATATGTGATTATATTAAAACATTATCCTTTTTATTTTTAATAGCCTCTATTACAATATCAAAATAGTATGATGCAAAACCACTTCATAGAAGAGGTCATAGTAGAAGGCTTATAACAATTGTCATAGTAGATGAAGAATATTGATTTAAAATCATAGTTATCACTTAACTTATCTATCATCAATAAAATTTGAATATATTGATTACCATATTACGTATTCCATTACATGTTTTCATATAATCATATATTAGAGTACCAATAATATCGATAACTTATCGATAATATTAGTTATATATATTTCTAATGTAACGATAAGAATAAAAATATTGTATTAGTTAGTCTTTTTATATATTGACGTCAATTAACAAATTAATGAAAAAAATATCTAATGTATAAAATTTGTATATTTTATCATTAATCATTAATATTTTCCATTTCATAGTACGATATATCATTTTTTTTGAAGATTTCATTTTTATTCATGAACTTATTAATTATTTCATTATTTTCTACATTGATACATGTTCAAGATTACCAAAAACTTCAAATGTAATCCTTCTATAAAATGGATGTGAAATCATTAAAGTCATCATTAAAGAAAGTTGATTTGTTATATGTCATGAAATACAATTGACTGCACTTTTGACAAATATAAAAAGAAAATTTGAATATATATTTGGAATTTATTATGGACTTAGTGAAAACTTCAATTTTATATTGGTTCTAAATCTCATTGTATTTTTATTAAAATTGGTTTCTCACTATAGACAATGCATGCATATATTGTAAAATGACCCTCCAAGGTTTTATTGTTTGGTTATTTCTCTAACTTCTTATTGATTTTTATATAACATACAATACAAATAGTTTCCTAGTGGTAATTTGACTACATCTCACATCCATGAACCAAATAGCTCGGTAGATATTATCTAACTATGGTACAAAATTGAGGGTCAGATTCTAAGGTTGACTACATAAATCGACTATGTATTCATGGTACATATAATCCACTTCTATATGAACTAGGGTTTTCTTTATATTACAATTATTGATTCCTTTTGAATCAAAATAGTGAGGGAGACGTTTCAGTAAATTTTTGTCAACCATTTGAGAAACAACTATAAGATAGAAGAACATAATATGAAAAACTCACTTTGTCACATTCTCCCCTCCTTTTTAAGAATTTTGTCTTCAAATTTCAAGCAGCTTGAAAGAGATGTGGATATTTGTATTCGACCTTGGAGTGGAGCACCTAGGTGGCATCAGTATGATCATGTTGGCTCCAGAGAACTTTCACCATATCTATGATCTAATTATTGTGAATCTCCTTTGTCTTGAAATCAAGAATTATGAGTGGAGACTCAGAATAAGATAGATCATCTTTTAGCTCTAGAGGCTCATGATTCATAATGTGTGTAACATCCCAAAATTTCAAGAACAATTTTAAACCTTAGAATGTGGTTTTTCATAAATAGAATTAGTCGAGGGTCTAAATGAAAAAGACAATGAAATGAAGTTTCTTAAGAGATAATGAAGTAAGAAGAGTAAAATAGGACTCAGAATACTTTTTCTCTTTCATGTGTACATTATGTGTTACAATTAACTCAAAGATATAAATGTTAGTTTCTTTTCTCTCTCCTCCAAAGAAGTTACTTAAACAAGCACAAAATGAAAATGAAATAACCTTTGGGTGGACAATACGTTATTATATTGAATTTTGACTCAATGGATCACAAAGGGAAGTAATTCCCAAATTATCTAATATATTAATGCATTACATTAAAGTTAAGTGACTAATAAGGAATTGTGTGGAAATTTCTAGAAAAGATACGTTGAGAGTAACCAACGGGCATAACTCGACCCTAACTTGCACCCAAGAGAAATGTACACCTAAATAAGGTTGCTTGCCACATTTAGATGGAAAAGGAGGTTAATTAATGCCTTAAATAAATCAAATAAAGCAATTACTTAAGAGGCAAGAAAAGGGTACCTAACTTTCAGTTTTTGGCCCAAAATCTTGGTCACACATAGATTTAAATATGAAAAACTTTCCTTTGAAATTAAGATAAATCAGAGATAAGGAGAGAGAGTTATAAATTAAATAGGTTTCCTAAAGTGAGAGGGTTAATAGAGAAATGTACAAAATGTCACAGTTATAATCGAATTGGGAAACCTATACTCGGTCTTGGTATTTTGTCACACGCATTTCTGGCCCTAGGAACTAGATCTAACAATGACTGAGTCATCACCTACCTTAGTCTAGAAAAGGAATGTCGGAATAGTAAACCAACTTTTTCCACTACTCTTCTGCACTCATCAATGATCCAGCAATTCTGGAAAAGAGTCTTTGGATTCAAGACATTAATCCGAACTGAACGGTCGCAACTTGTCTCCCATTTCGTGATTTCTCAAGGCCTCCCCCAAATCTCATGTCCTCATAATCTACCCCCCTCCATAGACAAACCTATATAAGGGGTATCAATCCCCTAAAAACCTTTGTTTTGTTCAAGAGGCTCTTTTCGATCTTAGACTCTCTCCTCTACCTCCAATTTCTCCTCAAACTTTGTTCCTCTCTCATTTTCTTCTATGAACCCTGCCAGAGGACTCCCCTCACGGTCCTCCTTGTCCACCCACTGGTGAATCTGGTGTGGTGAGGCAGAGGTGATGGCCCTCTCTCTAATGTCGTTCAGGTGACTAGAATCTCAGAGTCAACTATGGTGTTGACCCGCCCAAGGTGGCTGCTCACAAATGAAGGAATCGTAGAGGTTGAAGATGAGTCACAGTAAATTACCTCTCTGCCCTGACCGTTTGGCAATGTGAGTAAGGGTGTTTTCATCTTTTGAGACTTTTATCAATAGCTTCCCACGTGGATAGACTAGCTGATGCAGCTACGAGCCATTGGCTATGTTAAGCATGTGTGGCCTAGTAAGGTAATTGATATTTTTCTTATGTGGCCTATTCTCATTAGAAAATTAATGATTATCCTTTGAAAATTATAGTAATTACTAGTATAATCAGATTCAGACATGTTATATATGAAAATCGAATGCAAGGAATTCAACAAAAATATTTCAAGACCTATATTTTCTTCAAATTGGAAAAGTACCTAACCTTACCAACTTTAATGTGCTAGATGTATAAAAATGCTAATTCATTGGTTTTAATGATCATGATACATTTAAATGATCCTGTAGTCAAATTCTAACCTATATGGATAAAAATATCATCTTGGGTCAAATTCATGATCAATAATCCATATGTTATAAGAAATAAGGGTTTTAGGTGATAATTGGAATGTAGATTGATATGTTGAATGTTATGAACAAGGTGTTTAGGATTTTCAACCCCAAGGACATGATTAGGGTTTACTAAACCTAGGAAGGAAGATTAGATCTCCTCTAAGTACAAGGTAAGTGGTTCATGCACTTTGAACATAATTATTGGATGTTTATATGCTATTGTGTACAATGTACATGTTATTATGTGAATGTATTATGCATGCTATAGTTTTATTGATCAAAGTTAAAAGTTAATGGATAAATGAGATATTTTTTACTGTTGATTTTCAAGAATCATCATATTACATCATATTCATGTTTAAGAGAAAGAGTGAAGAGTATTTAAGAATAAAGGGTATTCAAGAGTAAAGAGTATAGATAATGAATGAACCTTATATAAGATCCTCATCATGGGAGTTCCTAGAATACAGTGTAATTTGGTAAAAATCATGGGCTTTCCTAGCATACAGAGCACCTCAGTGCAAATCATGAGCTTTCCTAGCATAGAATGTACTTCAGTACAATTCATGGGCTTTCCTAGCATACAGAGCACTTCAGTGTAATTCAAGAGGCACATCGGTGCAAAGAGAAGAGGCACTTCGGTGAAAAACTTGAGGATTCTTATATAAGTTTATTTTCATGATGTTTAAACATTTTCTTTTCAAAGTATATGTTATTTTAGTTTTATAATATGTTCAATTCCACTTACCATTGGTTTATGCATGGCATGGGGCGTGATGCCCGCATGTAAGGAGGAATCTTGGGATGAAGAAGCTTTTTGACATGCTAGGAATAGCTCAAGGAATCTTCAAGAAGAAAAGACCTAGTGGGGTGCCTTTTACCAAGATGATATAGAGTTTTAGATATCTTTTACATGATGTATAATCTTGTTGTCAAAGTAGATTAGATGAACTTGATGTAGATTTCCTTTTGCCAAATCTATGTATGAATCTATTTTCAATAAATTCAAAGTGTGTCATTTACTTTAAATTGCAAAGAATAACATCTTGTGACACCCCCTTGAGTCAGAATGCTTCCGCTCAGAGATATTTACAAGTTGTGAAAAGTTGAGTGTTACAATGTCACTGGGGTCTTTGACATAAGGCCTTTGATTTGATACAAGAAAGACAGTATGCATGGCACTATACTAAGGTGGAAAAGAAAGATGATAGGCACATTCACCAACCCTTTCTAGAATCTCAAAGGGTCCCACATAGTGAGGATTGAGCTATCCCTTGTTCTTTGTCAAAGCTCGGATAGGTCTAATCTTCAAAAAAACATGACCACCTTCCTTGAACTGACGTTCCTACTGGTGAGAATTCAGATAAGATTTCTGCCTATCTTGTGCCTGCTTCATCCTTTTCCTAATCAGTGAAACTTTGTCTATATACAGTTTCATCTCCTCAGATTTCATCAAGGTGTGTTCCCTGACATTATCCCAGTGTAGCGGAGATCTGCATGATCGTCCATAGAGAGCTTCATATGAAGGCACCCAAATACTCGCCCAATAGCTATTATTATATGTAAACTCAGCTAGAGGAAGATAATGGTCCCACGATCCTTCCCAGTTGAGAACACAATCTCACAAAAGATCCTCTAGAATCAGTATTGTGCACTCTGACTATCCGTCTATCTGCGGATGGTATGTTGTACAGAAGTTCAACTCGGCGCCTAGTTCTTCTTGAATCTGCTTCCATAACTTTGAAGTGAACTTTGGGTGCCCATCTGAGACAATGGATGTTGGAACTCCATGCAGACACACTATCTCCCGTATATATAGGTCGGCCAGCTCAGACACTTTGGCAGTAGTCTTCACATGTAGAAAATTAGTTGATTTTGTGAGACAATCCACTATAACCAATGCAACATCATATCCCTTTCTGGTCCTGGGTAGTCCCACCATGAAATCCATGGTGATGTGTTCCCATTTCCATTCCCAGATTTCAGGGGATTGTAGTAGACCACCTAGCCTCTGGTGATCTGCCTTAATTCTTTTGCATGTCAGACATCTGGATACAAATTCAGCAATATCATGCTTCATGCCCCTCCACCAGAAATGGTGTTGCAGGTCTTTATACATCTTAGTTTTTCCAGGATGAACTGTGTACTTTGACTCATGTGCCTCACTGAGAATCTTCATCTTCACAGCTAATTGTTCAGGAACCCACATATGATTCATGTATCGAAGACCACCATCAAGACCCATAGACAGATGTGTTTGAGGTTTCGACAGGAGAGAGAAGAGATTGTCAACACCAAGACTGGCCTTCTGTACCTCAAGAAGTTTAGAATGAAGATCAAACAAGATGGATATGTTGTTGTCCTAGAGATGATCAGATAAAAACTATGGCTTCCAGCCTACTAGATCCTCCATGTTCCTCCACTAGGGACCAGATAAAGATGCACATACTGCCATTTTTCTGCTAAGAGCATCAATGACTACATTAGCTTTTCTCGGATGGTATCCAATCATGAAATCATAGTCTTTCATATACTCAATCCATCAATGTTGATGCAAGTTTAGGTCTTTCTAAATTAGGATGTACTTTGGGCTTGTGTGGTTAGTGAAGATCCAAATGTTGCCCCATAGAGGTAGTGGCTCTAGATTTTGAGAGCATGGATGATTGCAGCTAATTTCAAATCATGTGTGGGATAATTAAGTTTATTGGATTTTAGCTGTCTGGATACAAAGGCCACCACCTTTCCATGTTGTTGCAGTACATATCCTAACCCATTCCTTAAAGCATCAGTGAAGATCACAAATCCTTCATTTCTAGAAGGTAGAAGTAGAACAGGGACTGAGGTCAACTTCTATTTTAACTCCTAGAAATTAGATTCACAAGAAGTTGACCATATGAAGTGCTTGTTCTTTCGAGTAAGCTTAGTCTAGGGAAGTGCAACTTTAGATAAGTTGGGAATGAAGTGACGATTATACCTAGCTAAGCCCAAAATCTCTAGATTTCAGAGGGATTTCAGGGAGGTTGCCAATCGAGAATAGTAGATACTTTGGCCAAATCAACTGATATATTTTCCCCAGAAATGGCATGACCAAGAAACATGACTTTATCAATCCAAAATTCACATTTATAAAGTTTACCATAGAATTGATGGGCTCGAAGGATTTCAAGGACCATCTTCAAGTGATCACGGTGCTTTTCCATAGAGTCAGAATAGATCAGGATATCATCAATGAATACTACCACAACTCATCAAGATAAGGTTGGAAGACTTTGTTCATTAGATTCATGAATACACCAGGTGTGTTGGTCAACCCGAATGGCATCAGCATAAATTTGTAATTCCCATAAAGAGTTCAAAAAGTAGTTTTAGAAATATCAAAATCTTTTGGTTTAGGTTGATGGTATCAAGAACAAAGATCAAGTTTTGAGAAAACTTTGGCAGTATGAAGCTGATCAAAGAGGTCATCAATCTGAGGGAGGGGATACTTACTTTTAATTGTGGTCTGGTTCAAGATACGATAGTCAATACTCATAAGCATAGAATCATCTTTATTTTTTACAAAAAGAACAGACGCACCCAAGGGGAAACACTAGGACAGATAAATCCTTTGTCGAGAAGTTCTTGTAGTTGTTTCTTCAACTCCATAAGCTCAGAAGGAGCCATCTTATATGGTTCCCTAGAAATCAGAGTGGTTCCAGGAAGAAGGTCTATGGAGAACTCAATGTATCTATTTGAAGGTAGCCCAGGAAGCTCCTCCGGGAAGACATCAAGAAAGTCACATACCACCTCTAGTCTTTCTACAGGCCCACTACTAGGACTGGTCTCTGAGACTAATGTGCGAAAGACTTGACATCCTTAAGAAATGAGATTTTTAGCTTTAAGAGAGGAAATTATAATATTATTTAAAAATATGCTTCCCTTAGGGATCACCATAGGACAAGAATGAGGTTGTGAGAGGACTACCATCTTATTTCTACAATTAATCTAGGCAGGACACTTGTATAGACAATCCATACCAAGTATAATATCAAAGTCTTTCATAGTTAAGAGGATGAATTCAAAGGGCATATCATGATTTTCAAATTTTAGAGGTAGGACATCAGTTTTCTATAATGTAGTAAGTATTTTTCCACTAGGAGTCGACACATCAAGAATATATCCCAAGTCCCCTTATATGCAGATGTAACATAGATGCCATATTTTGAGAAATGAATGTGTTTGTTGATCCAAAATCAAATAAATATTTAACAGGATGATCATTCAAGAATACAACGCCTACATGGGACATTTATATCATTAAATAATTTGGAGGCTTTGAGTAAGATAGTAGATTATATGAAAAGAATTAAGGTTACCTTCAACAAGTTGATTTCTGTTTGCCTTAGCCTCTTCTACAGTCATTGTGAAAACTCTAGCGTTGCGGTGTCCCTGAGGGAGGGGAGCACCCGCCGGAGGGTTGCTAAGGATAGATGAAGTAGGGCACTTGGTGATGAAATGGAACTCCTTTTTGCAGTTGTAGTAGATAATCTTAGGATGACGAAAAGGTCCTTTGTGTCCTCTTCCATAGGTCTTACATCTATTGAAGTACATCTTCAGTTGATTCTAGTTATTCTGTTGTCCTCCTTTACTTGAACCTCCTCCTCTTCCTAATCCCTTGTTATTATGGCCAGGGTGGAACTTCCTAGACTTATCCTCCTTGGTGGTGGTTAACCCTAGGTATCCCATGTTGGAAGGCTTCTACAAACCCTATTGCCTTTCCTGCTTGAGTGCCATATCTAGGGGTTCTTCTATGCTCCTGGGACGGGAGGTGATGACTAGGATTTTTAGGTGAGCAGCTAGGAAATCAACATAGTGCTCCATGAGGTGGTCTTCAGTCTTAATAGGTGCATAACACTCTAGAAGCCTAAACTTTCGGGTGTAGTTAGCCACCGAAAGACTGCCATGCTTAAGTTCAATATGCATCCTCTCCTTCCTGTTCCTATTAGCTATAGGCCTAAAGTGCTCATTGAAGAGCATTTTGAAGGCTTCCCATTCCATCCTATCCACTTATTCTCCCCTATTACCTCCATAGCTCTCCCACCAGATTTTTGTCCCTCCCTTAAGTAGATGTGTGGAAAATTTTACGTTCTTTTCATTGGGTACATCTAAGGTACAAAAGGCATTTTCCACATATAGGGTCTAGGCAACCTTATCCATCACCTCAGGCTAGTTTTTCCCCCAAAAGGTGTTAGGCTTAAGTTTGATGAAATCTAATACAGTTACTTCCTTCTTCCAAGATGAGTTGGGTTCAAGGGTTCCTATTAGGGAAAGGGTCTCCATAAAGTCTAGCAAGACTTTCTTTTGTTCTTCCCACCTATCCTTGGCCATTTTCTTAGAATTAAGTTCTTCATGAGGTTCAGGTTCTTTTCTCTTCTTAGATGATGATTCCTCAGAAGCCTTATAGGTACGAGTCTTTGGAGGAATCCTAAAATTAGGTAAAATACATTAGATATATCATCATTTTTTGTCCATATCGTAATTCATTATTCTTATTTATTAGTTATTAATAATCTTTATGTTATGATTTGTGGAGGATAGCCTAAAATCCTTATCAGTCGGTCCTTAGGACATCTAAATAGAGTGACTCTTATCCTAACCTTATATCATAGGGATGAGAAGGAAATATTTATAAAATAAAGATAAGGGGAAAAAATTTCTATAGAAGAGGTGAGAGAGAACATCTATAGATGAGAAGGGTCCTTAATTAAGGTATGCCCAAGAAGTAGGGGACACATAGGGTATTGGCCAGGTAGACTTATACTACCATATAGGTAGCCTCGTGGTTGCCAAGCTAAGTGGCTCAGAGACTTTAGCCAGACCCATGGCAGATGCTATCCTAGTCACCTCCACCCTTCACATCCCTAACTCAAAGACTATCCTAGACTCAAAATAGAGTGAATGAGGTTCATGTGACCATGATGTGTGAACATTGGCTCTGACACCAACTATGATGACCCCAATTCATGTATATTTTCTATAATGACATTCCCCATATATGTGTGCACTCATATATATAGGATGTCAAAAGGGAAAATATGAGGGATTGTGATAGTCAACTAACTTATAATAAGGAGTCAGATTGTTGTTTACAATGTCATTAATTGGCCACACAAACCAACATACATAAAGATGGAATTCATAGTATAATATTCAGCAGAAGGAATGATTGTTTCTATGAAAAGAAAATACATAGGAAAATAAATCATCCTATACATCATCTAGAGAAAAGGAAATAACTATCTAACATAAATAAAGATGAGAAGCAGCAATCTAGCTAGCTATCCTCCATGACCATTTATTTAATATCTTTTGGTACTCTATGGGTTCAGGATGGTGATGTGTTCTGGAGGTTGAAGATGAGGGAGTGGAGAGGGGTGTTCAGGGTGGTTTTGCTAGCAATTGAAGGTAGGGAATGAGGAAAGGAAGGGTGGTGGATCTTGTGGTGTCCTTAAATAGGCAAGAGGAGGCATGTATGGAGAAGCCCTAAAATGGGTGCGGCCTCCAGTGAGAGGCGCGAGATGGAGGAGGTTTGTTCTATCTGATCTGGGTGTAGGGGAAGACGTGGTGGGGTTCGTTGAGTATGTTTTGATGTGAGGAGGAGAAATATCCCTCTATAATCATGAGATAGTTTCTAGGTTAGGAGTGAGGAGAATTGACTTGGTCATCAGTCTACTGGGGTCTTTTCTAGATAAGGCAGGAGGTTGGGGATGACTTGGCACCGCCAGATCCCTATCTAATTCATGATGCCCAGATCAAGCGGTAGAGGCATAAAGCCTAGTTAAAAGGTCCGCAGCCAGGTTGCTAGGGGGGAGTGTGACATTATTTGTCACATAATGATCAAATCACTCGAACTTAGGTCTTTAGGCTAAAAGATGACATTAATGGTCATAATTTTCCAAAGTCTATATCTCTTCAACGGCTCAGCCAATTTGAGTGAAATTTTAGATGGAGCTTTGTGATAGGGTTATCTAACTATGCTAAAATTTGAGGCTCAAATTTGAAGGTTGACTACATAAATTGACTATGTATTCATGGTACATATAATTCACTTCTATATGAACTAGGGTTTGATTTATATTACAATTATTGATTCTTTTCGAATCAAAATAGTGAGGGAGACATTTGAGTATATTTTTGTCAACCATTTGAGAAACAACTATAAGATGAAGGAACATAATATGAAATAATCACTTTGTCACACTACCAGTTGAATACTCATGCGAGTGGTTCGTACATCAGTGAGACCAAGTCTCCTACACGTGCTCAAGGGGATGATGGAGATGCTAGCTCCCAGATCATCTAATCATGATTGGCTACTAGAAATGCTAAGAGAACACATGATCCAAAAAGGATCCTAGATCTTTTCATATACATGACATATTACTCTGGATAATGTTTGGTGCAGTTCTAGCCAGATTGACCATTTCAGATTCCTCGATAATGTATTTACGGTTCAACATAGCCTTGAATTTTTTTTTCCACTCAGGCATTTGATTCATAGCGTCCAAAAGTGGGATATTGAAGCATAAATTCCTCATTGTTTCTTTGAACTTGTTGAAGCTAGAGTCCAACTGGGTCTTCTTCATCCATCCAGGGAAAGGCATTCATGGCTTATAAATGGATACATCTTCCAATGCAGTGGATGGTGTTAGTGTTTGTGGGACAATCACTTCATCATCTTCCCTTTGGTCAAAATTTAGGTGGGGGTTTATCCTTTCTAGAGTGGTAAGGCCGGATCGGGTAGTAACAAACTTGAGTTCATTTGTATGCTTGAGATTGTTTTTTGGTTGGCCGACAAAAGTGCCAGTAGGGGATTTTTCTTGAGCAATAAGACGGACCAACTAAGCATCATTTGCCTTTTGGTGGGCCTATTATGAAAGGATGATCTTATCCAAGGAAGCTATCTACTCACTACCTCAAGGATTGGGAGTGTGTTGTTGTATTTTTGGTGGTGATCGGTTCATATTTTGATACTGTTTCCCTTGGTAGATCCCACAGTTTTGAAAATTACCCCAATAATTTCCTTGATCCCCAAAGTTCCACTGATTGTTGTTGTTGGGAAAGCCCGGTGGTGGATGATTGTTGGCTTGAGGATGAGGGGGTATTTGTTAGGGAGGAATTTGAGGAGCATTTTCAGCACCCGATGGTTTTTCATATTGGAATCCAGGGTGGTTTCTGGTCTGGTTTGGGCTATTTTAGGCTTGACCCAGTATGCTATGAATGGAATTGAGATTCTCCATTTATTCTCCAGCCTCTGGTTGTATGGAAACATTGTAGGTTAGTGTGATCATACCCTTGTAAAATACCACAAAGAGAGTCTACAACCTTGATCTATTGGGTTTGTTCTCTCAGGGCATTAAAAGAAGACAACAAGCGGTCTTGTTTCAAAACAAGAAGCTTAAGGTTGTCACTAATATCTCTAATTATGGAATCTTCCTCAAGCTTTGCTTCCTTGAGGACCCCAGTGATCTGTCATCTTTTTTTGGGTTTCAAGGCTATGCTTAACAACCTCCCAAGCACTATCAAGGCTTTAAACATGGAATTTTCTTTCAGATGAAGAAATGGTAAAGAAGTTGGTATTGTTTTCAACACCACAATGAAATATTTCAATAAGTTGGTCTTGGGAAATATCATGGTTTGGACATCTACAAAGGAGGTATTTGAACCTCTCCCATGCTTCTCCCAAAGTTTCACTTGGGACCATTTTGAATAAGGTGATTTGTTCCCTAAGTTCATAAGTGAGAGAAGGGGGTAATATTTCTCCAAAAGTTTGGATTGAAGAACATCCCAAGTAGTGACACATTCACTTCCCTCAATCAAATTATACCAGCTACTAGCCTAGACAACAATGAAATATTTGAACAATCTAAGTCAAATGGCATCTTCAGAAATATCTGGGATCTTAGTTGAAGAACATAGATCCGAAGACCTTTAGAGATGACTGAAAAACCACTAGAGGGGGGGTCAATAGGGTTTTATAGAGATTTTAAACTAATTTAACTCAAACAACCACAATTGAGACAATAAAAAGGAGACAAGGTGTTTAGAGTGGTTCCAACCTTAGAAAATACTAAGGCGGTCAATCCACTACCCAACTGCTTACCCAACTGGGATTTTAAAAGTATTTAATTTTATTACCTCGCAAGGATATTACATAAAATTACAACACTTTCAACACCCTTTGGACAACCTTCACCTTGAAGTAGTCTCACCAACCTTGAAGCATCCTTCCTTGAAGTAACTTCAAGCTCCCCCTTGAAGTAGCCTTCCTCTTGAAGTAGCTTCCCATTGAGACAGCCTTCTAGAAGTAGTCCAAAGATCTCCTTCTCCACCAAGAAGATCAAAGCTCTCTCCAATCCGCAGCCTCCAACCCTAGAAGTAGAAAGCAGAGTATAATTAATAAGAAAGAACAAGAAGGGAAACAGAAATTACAATTACCACTTGAAGCACAAGGCTTGATTTCCTATATCAAGCGTATTGATCTCCTAACCGATGAGTATGAAAGTGTAGGTTTAGTGGGTAGGAGATGCTAGCCTATAGGATACGAATTTGGAGCAAAGGAAATGAGTAGCAAGTACTAGTGTTGCTCAATTGCTCAAAACAGATTGCTAGTTGCAAGTATGAAAGCTCAAGTATTGCACCAGTGTATTTTGGGTGTCCTATGGCTTGTCCTATTTATAGGAATGGACTATGGATGCTTAAGGACGTTATAGACACTTTCTAGGGGGTTTAGAGTGCTTAACTAGATGTTAGGTAACCATTTGTTGCTTTAACAACGACTAGTTAATTAACTCTAAAAAGTGCAGACAGAACTCTTCTCGGTCGAAGAATTGTCAACCAAGAGTCCTTCTCGGTCAAGGACTTGTCGACCGAGGGACTGTCTGGAGCAAGTGTATATAACGTTCTGATCCAACTCCAAACTACCCTATCTGCTGTGTCTAATGGCTACCTGGGTCATTCTCGGTCGAAGAGTTTGTCGACCGAGAGTGTCTCAGTCGAGAATTTTGTCGACCGAGATTAACCATGTTTCAATGTTTTAAACTAAGTACTAAGTGTGTGTATGAGTGTGCAGTTGTGACACTATTGTAGGGGATGACCTATCTAAGTGTTGTGATTGGATAGGGAAGATCTAACGCTTGATTTACATGATGTCTAAGTACTTGTACATTATATATTTGTACAAGTTTTTACATTTGATTACATTCATGACTTAAAGGAATTTTAGCATATAGATCTTCCAAGTGTTTGTCATCCACCTTATCCTGCAACACTCAAGTAGCACGTTAGATCCACAATAATGAAACACTTTTCATCATCGAAACAAAGGGATTATAATAATGTCCAATTTAGCCAACAATCTCCCCTTTTTGAAGATGACAAACATTTCCTAAATATAAAATAAGGAAATATAAATCATATGAGTTTCATACCTGAAGTTTACCTTTTGTAGCCGTTCTTGTTTTGCAAGTGGGTGTTGGCCGAGATATTATGAAATGCATTTTATTTTATTTTATATTATTTCTCCCCCTTTGTCATTTCAAAAAGATATCCAATATAATTAATTAGTATGACTTTTTATTTCCCCCCCTTAATTTTATGCTATGCTCCCCCTTAAAGAGATATTCACTTTTAAAAACAAGTGATTAATATGAATGCAAACTACGCATTGTCAAATTTAACCATAATTTATTTTTCAATCATTTGCAAAGAATGAGATCCTTTTAGGTTCATTGCATATAATACTCCCCCTGATTTTTATGCTCCACTTTAATATTCTTATATAACAATGATATGTCCAATTGAAGCCATAGAAAACACTTTTATTCATAACAACTTAGTGCTCATACAATTCATAAAATGACCCATAAATCATGACATACTTGCTTATAAAAAAATATCCATTACAAACATTACAAAGATAGCCATTCATTACATGATCTCACTGAAAAGACCGAAGGATTACATCAATTTCCGGGTCTTTTCCAAGAAAGGACTCAGCTCCATAGTATTTGACCAGTGTCTGCCACTCCAAGGCACCTGTCTTGGTTAAAGCATAAGCCTCCAAGAGGGTGGGAACACGATCGAAGCGAAAGTGGGCAGAAATATCTTGGAGTTGGATTGGAGAAAACTGAGTATGAGTGAGGTCAGGAGATGGTGAAATTGGCATAAGGTGGATTGCCAGAGAATTCAATCATATTCTTAAGGATGATACAAATGAAATTGATGGGGATACCTTTTAGAATGGCATAGATAAGGTACATGCGAAAAGTGGGTACTTCAGATTTATTTGCCCTAGGATGGATATTGGTGGCAACAATGAGGTTTACTATCCTAGCTTCAGGTTTTAAGTTGATGGCATAATATGTACCCCTATCTTCATGGAAAGTGGTATTTGATAGAAAAATGGCTCTTTTTATGTCACTTAAGCTAGTGGTAGTGTCATCTTGAGAAAGTTTATTTAGTGGATTTCCGGTGGTGAGATCAATAAACACTTTATATTCTTCTATATCTATGTTAAGCATGCTAAGAATGCCCTCCTCAGAAAAATGAAATACATACCCATTAACCATAAAAGAGAAGGAATCATGGTCAGGATGTGGGGTTAGGTTGGCATAGAATTCGTTAACTACTTTTGAGGAGTAGGAATGGAAGGAGGGATTCATAAATTCAATTAGATGTTGCACCTCAAAGATTTCCTCCAGATCAACAATGTTGTGGAAGTCCATGACGTCGACTGGCCGTCGTGGAAGAGGGGTTCTTGAGGATAGCCTGAGGATAGTCGAGATTTTTGCTGACCGACTAAGTTGTTGTGGATGAAATTTTGAGCTAGTTTTTAATGTAAGTGAGAGACTATATTTATAGAGCACATATGTATATCTTCTAGGGTAGTAATAATGTAATAATTTTCTAAGATATTTGAACAATTCTAAGGTCATAGCTAGTTTTTAATATTTGATTTTGACCTTTTTCAATATGAAGAATTAAGGTACTAAAATTAGTGCAATAAAACGATTTACAAATAAGCATTTTGTCAGGCTTATTTTAGGTTGACCTTGACTTCGACCATAGCGCCCCTTGGTCAAACTTAATTTCAACCAAGAGGCAATTTTTTTTTGCAGATTTTCAATTTGAACATTTATATGTGAAGTATAATTTATTCACATTTAAAAAAAAATGCATTTGTGCCATAAAGTTTATGTAAAATGGCATCTTCATATGAGCTCAATCAAAATGATCACAAACAATATCCATTCATGGTTTGTATATATGGATCACAGATTATTTTAGACAAACCAGTAAAACATAATGATCATGGCACAATTATTATGATATAACAGTAGAAGCATATAATTTCATGAGATATAATGATTATAACCTTTTAATTAATACATGGTTTCTATACCATAGATAAAACAAGAAATACTTAGGATAAAATAGTAATTTCCTTGATTAAATCAACATGGTTCATAATTTTCAGTTTTAAGCTAAACCATGTAAATGACAAACCAAAATAAACTCATTTATTGTTCATTTGATTTTCAAATTTTAAGACAAACCATGTAAATGAACATGCTGAACAAGTTTTTTCAATTATTGAAGAAAATATGTTCAATATCAATTTTCATATATCAATATGTTAAAGAATTTCATATTCATAAGGTTAACAATTCATGATTCAAAAGATCACTATGTTTTGATTTTAAGATGGTCTCTAAGATTCACTCTCAATCATTAATAACAAATTGATAGCAAACTCGATTAATTAAAATAGGTTCAGCAGAACTTGATTCGGTCGAACTGTTTGTCGACCGAATTTGTCTCGGTCGACATTTTTCTCGGCCGAGAATGCTACTATTTGTATAGGTTTTATCAGATTTGTTGCAAACTTCAAAATAGTAACCAACTCGGTCGACTAATTCTCGACCGACAGTGTTCTCATTCGAACAGTTTCTCGACCGAGAATGTGTCTATAATGTTTTTCAGTAACTGTTTACAAGTAAATCATAGTTCATCTTCAATTCAATTATGCAATTTGAAAACTCAGTTTGGTTGAGATAGAACATATGAATATCAAAGTAACATTTAGATCAAATCTCAACTAATTTTATTCAAATCTTTATGTTTTGAGGACCCTAATTAAGGCAAATTTTCAAAGATGTGTCTCTGCAGATGTATATTTTCAAGTTTGAAATTTTAATTACTTGAATCAATTTGTTATCTCATTATGTTAAGTTGAAATAGACATAGAGATATACAACTAGAGTCTTTGGTCATATCTCAACTTCATTTTTTTCATTTAGTTTGGGGGTTTTGGAACCCATACTAACTCAACATCCTTTTTCTTGTAAGGACATGAGAAAGAATAATGTCTGAGACGCAAACAATAATGACAACATATAGAATCAACCTCATATCTTTTTATATGATTTTGTTCTAGGTTGTTCTTGGGTACATGTGTATATTTGCCTCTAGGTACATACATAGATTGATTTTCTAGCATTTTTGTCTTTCTCCAACTAGGTTTTTGGTAAGATTTTCCTAGTCCTCTCCTTCCAATTTGACGATAAGAATCATTTAAAATTTTATCAAGGGTATCATTGTTACTCAAACTACTAACTTTTTGTTGCAGCTTAACAATCTCATCCATTCTCTTATTGATTTCTAACTTTGCTTGATCTAGATTAGATAACAAGGAATCTCTTTCTTTCACAATAATATCATAATCTAGATGTGTACACAAAACAGGTTGTTTTTGAAGATCATTTACTTAAGTTTTCAAGTTTAACTTTTCTAGGGAAAGAAGATTGCAATTTGCTTCTACAGATTTTAGCTTAATATCATGATCTTCAATAACCTTTTTGAGATCTTCATTTTCAGATGTGAGAGTAAGAATTTTAGCATGTAACTCATCATTTTCTTTCTTAGATTTCTTTAATTTCTTCTTGCACTCAATATACTTATTATGTGTCTCTTCAAGACTAGCAATTAGCTCTTCTTTATGTAAATCAAAAAGGCTCACCTCTTCTTCTTCTTCTTCACTTATTGTAGCAATAAGGCATTCTTTATGCACATATTCCTTCTTTGACCTCCATGGATAGCTAGGTGTAGTGTGCCTTGTTCCTAAGCACCAATTGCAACGTGTTGAAGATTGGTCCATACTTTTCCTTTGCTTGCGGTTGTAGACACCACCACCCTACATTCTTTAAGACTCGATTAGAGCTCCTTGAAGCCTGCTCTGATACCAATTGAAAAACCACTAGGGGGGGTGAATAGGGTTTTATAGAGATTTTAAAATAATTTAACTCAAACAACCACAATTGAGACAATAAGAAGGAGACAGGGTGTTTAGAGTGGTTCCAACCTTAGGAAATACTAAGGCAGTCAATCCACTACCCGGTTGCTTACCCAATTGGGATTTTGAAAGTATTGAATTTTATTACCTCGCAAGGATATTAAATAAAATTACAACACTTTCAACACCCTTTGGACAACCTTCACCTTGAAGTAGTCTCACCAACCTTGAAGCAGCCTTCCTTGAAGTAACTTCAAGCTCCCCCTTGAATTAGCCTTCCTCTTGAAGTAGCTTCCCGTTGAGATAGCCTTCTCCAAAGATATCCTTCTCCACCAAGAAGATAAAAGCTCTCTCCAATCCACAGCCTCCAACCCTAGGAGTAGCAAGGAGAGTACAAGTAATAAGAAAGAACAAGAAGGGAAACAGAAATTACAATTACCACTTCAAGCACAAGGCTTGATTTCCTATATCAAGCGTATTGATCTCCTAACCAATGAGTATGAAAGTGTAGGTTTAGTGGGTAGGAGATGCTAGCCTATAGGACATGAATTTGGAACAAAGAAAATGAGTAGCAAGTACTAGTGTTGCTCAATTGCTCAAAACAGATTGCTAATTGCAAGTATGAAAGCTCAAGTATTGCATCAGTGTGTTTTGGGTGTCCTATGGCTTGTCCTATTTATAGGAAATGGCCTATGGATGCTTAAGGACATTCTAGACACTTTCTAGGGGGTTCTTAGTGCTTAACTAGCCGTTAGGTAACCATTAGTTGCTTTAACAACAACTAGTTAATTAACTCTGAAAAGTGCAGACAGAACTCTTCTCGGTCAAAGAATTGTCGACCGAGAGTCCTTCTCGGTCGAGGACTTGTCGACCGAGGGACTGTCTGGAGCAAGTGTATATAACGTTCTGATCCAACTCCCAACTACCCTGTCTGCTGTGTCTAACAGCTACCTGGGTCATTCTCGGTCGAAGAGTTTGTCGACCGAGAGTGTCTCGATCGAGAATTTTATCGACCGAGATTAACCCTGTTTCAATGTTTTAAACTAAGTACTAAGTGTGTGTATGAGTGTGCAGTTGTGACACTATTATAGGGGATGACCTATCTAAGTGTTGTGATTGGATAGGGAAGATCTAACACTTGATTTACAAGATGTCTAAGTACTTGTACATTATATATTTGTACAAGTTTTTACATTTGATTACATTCATGACTTAAAGCGATTTTAGCATATAGATATTCCAAGTGTTTGTCATCCACCTTATCCTGCAACACTCAAGTAGCACGTTAGATCCACAAGAATGGAATGTTTGTCATAATCAAAACAAAGGGATTATAATAATGTCCAATTTAGCCAACAATGGCCTAGGAAGTTGTCACCTTTGTTTCCTATAAAAAGGGTTGGCTTGCATCATAGTGATCCATTGAGTATGGATCTCAAACTGAGGGGCAGTAATGTCAGGTGGTACAACGGGATGTTGTGCATAGACAATTTTGGGAATAGAGAAGTCCTTTAATTGCTTTTGTCTTTTTGCCTCACGGAGTGTGGCATCTTTGGCCGCTTGTTCGGCCATGAAGGCCTCTCTTTGAGTAGTAAGGGTCTACTTGATGATACAATTCACCTCTTCCTGGTCCATCCTAAGATGGTCCATCTGACTAAGACAGTGAAAGGTTCTTTCTATATGTGGATCAAAAACTAGCAGTGCAGAATCAGTGTTCATCAGGTGTCACATGCACAGTTATAATTGATATAAACAAGTGGTTTTAGAAAAAAAAAATAGACTGCTAGAAAGGAAACTCATCAAAAGGAGGAGTAGTACTTCCAAAATGATTCTAGGATGGTAGAAAAAAAAGGTTTTGTTCAAAAAAAATTTGGGTTTGAAAAACAATATGTTGTCTCGGGCAATGGCACCATTTTGATGTATGTCATTTTATACACTAGAAACTAGGGTCTTGATCCTAGTGTTTAACTTTCCTAGTATATAGAGGTTCAATCCACATACAACATTTTTAGATTAAAATTCCAACATAAATCACTTTGAACGAGATTGCAACAAAGTAATATATGTTGATTGATTGTTTGATTATTCTAGAATAAGGAAACAAAGTTGCAAGGAAATAAAAGTTACACTAAGAATAAATAAGAAAGGAGTTTTGCTAAGATCAATAAGAAAATAATTGTCTATGAGCATAATTAAATTGCAAGTAAAGGAATCGATTGTAATAAGTAAATGAAGAATGGGATTGAATCAATGAGAAAAGATATTGGGGTTATGGGTTTTACCACTATAGCCTGCGTGAAACTAGATCCATGAAATCCATATGATAAAACTAGTTAGAAGAAGGTATGCAAAAACATTTGCAAATGCATTCATAAAATTTTAACTCATTGTGGACCCATTGGTCCTGGCGTCCACAAATCCTTGCTCGAACAACCTAACAAAGATCCTTCTGAGGTCTCATCGGGATCATTATGCATTTGTTTGGTTGTTTTGAGTCTTGGGTTCTGAGGTCACATCCCCAAGACTAAGGTTCAACACAAACCAGAGATCAAGTCATTTAAATTGGCAATTATGCAAATAAATTACAATCTAACTAATATCATCATATAGAAATCATCTAATCTACACTATGTTTATGGGTCTATTCCCCATGCCCCAATATAAGAACTAATAAATCTCCATGGAAATCAAAGGAAGAATAATGGAAAGAAGAGAGGAGTCAATAGAGTTGAGGAAAAAGAATCTGAGTAGGGTCTTATCTAGTAACAATGAAATGGTCTTCCCTCTTATTTCCTTGCTCCCAACAAGAAAACTAAGACCAATATGGAAAAGAACTAATTTTACTTTAGAAACAAGAGTATAGAATGCAAGGAAGGAAATAACAAGTGTTGAAATGTAAAGTGTAAGTACAAAAAGTTGGATACCCTTTCTTGTGGAGTCCCCCCTCCTTTTATAGGGGAAGGAGGGGTGGAAACTCTGAAAGGGGGAAGAGGAAATGATGGTTGATGGATGTTGAAAAGTCATGCTCATGCATCGTGAACCAACCAATTCATAGCCTGAGCTGATTGGTTTGGGCTTGAAGGGGTGCGGAAGTAGGTAAAAACCCTAATGGTGATGGTGGTGCCAACTTGATCAAATCTTCATAAGGAATCAATCTTGAACCGATCATCTGGCGAATGAAATGCTTGGTTGGCATTTGAGCATGCGTGGGCTAAGGGGGAAACCCTAAGGTGAGGTGGTGGCATGCTACTAAGATAACTTGGTTGTAAAGAAAATGGAAACAGTTATTTAGGGACTTGAGATGCTCATTTTTCTTGCTAAACTGAGCATTTGGAAGATTGGGAACGTCTGTCTCGACTACTGAATAGTTAAGGTGAGAGGTGGAGCTGAGGGCTGAAACATTCATCTGGGATCTTGAGAAGAGACATCCTTCATAGATGAAGCGATGATTTCAGTGTATGAGCTGGTCGACTCATGTACTAAGATGGTCAAAATTATGCTTTGAAAGAAGAATATGCAAAATATAGATGAAAAAGATAAGAATTTGCATTTTTAGTTAAAAAGTGAATGTCTACAATTGTTTCTTAGAAAATTATCAAAAAGGGAATAAATTCCTATGAAAATATTATGAAAATGATAGTTTAAAAGAGATGAATATACATTCATCATATAGGAATTCATTGTTTGAGTCATCAAGTCATTCAGTATATGTGTTATACATATTTATCTCTACAACTATCAAGTATAGATTATGAGACATAGGGAATTGCCATATAAGATCTTATCTTTTAAAATGAAACATCAATTCATTCATAATATTCTTATCCATACAATATGTATGATATTTTCATTAATGGTGGGTACCTAATAGCAATTCACTAATACCATTACATGCTCATGAATGACAGATTTCAACTGTAGTGGCAGCAACTCTTGCTCTGCATAGTTCTAGCTTACTTCCTCTCGAGTCCTAAAGTGGATATATTTCTCTTTCTTCTTTTTCATTAGTTTCTTAATGTGTAAAGGACATATTATGTTATCACTTACCTTTGTCCTCATTTTGAGTGTTGAAGGCTTGGACTTCAGCTTAGCATTAGAACTCTTCTTGGCCTTGCCTTTGCCATTGGACCTCACTCTATTGATCATCATCACAAGTTTGTCCTTCTTCATTCTTTCTTTGGAATTTATCAACATGACAAGTAATTCTGATAGCGTTTCCTCCAAGTTACTCAAGTAATAACATTCGACAAATGAGTTATATGATTTAGGCAACAATTTTAGAATTATATCTGGTGCCAACTCTTGGCTCAAAGGGAATTCCAATCTTTCTTGATGTTCCGCATGCCTAAACATATTTAGCAAATGGCACTCTACTGGATCTCCTTTTCTATCATCTTATACTCAAAGAGAGCTTTTGAGACATTGTACCTTTCTTACTTTGCATGATCATGGTTCAAATTCTTATTATGTGTGACCATCTCAGGAATCCCCATATCTTCACTATGCTCATGCATCTCATACTTCACACAATATAGAATAAGGTGCTTAATGACTAAGGTATCATTGGAATGTTTCCAATAAGCTTCCACCCCAGACATGAGGAGCAGGTTCCTCTAGCATTGGTGTATCTAGGACATAGAGTTTATGCTCATGATTGAGAACTCTTCTCAAAGTCTAGATACATTCATGGAAGTTTGTCCTATTTAGTTTGTTCTTCTTAAGAATTGATTACAATGATGATTTGTTTGCCATTTGTTTCTACTTTGCAATTTTTCAAAACACTTTTGATTAATTTGATTTGATAATTTTGATGATATTAATTAGGCTTTGTAATTGATTATTGCTCCCACTATTTTTTTCAAATTGATAACCCTCACTACCAATTCAGAAGATTGCATCTTACAACATTCTAACAAGACAAGATCTGAAATAATTAATTTAATACCCAACCAACGTTAGCGCTCATAACCAATTATTAAGGTTGGAAACATTTTCCAATTGTATCTCTTGTAATTATTGGATATATGGTATGCATAACTCCTTGTCACAATCCATTTGCATGTTTCTAAGCACTTAATCAAATCAAGGTCACCTAGTTAAGCCTGACCCACAAGCCAACACAATAGAATATGCACCCTGCTAGGGAAGACCCACATATCTACCATCACATTTCCACAAGATAGATTGTGCACAACACTGGGACGTGCCCAAACTTGGTCGATCAAGCTTTTCATGTGTGTTTCTCATGGAAAGCATCTTAGACTTAATATTAATTGAGGGATTTATATATAAATACATATACATATCTGGTCATCACATACTTATAGTATGTATCATATACATGTTATATCCACAAATGAGAAACATGCAATCAAAAATATACGAGTGATAGTTATGGTCATACTATTATACTTCCTTGGAACCACAAGGAATTACTACCACCTAATATTCACATCATCTGTAGCAACCTATTGTTGATGAAGATGTGTGTTGCACTAGTCTGGGTCGATCAATTCAACACTTGAACCAAGCAGTTGGTCTACTGGACGGTCGATTGATCTCTTGGATTGGTCGCCTAGTCTTCGGTCCAAGTGACGTTTGGACACTTCCAGATGATCAGTTGATACCATTTGATCGGTCATCTCCTCCTATCGTCTAGCCTCCTTGGTCCTTGAGTTGAATGATTCGTCTTCTGAAACGGTTGGTTCATTTGGTTCAGAACATCTTTTTCACCATAATAAGAATTAAAACTATCCTAATCCTATTTAACATTTTACATGGTAATAGGGAAAGCTTGAATTACATTAAAGGGGAGTATAGGAAGGAAAGAGTTAATACTTCTACATATGGAAAAGGAGAGAGAATCTTGGTATGAAAATTGAGATTAAATAGTAATAACAACCATCCAACCAAGCAAAATATCTAGGGGGTTATTGGACATACCATGCTAACATCCACCATCAAAATACATTTTAGGGCGACACATATAGATTGCATATATAACATATCATATATATATTGGGATCGTATGTGGTATTTAATTGGATATTTACATTAATCATTTTAATATTTGCATACTATTCAATAAAATAAATATGATCATATCAATTCAAATCCACATACACCATAAATTGATTTGACTTTGATGATGTTGTTGGAAAATTTAGACGATAGATAAGGAAGAAGAAACAAAATTAATGTATGATTCTCTGATCTGTGGGATCGCATCAACAACGATGTATCTAGGAAGGAACATGCAAGGCATATACCTAGTCTTGGAGCAAGTCTAGTGACTTATCCTTGCAATAGTGTGCTTCTTCACCAAGCAGCACTTGAGCAATCATTAACAACGGCCTCCTAGTGCAACACCATAGATAGTAGTTGATGGCATCCTCCTAGCAGGTGGAAATGGCCTCCTCGCTTCTATAGTAGTCCATGCAAACCAAGGGAAATCCACATTGTGCTACTAGAGACAATTGGAAGGAGTTGTCTCTTTGAACGTCAACATGCTAGAGTTGATTCACTCTCTCGTGTTGTCTCTCCCTTTATGTCCCTCCCTTTCACTGGTAGGATTTTCTTAGAATCTCTTAGTTACCACAACCAGAGAGGACAATAACTTGTCAGAGAGATTGTTGTATCTATAAAAACCTAGACTAGCCCCTTTTATACAGGATGGCTAGGGCCAGGGTTTCTAGTTCATTCGGGAGTTGAAGAGACATAATTTCATGGAATTTCTAGAAGTTATGAACGGTGAACTGGTTAATTCATGGGTGAAGTGGTTGGTTCACTATTGAACTGGTCGATTCAAAGGTGAACCAGTCATCTCACTAGCTTTTCTATTTTTAGTTACATTGGCATTCAATATACAATCAGTGCACACCATGATGTCAGCATCAATCCTCAATCCAATCATATTGATCATTGAACCGGGTGGTTCACAAGTTGAACCAGTCATTTCATACCTTGAACATATCAGTTCACCAAGTAAACTATTAGTTCATGTCATGGTTCAGGCATTGTTCAGCCAATGTTGTTTCTAATTGACTTGACACTTGAATCGATTGGTTCTATACTTGAACCGGTCGGTTCACAGTCCAATCAGCCAATTTTCAACCATTGTTGCTTAAATTGAAAGCTTAAACACTTTAGCAATCAAGTTAAACATCATTCATGAATAAACTTCTACTCCAAGTGTATCCTATGTGTGTTACCCTATAGGTCCCAAATTACCAATTGGTAGTGAATGTCCATAACTAATTAATGACATCAAAAGCAATGAGTGGTATCTAGAAACACATCATTGTCACCCAAGTAATTAGAAAGTTGGAGAACAACTTCAACCTAAAATCAGTGATCAGTGTTACCATGATCATATAGTTCCTATGTCTCTGATATCTGGATCAAACTCGAAGCATGGAATCGTCATCCTCTTTAACATTCAATCCATGTTCCTTGAGTTAGAGCAAATTGTATGAGATGCATGTGAGTTCACATATCATATATTGAGTCACATGAGTATGGCCATACATTTCTCAGTCTCACTTATCAAGTAGCCTAGACACCAATCTAATGTAGGATGGACATATTCCATCTACATCACTCACACTCAGTCCCCATGTGTCACAATTCATTTGAGCATCACCTTTATGGCAACCCTTATTCAAGGTCATGTTAGATGGTGTCAAAATACATCAAATGACATGTGACGAGTGTAGTGACTTCAGACTTAAGAACCAAAACCACCACATCACTATGAGAGTTGATTCTGACTACCATTCCATGGTATCCATGTATCACTTTCAAGGTGGGTCTCTTTGATACACTATTCTCTAACATGTACCTATGTGCTTGGTTTGATATCATAAATCATGACTAATGAGATCTTGTCATCAATCAATACACACTCTAGTTGTATGTATAATTGTTGTCTATTTTTCTTCCACAGTAATATCCAACTAGGGACATAACAAGAATGTATGTACTCTTATCATAAATATGATCTCATTTTTAAAGTCCTTGACCTGAACACATATTTCATCAAGTCACATCATTCTTTACACATCTATTATATTTGTGTCATCATCTCATGATTGAGAAAAACATAATAGACAGAATTACCTTTATCATTATCAAATTAGGTATCTAATACCCCATTATAATCATTGTATGATTGTCTCTCTGGGCATACATACCAACAATAGGGTGGCAGATCACCCTGATCCGCCCATTCTAGACACTATAGATCAAGGCAATCTTCTATCCCTGGCCCCATTTCTCTTTTTCCTTTTCACTTTTTAGGGTTTCATGATCCTGACCCTATTTTTCCATTTTAAGAACCTCTGTCCACTTCCAATCAGGGTTCCGCCCTCACTTCCCATCAATTTTGGTGTTCACTTCCCTCATTTTTTTGAAAGAAAATAATATACTTTTCAAAGAAAATGAAAGGAAAAAATAAAAAAGCATATAAAGGATGCAAAGTAGTTGTAAGTTAGAAGCAAAATGTGGTCTATTTTGAAAACATGTTGTTGTTATTCCTTTATAATCATATCTATAACTACCATGGATCGTGGGCTTGATTTGAAATTCCTAAAACCCATCACATGCACAACACACTCCTAAAAATTCATGTGTCATGGAACGGGTATTAACCTCACATTGAATCCCTAAAATTGATGTGGGATTCTAGTAAAGGTACTGATGCAGTGTTAATATGGACGTCCAGAGGCCTTGAAAACATCCTACTCTCCTAGCACTCGTGACCGATTAGAATCATTGTTGTCACGAGGTATACTGGAAGTAGTACCTTTCTCCACTAAAATCGAGATACGCCCCAACAAGTGGCATGTATCAATAGATAAGATAAGTACCCACCCTCCTATACAAGTCACGCTTGAGTGAAGACATAATGTGGATCTAAACACATGGGCTAAAAAGGGGGATATCAAATTCCTATGCATATGTCATATCTCTATTGTTGAAATATTATGAAGATTGTTGCTAACCATTTCTTGTGTACATTTCAAACAATCTTTAACAAAGATTAGCAATCTCAAACTCAAATTCAAACAATCTTTAACAAAGATTAGCAATCTCAAACTCAAATTCAAACAATCTTTAACAAAGATTAGCAATCTCAGTTTGAAACAATATTTAATAGAGATTAACCATCTCAATTTCAAACAATCTTTAACAAAGATTAACAATTTCAAGCTTGAATTTCAAATAATCTTTAACAAAGATTAACAATCTCATCATTCAAAACAATATTTTTAAAATTAATAAACTAAAAGGGGGAGTTTGTCCTTTAAATTTGGGCAAATAGGGGGTTTCCTTCATGTCATGTAAGACATCATTTTCCAATGTGGGGCCCTACCCACCATGATCCTAGAATATGACCTTAAACTCATCCCACTTCAACTTTCAAATTCTTTTGGGTCATGGACCATGACCTAAAACTATACCAATGATGCACTTCATCTTCCTAAATAGGGTCCTGGACTATGACCTAAAACTACACCACAACCTGTTGTTGAATGCCACTGAAAGGAGAGGCCAACCTAGGGCTTGCTTCTTGCCAACCAGTCCTCATAAGAACTCTCCATAGAAACCCATCGAACTAGGAGGAAACCAAGGGTTTCACATATGTTTCCAAGGGTTTCAGTTTGGTAACCCCACCAGATGAGAATGCCCTAGAAATAAAAGTTGTTAATTAAGCACAGTTAGTGGCTCAATAAGGGTCACCTTAATCTTGATTAGCTACTCAAAACCCCCATGTTCCATCCTACTTCGAATGATTCTTTTAGAGCATTTTCAAAAGGAACAATGCCTTGATGCAGCCCTATTTTAGGGCTTCATCATGTGTATTTTTGCATGATAATCACATCTAAACATTGTATATTACAAGCTATTCCCTCCAATATGATCTTTTATGAAAAATGCACTTATGCATCCTTTTGTGTGTATTTCAGGGCCCTTATGCATGCATTGATGAATGGGAGAGATATGAAGAACGTATTTGGGTTCTTACAACCCAAGAAGTGAACCTATCTCTTCCCCAAGCTTCCCTTGGATTCACAAGAGAAATTAAAAGAAAAAGGAGGCTAGATGAAGAAGTTGAAATGGAGACTAGCACTAAGAAGCCCCAAAATGGCCATGGTACATCACAACGGTCGTGGGGAATTAAGCTCCAAAAGTCACAGGGAAGTCACTCAATTTACACATGAATGACCATGGCGGTGGTCATCACAACGGCCATGGTCACTGAAGACCCCACGGTCATGGACCCCAACATGGTCATTTCCATCATCTCTTGCCCCGCCCATGGCCATAAAGATGATTGTGGTGAATTATGCATGAAGATCCCAAAAATCAATAGGGACTTGGTCCCCACGTGAATGACCATGGTTGTGGCCATCAACATGACTGTGGCCCTTGAAGGCCACCTCACCCATGGTCTACCCATACCCGTGGCAAGCTAAAGACACAACGACCGAAGAGCCACCTCACCTGTGGCTTCCTCCTCCAACACAACTGTGGTATCCCACACGGCCGTGGTACCCTCTACCCATCATGACTGTGGCACCCCGCCACGGCTGTAGACACACACCATTTCAAATCCACTTCCCACCTTGTCCATTACACTATCCATGACCGTTCCATGCAACCCCCACCACGGTCTTAGTGACCACCTAAACCTACCCATCTTCTCCTCTAATTTATCCACTTTGCCCCTACTTACCTAGTGTCTCCCCACCACCTATATATACATAGGTGGCGGCCACAACACAAGGGTTAGCTTCCCTTATCCTCTTCCTAGATACTCTAGAGATCATTCATCTCTTTCCTTGTAGTTACTCCACTCACCTACCTCCCACTCCATTTCCACCATACAAACCTAGTTTTCTAGGTTCCCTTCCATAATCCCCCTTATTCCCATGATTTTCACCCCCCTTGGAGGAGGATCCATGTTCTACAATAGCTAGGAGGTGAATAATAAGAAGCTACTTTGATCTCTATGAAGTCGTATCCCCTTCTTCTCATTTCTTTTATCTTTTCTTTGAGCATGTCTATCTTTGATACCATGTTGGGGGGAAATAACTTGTATTGAACATAATTTCATTCAATGATGATTAACTCTTGCTTCTATCTCATTTCCCATTATCTTGCATGTGGTTTGTGCTTTTAAACATAAATTGCTTGTTTTGTGATGCTTGATGACACTTAGATTCTAGGGGAAATTGAAATGTATGTGGCAATCTTAGGAATGGCTCCTAGGTCCAATTAGTGGATCCCTAGCTAGTCCGCTTTGTTCCTACATACATCTCCCTTCCTCTATAAGTAAGTGTGAGGTCTAAATAGGTAGTGTAAGTGTGATTAGTGCAATTGCCTAGAGTTTCCTAAAGGCTAGATGGCAAGCAACATGAGGTGAAACACCCTCATCTCTGCTCCCATTCCTACCCTTGGCTCTCAATTGCCCTAATACCACTTACCCTAGAAACCTAGACTTGCCAAGTCCTATTAGAATTACACCTAGCCCTAGTTCTCCAACTATTAGTATAGGGTATATTCTAATAACACTTGCCTTGTTGTTTGGTTTGGTAATCTAGATTGAAATGTGTAATTTGCATGCTATATTGACCTTCCCCCAACTAATATCAAGTTGCATTCCCAAACGGCCCAACTAATGTGAGATTTGTTTATTGTTTGTGTATCGTGCAGGTGACAGTTGTGCATGCATCATACATGTTCGAATTGTATCAACTTGGTGTTATACAACCCTGAGATAGGTAGAAGGAGACGCCAAAGCCACCACAACCAACACTGAGAAATCAAGATGGGTGCCCATTTAGCTGAAATACCTCATGGAAATGCTCAACCACAACCCGATGGCCTCCTCCATGAATACTTCACCCCGGGGAACTACAACTCCCCTGTTACCACCCTTGTTGACTAAATGTTGGGTCAACAATTTTCCATTCCACCTGTACTTCTTGGACTCCTTCCTACTTACTATAGTATGGAGAATGAGAACCCCTACCACCATATCGACGCCTTCCTTGAAACCTGTTCCACTTTCCGCACACCCACCACAATCGATGACTCCATCTAGAGAACCCTTTTCCCATTCTCTCTAAAAGAAAAGGCCAAGGAATGGTATATCTCCAAACTAGAATTGGTGACTCCATCTGGAGAACTCTTACCACCATATTGACACCTTCCTTGAAACCTATTCCACTTTCTACATACCTTCCGCCATCGGTGACTCCATGTAGAGAACCCTTTTCCCATTCTCTCTAAAAGAAAAAGGCAAGGAATGATATATCTCCAAGAAAAAATTGGTGACATGGAATTCAATAAAGAATGAGTTTCTCAAGAAGTTATTCTCTTTTCCAAGATGACCTAAATGTGAAGATGTATCACTGAATTCTCACAAAAAGAAAATGAACCCTTCCACGAGCCATGGGAAAGATTCTAAAAGCTCCTGCACGACTACCCCCATCATGAGGTACCCTTATGGCAGCTGGTCCAAGCATTCTACATTGGGCTAGTGGAGTTGAATCAAAACAATGTTGATTCATCATGTGGAGGCACCTTCATGGAAAGGCCACCTGAGGAGTCATGGCCCTTCTCTGAGTACCTTGTTGAGAATTCTCGCCATTAGGCTTATACGAAAGAGGAACATTTTGATAGGAACTACATCCCTCTACCTCCTCCTATAGTTTCATCCCAGACTACAGCCAACCCCAACATGATGAAAATGATAGCGGATATGATGAATATGATGAAGAACCAAGCTGGTGGTTTTTCTAGTAATTCCGCTATGGCAGTTGAAGTTGAGGAAGAAGAAGTGCATGCCTTTGGAAACCAAAACAACCAAGGCCCTATGTCCAACTTCTATACTACCGAGTGGAGGAATCATTCAAACTTCTCATGGAAACAACAAAATGAGGAGGGGCAAGGGAAGCCAAGGCAACACCAAGGGCCCAAGTATAGCTCCAAGTTTGAGGAAGAGGTCCTAGGAAGGCTAAGGAACCTCGATGAAATGAAGAATGAGGTGTCATCTCAAGGACAAAACATTATCCACCTTGAACAAAGGCTTGATCAAATCTCACTTTAACTTGCCTACCGTGACAAGTGGAGGCTCCCATCTCAACCCATGGCTAACCCAAACAATGATGGTGGTTATCTGAGCACTAATCAAGGTGCTTATGTCCCACCACAAGGCCAAGTACCCCGACTTCACCAATACCAAGGACCACCACATCCATATGCTCCTCCACCTCACCAACCCCCTTACAACTATCAATATCCTCCACCTCACCAACCCCCTTACAACTATAAATATCCTCCACCTCACTCATACTGACATCCCCCTCTACAATATCACCCCCATCCACTACAACAACCACAACCCCAACCACAATTTATCATCCAAAACTTGAATACACCACACTCGAGGCCACCACCACCTCAACAGCCACAACCAAATCTACAAGCTTACTCTTCTACTACCCATGAGCATGTGAAGGCAGTGACAGTTTTGGGGATTGGTAGGACCTTACAGAAGCCACATGGTATTTCTGTTGATAGCGCAACTAGTGATGGTAGGGTTGATATTGTGATCAGGGGTGTTGATATTGAGATTCATTCTGATGATACCGTGATACTGAGAGTTGATACCGTGATACCAATAGTGGATATCGTGATTTTAATAATAAGCTTGATGATTCTATTAAATTGAGTCAGTTGGGAGCATGACTCCCTCCATTCCCCGATGCACTTGAAGAGCCATCCACCGAAAGAAGGAAGAAGAAACATGCTGAGGACATCATGGAGACCTTTAAGTAGGTCAAGATCAACATTCCTTTGCTTGATGCAATCAAGAAAATTCCATCTTATGCTAAGTTCTTGAAAAACTTGTGCACATTTAAGAGGAAGACCACCAAAAGGACACCAAGGAAGTTCAAGCTCACTAAGGAAGTGAGCTCAATTCTGTAGTGCATCATGCCAAGGAAGAGAAAAGATCATGGTGCTCCCATCATATCATGCAACATTGGAGCACATCGCATAGACCAAGCTCTTCTTGACTTGGGTTCTAGTGTAAATATGATGCCTTATGATGTGTTTGTTGAACTACAAATGGGACAACTGGGTCCCTCTCACTGTACCTTATAGTTGGTTGATAGATCTATGAAAACGCCTAGACGGTGTGTTGATGATGTGTTGTTCAGACTTGATGATGAGACCTCTGCATTCTTTCTAGCAGATTTTATTGTCTCAGACATGGAAAAGACACAAGGAAAGTGTCTATCATCTTAGGGAGACCCTTCTTAGACATAGTTGATTCAGTGATCCATGTGAGGACTGGCACCATGTATGTGACTTTCATGCACATGAAGATCCTCTTGAACATCTTCAAATCTTCTGCTAAATATGAGGTGATAGGTGCTACAGATGAGGATTGTTATCTGATTGAGTGCCTTGATGAGATAGTAGAAGAATGTCTACTTGCATGGATTCAAATTGCCACACAAGGTAGAGGTCTAGAGCCCATTGTAGAATTTCCCGATTATGGTGATGAGGACGAGGAGGAAGAGCTGGCCTTAGTTGTTGCAAGTGAAGACCTCCCTTCTATTTTTGAACCATTAAAGAATTCCCTTGAAGAGCCTCCCATTCGTGAGCTCAAGTCTCTTCCTGAAGGAATGAAATATGCATTCTTAGGTTCCAATGACACTCTCCCAGTGATCTTTTCTTCTATTCTTTCTCTGAAACAAGAAGATACATTGATGGCGGTTTTGAAGAAGAACATTCAGGCCATCGGATGATCCATAGCTGATTTGAGGGGTATTGACCCTTCTATTTGTGTCCATAGAATCTACCTTGAAGATGATGCTAGACCAAACCATCAAATGCAAAGACAATCGAATCCCAAGCTGAAATAGGTTGTAGAAAAATAGGTCGTGAAGCTACTTGATGCCAGAATCATATATCCCACTTCTGATAGCCCATGGGTGAGTCTCATCCAAGTTGTACCCAAGAAGGGTTGGATCACAGTCACTGAGAATGAAGATGGGGAATTTATTCCTTTGAGAAAGCAATCTAAGTGGAGGATGTGCATAGATTACAGAAAATTGAATGAAAACCCCAAGAAAGATCATTAGCCTCTCCCATTCCTTGATCAAATTTTGGAGAGACTAGCTAGATAGAGTTTATATTGTTTTCTTGATGGGTGCTCTGGTTACTTCCAAATAGTTGTCCATCCTACTGATCAAGATAAGACGATGTTCACTGGCCCAAGTGGTACTTTTGCCTACAGGAGGATGTCATTTGGGTTGTGCAATGCCCCTTTGACATTTTAGAGATGTGTAACATCCATCTTTGTCGATGTTCTTGATTCATTGCTTGAAGTCTTCATGGATGACTTTTCTATGTTTGGTAAGACCTTTGATGAGTGCTTGCTTCACCTAGAAGTTGTTCTTGAGAGGTGTGTCAAAGTCTATTTGGTATTATCTTGGGAGAAAAGCCACTTCATGGTGCCCAAAGGCATTGTTTTGGGTCACCGGGTCTCTAAAGACGAAATTGAAGTTGATAAGTCCAAAGTAGGCCTGATCTCCACTCTCACCATTCCTTCCACCATTAAACATATTTGATCTTTCTTGGGGCATGCAGGTTTCTACCATCAATTCATTCAATACTTTAGTATGATTCTGAGGCTACTTTGTCATTTACTTGAAAAGGATGTGGAATTCCATTTTGATGACCAGTATGTTGAAGCCTTCAACCACTTGAAGCACAAGCTCATATCTTCTCTTATCATGCAGCCACCCCTCCCCACTTCTCTCTGCCATTTGAGATCATGATTGATGCATCAGACATGGCAGTGGGGGTTGTGCTGGGCCAAAGATTTGGCTGGATTCCACATGCCATTTACTATGTAATTAAGACTCTTGATGAAGCTCAAAGGAACTACACTACCACCGAAAAAGATTTGCTTGTCGTGATTTTTTTCTCTTGACAAGTTTCACTCTTATATCTTGCAAAACAAGGTGGTGTTTTATATGGATCATGCATCCTTGAGGTACCTTATGATGAAGAAAGATTCTAAGACAAGATTGATCTGATGGATTCTATTACTCCAAGAGTTTGATCTAGAGATTGTTGATAAAAAGGGAGTAGAAAATTCTGCAATCGATCATCTCTCCCACATTGAAGAACTGTATGATGATATGAACCGCAACAAAGAAACAATGTCACATGAGCATCTCTTCTTACTTTCATCCACCTAAAGGCCATGGTATAAGCACATAGCTAACTTCTTAGCCAGTGGAAGGATACCATGTACTTGGAAAAGGGAGGAGAGCAAGAGACTTTTTGCTATGGTAAAGAACTATGATTGAGATGATCCTCATCTTTTCAAATATTATCCCGATCAACTCATTAGAAGATATGTTCTGGAAGTAAGAAGCAAGAGATCCTAACCATGTGCCACTCTGGTACAAGTGGAGGTCATTTCGGTAGGAAACACACAGCCGCCAAGATTCTTCAAAGTGGATTTTATTGGCCCACATTGTTCAAGGATGCTCATGAGTTTAGCAAATGTTGTTTGAAGTGCCAAAAGGTGGGCATTATCTCAATGAGGGACATGATGCCTCTATCACCCATTCTTGTAGTTGAAGTGTTTGATGTGTGGGAAATTGATTTCATGGGTACATTTCCTCCCTCCTTTGGATATGTGTACATCTTAGTGTCTGTTGATTATGTATCAAAATGGATTGAAGCTATTACTACTAGAACCAATGATAATAAAATGATGTGTGATTTTGTGAAGTCAAATATCTTCAGCCGGTTTCGTGTGCCAAGAGCCATGATTAGTGATGGTGGAAGCCACTTCATCCATCACACTTTTGAAGGTTTGCTAAAGGGATATGGAGTGAATCATCATGTGTCTACTCCTTACCACCCTTAAATGAGTGGTCAAGTCGAGTTATCCCATTAGGAGATAAAGCTCATTCTTGAGAAGACGGTGAGGCCAGACTGCAAGGATTGGTCTTTATGTCTCAATGAGGCCTTGTGGGCTTCTAGGAGTGCATATAAAGCCCCGATTGGCACCACACCATTCAAGCTTGTTTATGGAAAAAGTGCCATCTACCAGTGGAAATGAAACACAAAGATTTGTGGGCTTTGAAAACCATGGATATGGATGGAGACACAGCCAGGTTGAAAAGAAAGTTGCAGCTACATGAACTTGAGGAGATGAGGCATGAATCCTATGAATTGTCCAAAATCTACAAGGAAAGAACAAATTTTCTTCACAACAAGTTGATAAAGAAGAAGGATTTTGAGCCTGGGCAATGTGTATGGTTATACAACTCTAGGATGAAGTTATATTCCTGGGAAGCTTCAGTCTAGATGGGAAGGACCTTACCTAGTCAAGAATGTGTACCCATCCGGAGCTATTGTGATATGTGAGAAGGATGGAGTAAGAGAATTTATCATGATTGGATAAAGATTGAAGGCATTTATTGAAGTTGGACCGGATAGAGCTAATCAAAGTTTCAATATTGTGAAGTTAGTTGAGGAATACATGAGAGGAATATTTACTTCAAAGATGTTTTGAGAATTCTGTGAGGATGAAAAAGTTCAAGAATCAATAAGCTTGACTGAGATACGAGGCATGCTTGAGCGTCTCCAATACATTAGTTGCTTCATTGCCAAACTCACACATGTATGTGAGCTAATTGTCAAGTTGTTAAAAAAGAACTCTGACTATGGATGGAACGAGTAGTGTGAGGCCATGCTCTAGAAGCTCAATGATAACCTCACTAATCCTCCAGTGTTAAGACTAGTTGTGCATGGATTTCTCTCATCCTACACCTATCATTTCGTAAGAGATTGATAGGTGGAGTCTTAAGTAAAGCAACAATTGAAGGTGAGCATGCAATCTACAACATGTCTAAGAAATTCAACAACATAAAGGATGCTACACTACAAATGAAAAATATTTCCTCACTCATCCACACAATGAGGAAGTTGCACCAATATCTAATGATGTATCCTCTACAACTGATCACTAAGCACGATCCACTCTACTATTTATGTGATCTCCCAACTATGACTGAACAATGCATTAAATGGAAGGTGATGTTGTTATAATTTGACATCACCTATCTCCATATAGAGGCAATCAAAGCACAAGTCCTCATAGATCAACTAGAATATTCCCTTCTATGTGAAGAAGCCACTCATGAATATGAGTTCCTAGATGAAGATATAGGGACCATAAACCCACCAGACATGGGGATCCCTCCAGATGTTTACACATTGACTATCTTCTTCAATGGATACATGAACTGAAAGGGATATGGAATAGGTGTGGCCCTTTAGAACCCATGTAGAGATCAACTACTTGTAGTAATATTACTGGAATTCGACACCACCAACAGTGTGGTCAAATATGAAGCATGCATCTTGGGTCTCCAGCTGACCAGATATCAAGGGGCATGACACCTACAGGTCTATAATGACCCCCTCTTGGTTATCTCTCAAGTTTAGAATAATTGGAGAATGTGCCATCAAAACTTGGTATAATACCAGGAGCACATGTGTCCTCTAGCTCGAGGATTTGAGAAAATCTCCTTCCACTTCATTAGAAGATAGCAAAATACCTTAATTGATGCTTTAGAAACCCTTGCTTCATGGATTTACATCTAGGAGGGTCAGGACTTCCATCTTAAAGCTAAGACATTAAGTCTACCAGCTTACTACATGGTCATTGATAATGTGCCCAATGACAAAGAAATGGCTTGGTTTCACGACATCAAGATGTACCTAACAAACCAAGTTAGCCCCAAGAACCACTTCTAAAGAGAGTAAATTGCACTTAAATGATGAACCATGTAGTATTTTCTAAGGTCAGAACAACTATATTTCCAATCTTACAGTCAGACCCTACTTCGATGTGTCGACAATATAGAGGTGGAATCTCTAATGAAGGAGTTCCATGCAGGGTCACGTGGTGCTCACATGAATGGATTCATACTAGCCAATAGGATACAACTCTTAGGTTACTAGTAGAACATCATGAAAACTCATTGCTTCTAGTTTGTCTATAAATGTCAAGCCTTCCAAACCCATGGATACTACATCCATTCACCTACAAACCAGCTTTACAGCATGGTTGTGCCTTGTCCATTCTCAACTTGGGATATTGACATGATCAGCAAGATAAACCCTAAAGATTCAAATGAAAATTTCTTCATTCTTGTTGCAATCCATTACTTCACCAAGTGGGTAGAAGTAGTGTCCATCATTAATGCCTCATCCTAGCAAGTCATTAAGTTCCTCGAGAAAAACATCATAAGTCAGTACGAGATATCGCATGAGATCATTTTAGATAATGGGAGAACTTGATTTCCAAGACCTACAGGAGTATCTAAGCTCTTCGGAGATAAAACATCATCGAACTTCACCCTATCGACCTCATATGAATGAAGCTATGGAAGTTCCTAACAAAAATAATCAAGATTCTAAACAAGACTTTCATCTCTCTTGCCAGCTGGCACAGATATCTTATAATGGCTTTTTGGGCCTACCTCACTTCCATCAGAGCTTCAACAGGGACTACACCATACCCTCTAGTATAAGGGGTGGAAGTGGTCCTACCCATTGAGATAGTAATCCCTTTGTTCTGCATACTATAGGAAGAAGATTTTCTAGAAATTGAATGGCTACAAGATCGAGTCTACTGCCTCAACACTCTTGAAGAACGTCGGGCAAAAACCCTGCACCACACATAGTGTTACCAAGCAAGAACGGATCAAGCATTCAGCAAGAAGGTTTGACCATACAATTTCAAAAAGGACAACCTAGTGTTACAAGTCATCTAGAGTGTTGATTCCAGGGTCAAGGTCAACCTTAAATGGGAGGGACCTTACATCTTACACGACATGTATGACTAGGGCGGCCTATGCCTAAAAGACATGGATGGATATATTCATATTCATCACATTGACACTAGCCTAATAAAACGCTAATACTGATGATCAGACTACCATCACAAGCAAAGAACAATGTAAAGGAGCCAAATGCCCCCACCATTCCAAAACTTAAAATCTATTTAAGTACTTGATTGTGTACCCTTGTTCACCCTAGAGTTGAAAGTTCAAAGTAGAACCTAGGGCCTATAATGGAAGGAGCAGGACGTTATCCTGAGGCCTAAATGATTCACCAACCTAAAAATAACTCCTTAAAATAAGCCTAACTAGAACCAACTACACTTAAAATGTTCATGACTATGGTTAAAGCTTTGATAAGCCCCATAATCAAACAAAAGGATGGAAGAGGCTATGAGTCCCCTGAGGGTAGTCATATCATATTCTCATAATCACCACCCTGACATTTGTACCCAGGGAGATGTGATAACATTTTTATATGTCTTGGTTTTTTAAGAGTCCAGAGATGCCCGCAGAACAACAAGTGTGCACCTGATCTGACACTGGTGTATTTCAGGGTAGTGGAGGCATTTATTGTGCCTTTAGGTAGAAAAGGGAGTGAAGGGTGGTATGGAAGGAAGAAATAAATCTCTCCTCTATTCGACTCGAGATTTGTATTATATTCTTTACAATTTCATTTATTGCATTTTTTGTGTGAATCACTCCTCTATTCGACTCGAGATTGTATTTTTTTGTGCGCGTTGGCATCTTTTCTTGGTGGTACACCCCTATTTATTAGCGAGGGGTATGGAAGAAGCGGATATAGAAAGAGGTGGTGGGCCACCCTGAACTTAGGGTTTGGCACTATTTTGGCCATTTTTTTTTCTTTTTTATGGATGGAGGGGTACAAAGATGATAGAAGAAGTGTAGAAGAGAGTTCATATCATGAATGCAACTTGATTTACAATTCAGTGCACCGGGTTGTTCTCTTTATCATACTCTGCTCAAATAATGACTTGATGAGGATCTGGTGGGGATTCCATGTTGTTGTTCCACTAGTAAGTTAGGAAGCACGACGTGTTTGATCCCTATCAGTTCGACAGACACTTGCCATTTTTGCATAAGTATCATGATGTTAGGATTCATAAGCTTCACAAGCTGATATCAATCAAAAGGCTAGTTTTCAGAAAAAAGGTTCTTTTGATGATTTGCTTCGAATAAGGAGGGTATAATGATTCAAAAGCGTCAAAACTTCATCAAGTATCTGTTCAATTTCTTTAAAAACTTTAAAATTTTTGAAAATTTGAAAATTTAGGTCAAAAATGTGGCGGTGAAATCTTAAATCTGAAATAGATGAGTGAAGGTGGAAAGTAAGATATGTACCACCCACCCTCCACCCCGAACTTAGAAATTTGCTCATCCCGAGCAAACTCTAAATCCAAGATGGAGGGGAAAATTCATGTTGGTCGGACCACAAGATTGTTGGGTTTTAGGGGAGACAGAGAAGGCAGTGTAAACAAAAAAAAATTCTTCTCCCAAACCCAGAACAAAGGAAACGTGTCAACGTCTATACAATAGGAAGGATGGTTTGTAGAGGCATACATTATCCCGAGGCTTGCTTGACGATGTTGCCTCGCGGCTTGCACGGTCTTCACCTCCGATCTTGGACAGTGTCTGTGCAGCTCCTGGTTGCACTGGGACTGTCAAGATTGACAGATGTCCTCCGAGCGGAAAAAGTCTCTCGCCTCTGAAGTAGTCCACACAGACCACCTGGAACTCCGATCTCTTTGTCCCATAAGGAATTGGAAGGAGTCGTACCCTCCTATCAGTGCACTAGTCACCGACACACTCTTCTGCCACCAATCACTTTCTGCAGTTGTCTTTCCCTTGTTGTGCCTCCCTTATCGGGTAGCACTTGCTCAGGCTCTCTCTCGGTTACCAAAAATGGAGAGAACGACAACTTTGCAGAGGAACTGGAGCACTAAGTTGTTCACCAGAGAAGCCCCCACTACCCCTATATATAGGAGGGTCATGGGACAGGGTTCTCTACCTCGGGCAATGCGGGATTAAAGCAGGAGTAGAAAGGTTCGAGATTTTCCACAAAACAACCAACTTGCGCCAGCTGAAACGATTGTTTCAACCCTGAAACGATCATTTGGTGATCTCAACCGATTGTTTCAACCTGAACTGATCATTTGGGATACCTGAGTCGATTGGTTCATCACATGAGTCGATCGGTTCGTGGTCCTGGTCCAACTCAAATTGACTTTCAAATTTGTCTCCAATTAATCAAATATTAATCCTTGTCCAAATCGAATTTGTACAAGTGAAACAAATTGTATTTGCAAAATCGACTTTCCAAACGATCTCTGTTGGTCACATGAGCCGACTGGTTCAACATTTGAGTTGATCGGTTCATTGATACATGAGCCGATCGTCTCACCAGTTGGGCCGATCGGTTCACCAACCTGAGCCGATCAGTTCATCACATGAGCCAATCGGTTGGAACAACATACTTGTGCAAATCAGTCAATCACAGTTTCAATCAATCTGATACTCTGATCAATTGGTCCAACACTTTGAACACTATGATATTGAGCTATCAATCAATTAAGTGTTTAATTGAACTACTAAACTCATTTAGTAATCAATCTAAACATCGTTATGTGGATAAACTCCTCTTCCAGATTAAATCCTATGTGTGTGACCTTGCAGGTCCATTTTACGTTGGCAGTGAAAGTCCATAACACTTATGACTTCACAAGAAAAGAGCGGTGCCTAGTCACACATCAGTGCTATCCAAGTGAAATAGAAATTTGGAGAACAACTTTCAATCCTACAATTCGTGAATGGTGTTACAGTGAATGTATAGTTCCTTTTTCACTGATATCCCAAATGAACTCAAGGCATGGAACAGTCATCCTGTCAATGTTCATTCACTTTCTTGATCTCAGAGTAGATTTGAGTAGATATATATGATATCAATATCATATACTAATTCACACATGTGTGCGCACACCTATCTCAATCCTACTCATCAAGTGGCCATGGATATCAAACTCCCTCAAGAGGGACAAATCCCATATCTATCACTCACCCCTCAAAAGCCCCATGTGTCAAAGCCACCCAATCCTCACCTTTATAACAACCCATGTTTCAGGATTGTGTCTGATGATGTCAAAGTGTACCCAACGACATGTGTTGAGTGTAGTGATTTCAGGTCTAAGAATCACACTCACCACCATCACTGTGAGAACTGACTGTGACTACCATGTCATGGTTCCATGTGTCAAACTCACGGTGGGTCTATCCGGTAAACTTGTTCTCTAACAAGTACCTATGTGTTTGGTTTGATATCTTCATATCATGACTAATGAGATTCTGTCATCAACCAACACCACAATCTAGTCTTGTGTGTCATTGTTGTCTATCTACCTTCCACAATGACATCCGACTAGGGACATGATAAGAATGTACAAACTCTTAGCATCTGTATGATATCATCGTTCAAGTCCTGAACCTGAAGGCATACGTCATTGAGTATTGTCATTCTCTAGACATTCAATCTATTTCTATCATTACCTCATATGACTGAACCAGAAAGAATTGGAAGCTTGTCTTTTAATATTTATCAAATCAATCTTAATGTATCCCACCAATCATCCCATGATTGGCTCTCAGGGCATACATACCAACAAAGATGTGGTTGCATTCCAATCAGTGTGCATCCTCCATCTGAAAATCTCAAAAATAAAGATTCATCAGAACTAAAGATGGCATCTCACGATGTGATTTTTATTTATTGAAAAATTATCTAAAAACTAGAAACAAAATTAAGAAAAGTTTCTAATTCAAAATTAAAACTAAATACAAATTTATTTATCGGGTTGCCTCCCGACAAGCACCTTTGTTTTACATCGATGGCTCGACTGTATTCCTTCGACTTTTACGGTGGATTATAATCTGGTTTGGAGAAATCCAGTGATGCATTGATGCATATGTCAGCTGAGGTGAAATATCTTTTCAAGCGTTGGCCATTAGCCACAATATCTCCCGACTTTTCACTCCATAGAACGAAAGCACCATCTGGGTAGATGCTCTTAACAATGTATGGTCCAGTCCAACGGGAATGGAGTTTCCCTAGGAATAGCCTCATTTTTGAGTTGATCAGCAGGACTTGGTCTCCCACTTGAATGTATTTCCTCTTAAGATGACTGTCATGCCATAACTTGGTGCATTTTTTATAGATTCTAGCATTCTCATAAGCTGTGATTCGGAGTTCTTCCAGCTCTTGGAGTTGGAGAATCCTGGCTTGGCCTGCTTATTTCATATCAAAATTTAGTTGTTTTATTTCCCACCATGCTTTGTGTTCCAGTTCTACCGGTAGGTTGCACGACTTTCCATATATTAGTTGAAAAGGTGTAGTCCCAAGGGGAGTTTTAAAAGCAATTCGGTAGGCCCACAGGGTTTCATTGATTTTTACTGACCAATCCTTTCGATTGCGGCTTACAATTTTTTCCAATATAGCCTTGAGTTGTCGATTATAAACTTTTACCTGTCCACTTGTTTGTGGATGGTAGGTGAGGCTACTTTGTGAGTTACACCATATTTTCTCAGTAATGCTTCAAATCTTCTTTCAAGAAAATGAGAACCTCCGTTAGATATCACAGTTCGTGGGACTCCGAAATGGGGGAAAATAATATCTTTGAACATCTTGATGATAGGTTTGGAGTCGCTAGTGACGGTTGGTATGGATTCAACCCATTTTGAGACGTAATCCACTGCCACTAGGATGTAGAAAAATCCATGAGAAGATGGGAATGGACCCATGTAGTCCACACCCCAGACATCAAATATCTTGACTTCTTGCCACAAGTTCATTAGCATTTCATCTCTCTTTGTGATGTTACCTATTCTTTGACATTTGTCACATGATAGGACAAAGTCATAAGAATCTTTGGATATGGTTGGCCAAAAGAATCCACATTGCAGAACTTTCAAGGCAGTTTTCTTAGAGATCATATGGCCTCCAACTAGGCCTGAGTGACATTGTTCTAAAATAAGTTGAGTTTCTTCCTCAGTGATGCAAGATATGTATAGACCATCAACATAGAGTTTAAAAAGGTACGAATCATCCCTATGTACTGTTTCACATCATGCATAAACTTCTTTAGTGCATTTCCAGTGCATTCAGGATGGATAACCCCAGCAGCCAGGTAGTTTACATAATCTGAGTACCAAGGTGTAGCATCTGAGATTTTCATAAGGTGGTCATCTGGAAGGGACTCGTTAATTGGGATCTTCTCAGTATCTTGAGTGTGGATGCGACTGAGGTGGTCTGCTACAACATTCTTTGTACCCTTTTTATCTCTTTTCTCTAGATAAAATTCTTGCAAGAGGAAAATCCATCTAATTAATCTAGGTTTAGCATCCTACTTTGCTAGGAGGTAATGGATAGCGGCATGATCCGTGTAGATAATGACTTTTAAACCAATGAGGTAGGATCTGAACATGTCAAAGGCATACAAAACCACAAGAAATTCTTTCTCGGTAGTAGCATAATTACTCTTAGCTTCATCGAGGGTTTTCGACGCATAGTAGATTACATGATGTTTCTTTTCTATGCATTGTCCCAAGACAGCACCCACAACATAATCACTGGTGTCACACATAATTTCAAAAGGGTGATCCCAATTAGGGGCTCTGATGATGGGTGTTGTTGTAATATCATGCTTTAGATGGTTGGAACTTTTAACACATCCTTCGTCAAAATTGAACTCAACATCCTTTAGTAGCAAATTCATCATCGGCTTGGTTATCTTTGAGAAATCCTTTATAAACCATCGGTAAAAGCCCGCATGACCCAGGAATGCACAAACCTCCTTTACATTGATGGGGATATAAAGCTTGGAAATCACTTCGATCTTGGCCCTATCCACTTCGATTCCTCGATTACTAACCCTATGGCCGAGGACAATGCCTTCCTTTACCATAAAGTGACACTTCTCCCAGTTTAACACAAGATGTGCTTCTTCACACCGTTTGAGGACAAGGGAGAGGTGTTTTAGGCAGGAGTCAAATGAATCTCCGTACATAGAAAAATCATCCATAAAAACTTCCATAATAGTTTCTTTGAGACCAGCGAATATGGAAGCCATGCAATGCTGGAAGGTTGCAGGTGCATTACAGAGGCTGAATGGCATTCTCCTAAATGTGTATGTTCTGAATGGGCAGGTGAAAGTAGTTTTCTCTTGGTCATCTGGATGGATGGGTATTTGATAGAATCCAGAGTAACCATTAAGATAACATAAATATTCTTGATGAGCCAACCGTTCTAATACTTGATCAAGAAAAGGCATTGGGAGATGATCCTTCCGAGTTGCCTTGTTTAACTTTCTGTAATCAATGCACATCCTCCACCCTGTAATCGTTCGAGTGGGGATGAGTTCATCATTTTCATTCTGTATTACAGTAGTTCCACCTTTCTTTGGGACCCCATGCACGAGCCTCACCCATGGTGAATCTGATATTGGATAGATTATCCCAGAAGTGAGCAGTTTAATGACTTCACGACAGACTACTTCTTTCATATTTGGATTCAATTTGTGTTGATGTTCAATAGTTGTCTTGTGATCTTCCATCATGGGGATTTTGTGCATGCACAATTCTTAACTAACCCCAATGAGGTCGCTCATCTTGTAGCCGATTTATTTTCTTCTTTGCTTCAATTCCTTCAATAGTTTGTCTTCTTATTCCACCGTTAGATCTGAATTTATGATGACAGGGCATACCTTGAGTTCATCTAGAAACACATATTTCAATCCTTTCGGTAGGGACTTCATTTCAGCATCTTGTGGCTTCTCACGTGCTTCTTTAGGAACATCCACTACTTTTAGTTCCTCAACCTTGGCTTTAGGATCTTCTGTAGCAGCATCGAGGCGGAAAACACAACTTTTCACTTGTTTGTCATCTGAACTTTCTGCATTCGGATTAGTAAGGGTCATCCCAAAAGGATCTTCTTGTCCATAATCCTCTTGCGTGAGGAGTGACATCTGTTGTATGCATTCAATCAAGTAGACTTCCTCTTGCATGCTTGGTCTTCGCATGCTTTCAAGAACCTTGAACTCGAGAGTTTCTTTACCTAGTCTGAGCAGTAAGGTTCCTGCTTCAACGTTGATCAGAGCTCTTGCGGTGGCGAGGAAAGGTTGTCCAAAGATGAGAGGATATCTGGTGTCTTCTTTTATGTCCATAATGACAAAGTCACATGGAACATATGTGTCCTTTCCAACCTTGACCGGGACATCTTCGAGAATTCCTAACGGACATTTTATCGAATTGTCTGTAAGTTGTATAGTCATGCTAGTCGGAAGAAAATCTAAAAATCCTAGCATCTTGCAAAGGCTAAGCGGCATGATCAAAATGCTAGCACCAAGATCAGCTAGTCCCTTCTTACAAGATGAATCACCGATGTGGCAAGAGATCCCAAAAGATCTTGGATCTTTTTGCTTCTTAGGCATCTTACTCAGGATGATATCGGAAGTAGTTGTTGCTAACTTCACTGTCTCATATTCTTCAGTTATATACTTCCTTGTGAGGAGAGACTTTAAGTACTTTGTCTAGGCTGGTATCTCAGCCATCGCATCAAGAAAGGGTATATCAACATGAAGTTTCTTCATGGCCTCTTTGAACTTGTTGAATCGAGTGTCAAGCTTTGTCTGCCTTAAACGAGCTGGGAAAGGTATACGAGGCTTGTACACTAGTACTTCTGGCTCTGGTGTTTCTGGTTCTGCATCAGTTGGTTTCTCAGAACTTTGCTTGTCTATCTTATCGGTAGTTGTTGTTTCTTTTAGTTGACACTCAGGTGTTTTACAGTCTTGAACAATCATAGGTTTGTCCTTGTCTGTGATGACCACCGGTGTCTTGACATGAGGATCAGAATAGTCTTTTCCAGACCTAGTGGTGACAACCTTCAATTGTTCGAGATGCTTGGGATTGTCCTGGGGTTCGCCGGCAAAGGTTCCGGTAGGTGACTTCATGCTAGTTGCAAGTTGAACTAGTTGAGATTCAATAGACTTATGATGGGCTTGCTGGTTAGCTATCATAGTTTGCTGGCTAGCTATCAATGTTTGTTGCAACTGTAACATCTTCTCAATGGCTGACAGCTTGTCATAAGAAGAGATGGGTCTGTCTTGTTGCCCTTGTTGTTGTTGGTAGGGGTCTTGGTTGGGATTCTAGAACTGAGAATTGTTCTGATACTGGTTGTAATTCCTATTCTAAAAGTTGCCCCTAAAGTTTCCTTGATTTCTAAAACTTTGTTGTTGGTTATACTAGAGTCCTGGTGGGCCTCGTGGTTGATTGTTTGAACCAAGTTGTCGTGAATTTTCTGCTCCTGAAGGATTTCCATATTGAAAACCAGGATGGTTCCTATTCTAATTTGTATTGTAATATCCTTGACCAGGAATGGTGTTGACAGCATTAAGATTTTCCATTTGACTATTATCTCCTTGGCCACATGTATTGCTTAGAATAACATCGTAGAGAACATTGCATGCTAAAGTGGAATGATCAGTACTCTTACATGCTTCACAAAACAATGAAGCTGACTTGATCTGTTCTTGTTGTTGAGGGGGTGAATGTCTTCTTTCAAAAGCAGCAAGGGATGACTCAATATGGTCTTGCTTTGCAACTAAGAGTTTGAGGGTTTCAACAATAGACTTGTATTCGGGAGTAGCTTCTGCCATGGCTACCTTCAACACTCCTTTACTTACGGATCTACCCCAGTTGGCCTGGTTTTCAGCTCCAAGGGTGACAACCCTCCATGCGCTATCATAACTTTGTCACATGAAGTTTCCTCCATCTGAGGAGTCTAAAAACCTCTTGATATCATCGTCCACACCCTTATAAAAGATTTCAATAAGTTGATTCTTAGGAATGACATGGTGTGTACACTTACGTAGAAGCTCTTTGTATCTTTCCCATGCTTCAACAAGGGATTCTCCAGGGACCTGAGTGAATTGAGTTATACGTCCTCTGATTTCATAAGTGAGAGAAGGAGGGTAGATCTTTTCTAGAAAAGCATTCTGAAGTTGTTCCCATGTAGTGATGGGTTCATATTGTAGGGAGTTGTACCAACTTATAGCTCTATCAGCAAGGGAATACATAAAGAGACGGAGTCAAATGGCATCATCTGTGACTCCATTTTGTTTTTTCATTGCACATAGATCGATGAACCTTAGAAGATGTTCTTGGCTATATTCTCCTTGTTTTCCATAGAATGGGTTGTTTTGAAGCAGGGTGATCTAATGTGCTCGTATCTCAAAGTTGGGAGCATGGATGGGAGGAGGTTGGACTGGGTGATGAACATCAACAGCTTTAGGGATTGAGAACTCCCTAAGATCCTTTTGCAGTTCTATTGCTTGCGTTGTTGCTTGTACTGCTAGGATTTCTTCTTGAACTGCGGCTCTGGCTTCTTGCATGAGCCTTTCTCTCTGTGCATTGATGGCTTGAGCCACCCTTCGGACTATTTCCTCTTCTTGAGCCATTCTTGCTTGGTTCTCTCTATTTTGACGATGAAAGGTTCTGTATATCTCCGAATCAAAGCTGGCGGTGAGTCTGGGACTGTTCAAACGGTGCATACACCAGTCTTGGGGGTACCTGAAATGAAAAGATTTGAAGTAAGATTGACAAAGTGGAGTGGAATTCAAGTAGATGATCGATTGTATCAAAAGAAAAACAAAAATCCTAGATCAGCCTTAAAAGAACTAGATTTGAATAAACTAATTCCGTTGTCTCTGGCAATGGCACCAAAATTTGACGTGGGATATTATCACACTAACAAACTCACTCGGGGTTGAGATCCCCGAGTGTTCACCAAAACAACATGCAATAATACCACCCGCAAGCGGATGGGTCTTATCGCAATATAGTTAAGGATCGAATCCCAAGAGACAATGTTTTGAAGAATCTTTGTCAGTCGAATCTAGCTCAAGCAAGACAAATATTTAGAATGATTGATTGGTTTGTGGTTGATTAAACTAATTGCAAGAAAGTAAAAGAGCAAAAATAAAGTTTGTTTTAGATCAATGATATGGAATCGCTGGGATGGTCTCGGGTTTCACCACCACTGCACATGCAAACACATCTAAACACATAACATCTAGGCAAGAAACTAATTATCCAAATGAAGTTGTTGTAAACCCTCCACGAGGATAGGCTCACGTAAGCGTCACCTTAGGCTTTCGATTTCTTGTCACCCTCCGGATCACTCACGGCTCCGAAGATACAACATCCAACTAAGGCTAAGCACCCCCCTTGCAGATAGGCACACAGAAGCGTCATCGTGGGCTAGATGGCTCATCCCCTCATGGATCACACACTTACGACCTCAAGGAATCCTATCTGATTTCTCATCAAGGAGTTAACTGTGCTAATCAACAAGCATGTAGGTGATTAGTCTACAAGCATTCATTGATGATTAACAAAGAAGATACAACATCCAACTAAGGTTACGGGGCCCCTTACGGGTAGGTACACAGAAGCATCGTCGTAGGCTAGATGGCTCGTCCCCTCACGGATCACACACTTACTACCTTAAGGAATACCATTCTATTTCTAGTCAGGGAGTCTACCTCATTAAATGACGTTCTACCTTACATATAGAAATACTCGCAACATAGGGAAGAACAAGATGAAAGTAAGCAGGTAATCAAACTACAAATATTATCAAACAACAACGAAATGGAAAGTTATATACATTGCCTTGGAATGTTAAATGAAAAGACATGAAAGCATGGGCAGCAGGGCTAGTCCCCGCACCCCAAAAAAAGTGACTACTCGCTCATGGTGTGAGAAACAAGAAGAATAAGAGAGAAGGAAGATTCCACCATGAGCATGATGAAGAAGGTAGTCGTAGCTCGGTGAAGATGATGTGGTCTTCTACGTCGTGTTGGGGCAAATCGGGACTAGGAGAAAGAACCACCAAGGAAGGTTGGGAAGATCTTCTTCTCCACCTTCTCTCTCTTCTGGACCTCCTTGCTTGCAGCAGGAGGAGGTGTGGGTGGCATGGCAATGGCTGAAGATGGTGGAGTGGCGGTGGTGTGGAAGGGAGACTGATCCTTGCCCAAGCAGACTCTCGGCATCCTGTAATCGATGCCCAAATGAGGACCCTCAGGGTCCTATTTATAGGCTCGGATTCGTTCCTCACGTTTTTCCTGTGAACTCCTTCCAAACGGTTTGGTCAGAACGGTTTGAAGTTCGTTTGGATTACCAAACGGTTTGGAGACCATTTGGATCACCAAACGGTCTTGTGTTTCTGAACGGTTTCGGGACCCAACCAATTTTTCTTTGATCAATCTTGATTGTCCACACGGTCTCGAGTCCAAATGGTCCCGAGTTCTACAGTCCTGAGCAATCAGTCTTCACTTCAAACGTTTTCTATTTCAATCGGTTTTGGAGACCGTTTGACATCCAAACGGTCTTTGAGTATGTCCGCAGGCCAGACGGTCTTGGAGACCGTATGATGACCAAATGGTCTTGCGTGATTGTGTCCATGTGGTTTTAATCTCCAACCGGTCTGGAGTCCAAACGGTTTTGAGCTTCTAATCGGTCTTTGGTTTCTTGATCGGTCTTGGCTTCAACCATTCTTCATCATCCAAACAGTCTTAGGTCCAATTGGTCTTGGATCCAAACGGTCTTCGTTGTCCTAATGGTCTTGGGTCCAATTGGATCTGGATCCAAATGGTCTTTTTTGTCCAAACGGTCTTGAGGACCGATGGTCTCCAAACGGTCTTCAACATCCAATCAGTTCTTGGTCCAAATGGTCTTGAAACTGTTAGGCATCATACGGTCTTGAGATCGTTTAGGCTCATACGGTCTTGAAACCATATGGGCTCAAACGGTCTTGAGACCATTTAGGTGAATGTCTAAGACTGAGAGGTCAAAACTGCATGGGCAGATCGTTAGGGCAAACCGTTTGGTCAAGACTGATTGGTCAAGACCAAAGTTGAGAGGATCTCTGAGTGAATTCCATATGATGGTTGAGCCTTATCAAGACCTGCATAAAATTAATATAAATCTAGTAAATATTCTAAATAATTTGATCAATTGAGAAGTCATGCATTTTGTAATATTAAGAGGATTGAAAGTGAGAGAATTGATTCGACTTAATCCCAAAAAGGCGACTGAAAATCATGAGGAATAGAGATCCATCACTCAACCATGCCCAAAGGTCATTAAGGCAATCTTAAGGAATAGAGATTATCTTTGCATGCCTTATAACAAGGCTCAACAACATCACTTACATATAATACACTGGATCAGCACAATATTGCATTAATGAGCTAGGAGATATTCATAAACAATCATAGTAGGGTTATATTAACATTAAGAGCAATCACTTATTACATCAACATGCAAGGAATATATATATGATTAACCCTCATCATATTCATAATGCACATGTTTAGCATAAGAAAGTATCAACCATGTGGCTATGATAACCACCAATTAACATATTAATGTTGTGATCATATTAAGGAGGTTATTTCACCATCATTCCATCATATAAGAATGTTAAACATGAATACTCATCTTTATCTATTTTCATTAGAGTTAGGTTCAACAAGATAAATTATATTAATGTTACTAATAAACACTTATACCCAAATCCTAACTCACGTCATCCCCATTGGATCATGGATACATAAGGTGAAGCATCATCGTCACATTCCATATTATTCTTAAGTATGAACCCACACATAAATCAAGGTGTAACCATCAGGTTATAGCATACTAGGGTTTCAACAATAATAAGATAGTACTCCATGATTGTATTAGCCATTCAAGGACTATCCATACCCAATTACCATCATTTAGTTATATTAAAGCTAGGTATAACAAGCTATACCTTATTAGGGTTACCCATTAATTCATTATGGTGATTATAAATGATAATCATACGAGGGAAAGGGTTAGACTACAAGTTTAATGCATTGAACTATCAAATTCTCATCATCGGAATCATAACATTACACTACACGCTTCACCCAAAACAATGGGAATATTGAGGCATCCAATTCTAACCATTAAATGTTGAAAAGGTAAAGCCATTGGTCACTTACATAAGTAAAAATCTTTAATAAACCACCTATGAAGTCATTGAGTTGTGCTCTAGAAAGAGTCACCATCTAACCCTAGACATCCTTTGATTAACAACATAAAAAGTTCCATTGAGAGTAGGGTAAAACCCACAAGCGATTGTTTATTTAAAACAAGCTGTCAGTAAATGAGCTTATTAAGTTGATCTCATTAAGGAAACCATTTAAATCACTTTATTAGGACCAACATATTACATTTAGGCATCATTCCAATTTATTGGATGAAGAAACATTATATCATAATCATTAGGTCAAGTTCATATATTGAAACCATCAATTGGAGTATAGGCTCAACCATTGCATCAAATGACCCAAGAAACCATTACTTTAAGGCTTAGTTGATGCTACCACTACATGATTAACTCACCATAGGTTGTTGATACATTATCCACCACCAGTAGTGAACATTAAGTCACCATAGGTTGTTAGATCAGCTCTATATTCATTAATCACCATCGAATATCAAACTAATATCAGCAATGATTGATAGCATCATGAGGGTACTTAGTTGTTAATCACTATGCTTCTAATTAGGACAACACCTGAACTAAAGGGGTGAACGTTAGTTGACACCCTTGTTCACCACCATCAATTGTCATGAAGACAACACCATCGGTTGCTTCAATGGTACCACCACTGAGTCATGTGTTTATAGAAGAAATCAGCTTTAAACCCTAAAATTGACCATTGGTTGGTAGGTGTTTAGCACCATCAGTTGTCAAACCAACCTGATCCAAATCATATTATACCTTAGGAATAATTTATAAAGGATCATAGGTTCATATAGGACTGAAATCAGAATAGGAAACATTATAAAAATCGAAATCCAAGTCAAGCATAGCTTTTTAGTGTATGGATCATCATTTAAAAGCAAGAACATGAGCTAGCAAGCTTATGGTAAGCAATAAATGTGGAGCAAGTTATAAAATTTTCCTCTAATTAGAAGATAAAATCCCAAATAGAATAAAACATGAGCATGTAGGGTTTAAAATACAAGCATAAGTTGTGAACTCGTCCATCTAGCACCTTTCTTCATCAAATGAGAAAACCCTAAGCATAAGGAGCAAGAAAGGTAGGGTTTTAGAGCTTTAGAGAAATTTCTAACATGAAACAGCAGGGTTAAGACCTAGAGAAAGGTAGGAGTAAGGATAACAAAGAAATAAATGTAGGAAAGAAGGGTTTTCTTACTCTTTTAGGTCAAGATCACTAGAAGGAAGCCTTTTAAACCCTAAATGAGAGCAAAACAAAACCCTAGGAGCTTCCACTGAGAAATTTGCCTTCTTCTTATACCTTGGATAGGTCATATATAGATAAATAGATAGGGAAAGAGGTTCTTAGCAGGAGAGAAGTGATGGAAAGTAAAACTTTCATTTGGGAGCTCAAAAATAGATATATAAAGCTCTAGGATAAGGGAGAGAAGAAGCATGAGGTGTCTAAAAAGCTCTCCATGCATCCATGGCCTTAAAATATTAAGGATATACAAGAAACTGACCCACCTCCATGGGTACCTACTTATCCCTCATTTCTTGATTTTGCAAGCAAAGGAAATAAACCATTTGCTTGATAGCTCCTAAAGGTAGTTCATCCATAAAGGGGTAAACCCTAAAATACCCTTGAGGAAAACACCTCCAAACCAAGGTTCAAATAGGTGCCCCATGGCTCAAAAAGCTCAATAATGATGAGATAACATCCAAAGAACATAATGAAAGTGATAAATTGCAATGAAAAGCTGTCAATTTGGTAAATTGTAGAAAAGTCCAAAATGTGCATACAATTGCATAACTTGCACAAATAGTGTCCAAATTGGACCAAACTTGAAACTGAAGCTTGTATTATGATTTAAAAGAATATCACAAGGTTATATTAAGGTTATAAACATTAAATTATGATAGTTAAGTATGTTCAATACTTTGAGCAAGGTCAAGGGTCTCTCAACCATAAACCCCTAACTAGGATTTTGCTCTTGAAATCCAAGGTAAACAAAGATCGATACTTCTCATGCACCTCATCCCCAATATTCCACATGGTAAATTTCATCTCATGATGATTTCACATTATTCTCATAGAATTCGTATTCTTCTCCCTCAACTTCTGCATGTGTAACCTTGGTTCATCATAGGAACTGTTGTACCACATGTACAGGTTTGGTAGTACCTTCCAACTTTGGGACTCGATTGTCATCTTGAACTATTATATATGTTGTATCACACATCACTCAGAGGCCATACTTGCTGGATCTTACCAAACATAGAACATTACGTATCTCTTATCATATGCAACTTTATAAGATTTCATCCCTATTCCCTTTTAATGGTTATTGTAATTGACAACTCAAAAAATAGGTATGCATCTCCAAAATTTCAAGAACTATGAAGCATTTTTTTAGAGGATTCTCTAATCATCTCAATGGTGAACTGACAATCTGTTTGGTAGAAGAATCTTACATTTGTCTATAACCATTAACAAATATAACTTCGTGATTGACCTTATTAGGAGTAGAACAACGACATTGTCTTCATCTTATCATAACACACTTAACAGAGATATCATAACTCCAAGAGGATACTTTAGTCAACCCCAACTCTCTCTTTCTAGACTTGTCACACATAAGTTGTTACGACCCACTCCTTGATTAACTAATAAATACCTCAAATTACGTAAAACACCTCAATTAGTGTTGAGTATCAAATTAAACATCATGGATAATTAAGATAAGCTAAGTCATGAATCAATAGTTGAGATTTACTCATATGAGGTAATTAATGATGATATCAATGTTGATTATAAAATTCATTAAGTTGAATCAAGTAAGCACAGGTGCTATTGGAATTTTGAATCAGTAAAACAATATAATTAGCATGCTTTCATGCCTTGGGATTGTAGTGGGCCTCATTCTTGAAAAGATGCAAAAGAAATCACACTATTTGGACCTACGAGTCAATAGTTATGACCTTTTCCCATTCCACGGTCAAACTTGCAATTTTTCCAAAAGTTTTTCTTTATAAGTTTTCTTTTCTTCTTCTCTCGCTTATCCGTGGTTCTGGAAACAGTGTGAGCGGCGCACAGAGCCGACCTCCGCACCAGAGAAGCAGCTTGGGGCGATTTCTCTTTTTCTCTGATTCCAGTAGCTGCTCCTCTTTCTCTTCTTCCTTTCTTCCTCCTCTACTCCCTACCTCTTCAAGCCAGCCGCCTAGCACCTGTGGCCAGCGGCAAGTACAACAGCTTTACGGCTGCTTTGCTTGGCCAGGAGGAGGCTACTTTGGGGCGGCTAACACTTCAAATCTATGCTATGGACCTCGGCTAGGAGGTCTAAACAAGAACCTGCCGCCAATTTGGCCCTGGAGCAACACCCAGCCAAGGATTTCAGTTGAGCGTGAAGCTCCTGTTGCATCCAAATAGGAACAGTACGAAGCTAAATCAAAGGAAGAAGACAATAGAAATTTGCCCGGAATCAGGTCCTGGACGCATCTCCGGACGAATCCGGACAGTCCAAATCGCTGTGAGTGGGGTTTCATTTATTTATCATTAATAAACTCAGGCGTTTGAATATTTCCAGTTATGTGCGCGAATTTCGCTGATAACAGGCGTTATCAGGCGTCGGGCAGCGTTTGGCGTCGCCCGACTTTTTATTTCATAAACTGCTTCTAGACGCTGTTATATGATTAAATTTAGCATTTGATCAGTGTGGATTGAATCGGTTGATTTATATGGTTCATTGGAACCTAAATTACTTATTTGAATGTTGAAATTAGAAATTCATATATGAAAATGGTATGGTTTGGGTATGAACCCAGACAATAGGGATTTCTGATAAATTATCAGATGTACGATTTCAAAGTTGATATGAATAAATAAAAATATGCAATAAAACCCTAATTGCATATATCTTTTGACGTTAATATGTGTAAATTGATATTTACATGAAATGGCACATTTCTCTGAATTATTACCAAAAATTCTCAAGTATTGTTATTAAATTGTGTTGTAATAGGTAATTAACTTTTAATTGAGTTAAGTGATGCACAAACCAAGATTAGGGTTAATGTGCACGTTTTTCGAGAATTTTAGAGAATTGACAAATGTTGAGTATGATTCTTGTATGTGAAGTAAATTTATTTAATTTGTGCAATAAGATGTTCAATTGCTTAAATTCGCTATGTATGTGCCAGATTGAAATAAGTTGGGTTATTTATGCATTTCTAATTTGTCTGAATGCATGGTATGAGAATTTCTCAGAAATTACAAGGATTTAAAATATATTGCTCTGTCAGTTTAGAATGACAGTGTATTGTGATCTGATATAAAATCAGTAGATGTGATTTTCCTGTTTAAATGGTTATATGTTAATCAGTTAATAGACTTAGGTGCCCTAACACCGTAGAACCCCTTTGACAGATCTGCTTCTTAGGGGTGAAACTCGTGTTGCAACATTATCCGTGCGGAGTCATGGAGACACGAGGACAGAGAGGCAGTGTCCAACAACAACGCGTGCGGAGTCACGGTGGCACTGGAGGAAAATGGGGGTTATTCAACATCATCCGTGCTTGTGTCACGGAGGTAACCCGGTGAGACTCTCCGCCTGTGTACTCAGGTTTGTCAGGAGGAGTCTGGAGCACACGTGGTTGTGCAGCACACGTGGTTGTGCATTGAGGCCGTGGAGCCTGGGGTCCTGTAGCAGAACAGGGCTGGCGTCAGACTTAGCATTTCCCGGGTGTGTCGCTAAGTCTTGTACGGTGGGATCGTAGCATGAACTTGCTACGGATCTTCATATGCAGAGTACACTGTATATGATTAGGGCTTAATAATAATATAAATTGGTACTCATATATGATCACAGTAAATTAAAGTATTCGAACTTTTGTGCTATTTCTTTATATCTGTTTATCTGTTCAAATTATCTGTTAATGCATGGAAATGTGATTATATTCTGTAAATCTGTTATGTTATTAGAACTGCCCTGCTTAGTACTGTATTTATGTTTTATTTAAATCTATAAACCTGATGAGTTGTTTAGTGATAGCTAAATGAAATGCTATTCACTGAGCGAGTAGGCTCATACCTCTACTCAAAACATTTTCAGGTCAGCATCAGCATCAGGAATCAGAAGGGTCATTTCATCCTAACGCCTAGTTATAAAAGGTTTGTAGTTAGTCTAGTTAGAGGTCTCTTAGTCCTTTTCCCTCGGTCCTTGGGACATGGTGTGGGTGAGAGAGAGTATGTATGGCAAATGTGTATAAAGATGTAAATTAACTGTTATGCTTTACTTATGTTAAACAATGTAATATGCTGTAGACTTTGCTTTGTACCTTCTGTCAGTTTAATAGGAATGCTTCTGCAGTTTGTTTAGTTTTTGTTTACAACATAAATCTGGTTATCTTTAATGTCTTAATACGTTTTAAAAAAAATGACGAGTGGTTGGTTTATGTGTAAATCCCATCCTGTTGCGCCCTAATCTCATGGTTTGTGGTTAGTGTGAGATCGGGGTGTGACAGTTTTGGTATCAGAGCTTTGGTTTGAGTACATAGTTACTCAAGGTCAGGGGACGATAAGAGACCAATAGGATTAAGGTTTAGGTGTCTTTCTTCTATCTGTAATTTTCTAACAGGAAGTGTTCTGTTATACTATTGCAGATAGCAGGAAGAGAATGTAGTCACGAGAATCAAGTAATGAGCTTAAGTTGAGTCGTTAAGAATCATTAGGGTCAAAAGATAAGGTTATAAGTAAGACGAATAATGAATGATGTGTTTTAGCTCTGGAAAGTCTGAGTGTTTAGATACCCTGGCCAGGTGTCTGAATACTTAGATTGACCAGTATCAAGCTACTCTGTCTGTTCTTCTCTGGATGCCCTGGCCAGGTATGCAGAGGAAGGATGGGCTAGAGAGAAACCCTAGAAATCTTAGGGTTATGAGATAAGAAATTAATGTAGGAATAAGAGATTACATATAGGATGCGATATAACTCTTACTTGATTTTGTTTATTTGATTTAAGTATCACTAGAAATGCTCTTATATGCATGAATTTAGACTTCCAGTTGTACAATAAGTATGATTCTTTTATATTGTTGTAACATGAAGTGAATTGTTTAATGTTTGTTTCATTTGTATTAAAGTAGATCCGAAATCATGTATAAGTAAGTTGCCCTAAGTGGATATTCTTTCCACATGTTTAAGGTTAATAGGGGTTGATTAATCTCGAGTAGCTCTTGGCTTCAGGACTACAGGTTCGGCCTGGTCCGGCTGGCAGGATGCGTTACTGGGATCTAACGACTCCTATTAACAGTAAAATAAGAATAAACTCTGGATGAATTAGACCCGTAACCTAGTGAAAATGTATATACACTAGGATGATTTAACTATGATAAGAAGTCTAATGTGTTCTTTAATCTTGAGAATTAGGGCTTGAGAAGCATAGACCCTAATCGGACCAAAACAGGGTTTTGATGATACATAAATACAAATTTGACAAGTAAGGTGTTTTAGTAAATGATTTTTAGTATCTTATGTGTAACTCTAATTTGGCTAAAATTGTGATATGATTTGGATATATAAAATGTGAACAACATTAGAAGATATCAGAATTTTTGAAGAATTTTCTGACCTGTTCATCGGCTGATTTTCAAAACTCGACCGATCACATTTTCAGATTTATATAGCAGCGTGGTAATTGAATTTTATCTTTTTATTGGTATATCCAATTGATCTCAAATTTTAACTATGTTTGAAAATCACAAATTTTAGACACTCTATTAATTTGGCATAATTTTTGGATGACTTTTGATCTCTACAGTAAGGTGTCGGTCGAGTTGCAACTCGACCGAATCTGCTGCAGACTGCAATATAGCAGTGCACTGTTCGATTTTTAATTAATTATTGGTAACTTGAAATGACCTAAAATTTTTACTGGAAGTCTAAAACTTTATTAGGCACAACATATAAAATTTTCAGAATTTTTGGAGCTTCTGTTAGCAGTTTGATAAACGAATTACAGAAACTATTGTGAAAACTGAATTTTCAGCTAATGTAATTAAAGTTGAGTGTTGGGTTAATATGTTATTGACCCAAGCAACTCAATTTGATTTATATAATCAACCACACACACACAATAATGCTATGCTATTAATAAATGATCAAACCCTAGAATGATTAAAGTCGTAGTAGTTTAAAGGATATCATTAGTGATGTAACCTTGAATACTAGTATCTTTGTAAAACAAGATCTTGAGATTTGTTCTATGAAAAGTAAACTGGCTTTGATAGTGACCTAGGGTTTTGAGGTAGATAATCTAAACGGTACATGAGCAACATGAAATGACTTAGAAAATAGAGTAAAACATAAAGCTAAAATGTAGCCATAAGAAGGTAGCATAGAAATCGGAGTATTACCCGAGATATGATCTGAAGATGGTTGATGTAGTTCATGTTTTTAAGACATGGCGTCACTATCTTTATGATGTGACAATAGATCACCACCCTGGTAAAGAGAATGTGGTGAATGATGCTTCCAGCAGAAAGTCAAGTTCAACAGTTAATGCGTTCTCTATGGCAGGTTTCAAATTGAGACCTGTTAGTAGAAATGTGGAAGTTGAACTTAGGCTTAGGGATGACAACACAGAGTGATTTGATGGTACAGATGTAAGTTAAGCCTACTTCTTATGAGTACATTAAGAAACCACAATAGGGTGATAGTGAGTTAAACCAGACCATGCATGACATGATAGGAGGAAAAGAGACCAGAGTTTAAGTTTTTAGATGATAAGGTGTTGTATTAGCATGACATGTTGTGTGTACCTCGAGATAGTGTAAATTCTTTTAAGGGGAAAAGGCTGAAAGAAAAGATTCTTATGGAAGTGTATGAATTGATGTATGTTATGCTTTCAGGAAAAAAAAACTAAGATGAATATGAATTCCAAGTAGTTGAAACGAGTGGTCAGGTATGCAGAGGGATGTAGCTAAGTATGTGGTTATAAGTAGTGTATACCAGTAAGTTAAGGCTGAACCCTAAAAATCTATAGCTACCTTGTAATCTTTTCTATGCTGGAATGAGAGTGGGAATTTATCACAATGGAATTTGTGGTAAGATTACCCAGGACACCTAGAGGTTGTGATTTGATATGAATGATTGTGGATAGACTAATTTAGTCTGCTCGCTTTCTTCATATTAAGTCAACCTTTGATGTCTCAAAACTTGACTAAGATATACATGGATGAAATAATTAGGTTGTTTGGTAATCCAGTTTCAATCATGTCATTTTGATATCCTAAGTTCACATCTAGGATTGTAGAAACAGTTGCTTTGTGCTTCGGGCACAAAGTTAAGATTCGATACAACCTTTTCATCCGCAGACGGATGGTTAGTTTGAGAGAACCATTCAGACTCTTGAGGACATGCTGAGAGCATGTGTTTTGCTTTTCAGTGGAAATGGGAAGAACATTTAAGTCTTATAGAGTTTGCTAGTGTGAATGTTGAGTTTAGAAATACACAACTGATAATGGTTCGGTTTGAATATAAACCCAGGCAATGCAATTTTTGGTAAACCATTAGGTGCATGATTTCAAGATAGTAAGATAGCATTAAAATATGCGAATAAACATGGTTCCATGCTTCCTGTTATGTTAATGTGTGTGACTTAACATTTACATGAATTGGCACATTTCTCTGAGGTATCATTAGAAATTCTCAGGTACCATTAGATATTTGTGTTGTGATACGAAAATAACTCTTACTTGAGTTATGTGATGCATAAACCAGGAATTTGTTTAATATGCACGTTCTTCGAGAAATTTCAGATAATCAATAAATTTTACAGATGGTTTTTTTTATAGGTGAAGTAAATTACTCTTATTGATGTAATAAGATGTTCGATTACATGAATTCAATATGTATGTGCCAAAATTGATTTCAGTTTGGAATATTTATGAATTTTTAATCTGCCTGCATGCATGATGTAAAGATTACTCAGTAATTACAATGATTTAAAATATACTGCTCTGCCAGTTTTAGAATGATACCGTATTGTGATTTGAATTGCAATCAAACAGATGAGATAGTGGAAACCCTAAGAGTAGGGTGTTGCCATGCGATTAGTGAATGAGATAACCCTAAGAGTAGGGTGTGGGCATGTGATGAATGAACAAGGCAAATGAAACCCTAAGGATAGGGTGTACGATGAATCAAGTATTTTGATATCAATTTTCATTATGAGATATGATGATGTTTAACAGTTAAATTGCATGATTTTATTTTAGTACCAAATTGACATACATTCGGGTTATTTAAGAATTTAAAAGTTTGTCTGCATGTATAGTATGATAATTTCTCAGTAGTTATCATAAAGTGAGATACTGTTATAACAGTTCTGGAAAGACAATGTTTTGTGGTTTGATCTGGAATCAGAGCAAGATGTGTCCTAGGTTAAGGGACCTATGCAAATGGTTGATCGGAGGATCAAGAAACTCACGAATTGTGAGATACCATTAGTGATAGTTTTGTGTAGAAATCTTAACCTAGAGGGAGCTACGTAGGAATACGAGTCAGAAATGAGTAACACGTTTCCTTTCTCTTTTAGGAATTTCGGGACGAAATTCTTTTAAGGGGAAAAGGTTGTTACGACCCACTCCTTGATTAACTAATAAATACCTCAAATTACGTAAAACACCTCAATTAGTGTTGAGTATCAAATTAAACATCATGGATAATTAAGATAAGCTAAGTCATGAATCAATAGTTGAGATTTACTCATATGAGGTAATTAATGATGATATCAATGTTGATTATAAAATTCATTAAGTTGAATCAAGTAAGCACAGGTGCTATTGGAATTTTGAATCAGTAAAACAATATAATTAGCATGCTTTCATGCCTTGGGATTGTAGTGGGCCTCATTCTTGAAAAGATGCAAAAGAAATCACACTATTTGGACCTACGAGTCAATAGTTATGACCTTTTCCCATTCCACGGTCAAACTTGCAATTTTTCCAAAAGTTTTTCTTTATAAGTTTTCTTTTCTTCTTCTCTCGCTTATCCGTGGTTCTGGAAACAGTGTGAGCGGCGCACAGAGCCGACCTCCGCACCAGAGAAGCAGCTTGGGGCGATTTCTCTTTTTCTCTGATTCCAGTAGCTGCTCCTCTTTCTCTTCTTCCTTTCTTCCTCCTCTACTCCCTACCTCTTCAAGCCAGCCGCCTAGCACCTGTGGCCAGCGGCAAGTACAACAGCTTTACGGCTGCTTTGCTTGGCCAGGAGGAGGCTACTTTGGGGCGGCTAACACTTCAAATCTATGCTATGGACCTCGGCTAGGAGGTCTAAACAAGAACCTGCCGCCAATTTGGCCCTGGAGCAACACCCAGCCAAGGATTTCAGTTGAGCGTGAAGCTCCTGTTGCATCCAAATAGGAACAGTACGAAGCTAAATCAAAGGAAGAAGACAATAGAAATTTGCCCGGAATCAGGTCCTGGACGCATCTCCGGACGAATCCGGACAGTCCAAATCGCTGTGAGTGGGGTTTCATTTATTTATCATTAATAAACTCAGGCGTTTGAATATTTCCAGTTATGTGCGCGAATTTCGCTGATAACAGGCGTTATCAGGCGTCGGGCAGCGTTTGGCGTCGCCCGACTTTTTATTTCATAAACTGCTTCTAGACGCTGTTATATGATTAAATTTAGCATTTGATCAGTGTGGATTGAATCGGTTGATTTATATGGTTCATTGGAACCTAAATTACTTATTTGAATGTTGAAATTAGAAATTCATATATGAAAATGGTATGGTTTGGGTATGAACCCAGACAATAGGGATTTCTGATAAATTATCAGATGTACGATTTCAAAGTTGATATGAATAAATAAAAATATGCAATAAAACCCTAATTGCATATATCTTTTGACGTTAATATGTGTAAATTGATATTTACATGAAATGGCACATTTCTCTGAATTATTACCAAAAATTCTCAAGTATTGTTATTAAATTGTGTTGTAATAGGTAATTAACTTTTAATTGAGTTAAGTGATGCACAAACCAAGATTAGGGTTAATGTGCACGTTTTTCGAGAATTTTAGAGAATTGACAAATGTTGAGTATGATTCTTGTATGTGAAGTAAATTTATTTAATTTGTGCAATAAGATGTTCAATTGCTTAAATTCGCTATGTATGTGCCAGATTGAAATAAGTTGGGTTATTTATGCATTTCTAATTTGTCTGAATGCATGGTATGAGAATTTCTCAGAAATTACAAGGATTTAAAATATATTGCTCTGTCAGTTTAGAATGACAGTGTATTGTGATCTGATATAAAATCAGTAGATGTGATTTTCCTGTTTAAATGGTTATATGTTAATCAGTTAATAGACTTAGGTGCCCTAACACCGTAGAACCCCTTTGACAGATCTGCTTCTTAGGGGTGAAACTCGTGTTGCAACATTATCCGTGCGGAGTCATGGAGACACGAGGACAGAGAGGCAGTGTCCAACAACAACGCGTGCGGAGTCACGGTGGCACTGGAGGAAAATGGGGGTTATTCAACATCATCCGTGCTTGTGTCACGGAGGTAACCCGGTGAGACTCTCCGCCTGTGTACTCAGGTTTGTCAGGAGGAGTCTGGAGCACACGTGGTTGTGCAGCACACGTGGTTGTGCATTGAGGCCGTGGAGCCTGGGGTCCTGTAGCAGAACAGGGCTGGCGTCAGACTTAGCATTTCCCGGGTGTGTCGCTAAGTCTTGTACGGTGGGATCGTAGCATGAACTTGCTACGGATCTTCATATGCAGAGTACACTGTATATGATTAGGGCTTAATAATAATATAAATTGGTACTCATATATGATCACAGTAAATTAAAGTATTCGAACTTTTGTGCTATTTCTTTATATCTGTTTATCTGTTCAAATTATCTGTTAATGCATGGAAATGTGATTATATTCTGTAAATCTGTTATGTTATTAGAACTGCCCTGCTTAGTACTGTATTTATGTTTTATTTAAATCTATAAACCTGATGAGTTGTTTAGTGATAGCTAAATGAAATGCTATTCACTGAGCGAGTAGGCTCATACCTCTACTCAAAACATTTTCAGGTCAGCATCAGCATCAGGAATCAGAAGGGTCATTTCATCCTAACGCCTAGTTATAAAAGGTTTGTAGTTAGTCTAGTTAGAGGTCTCTTAGTCCTTTTCCCTCGGTCCTTGGGACATGGTGTGGGTGAGAGAGAGTATGTATGGCAAATGTGTATAAAGATGTAAATTAACTGTTATGCTTTACTTATGTTAAACAATGTAATATGCTGTAGACTTTGCTTTGTACCTTCTGTCAGTTTAATAGGAATGCTTCTGCAGTTTGTTTAGTTTTTGTTTACAACATAAATCTGGTTATCTTTAATGTCTTAATACGTTTTAAAAAAAATGACGAGTGGTTGGTTTATGTGTAAATCCCATCCTGTTGCGCCCTAATCTCATGGTTTGTGGTTAGTGTGAGATCGGGGTGTGACATAAGTACAGTTACTTCAGCATTCTTAACATTTAACAAAGATGTTGACCATGTTACCGATCATCTCTGAAATACCTTGAGATGTCATCATTCAAAGCTTGCTAGACATGACCTGAACACTCTATTCCTCCTATTCATAAATTATATTGGTACATTGGTTAGTCTAAAGGACATAACCATAAACTCATCACAGTCATGTAACTTATGGCATCCACTCTAACTCTTATGCATTGATATTTGATCCTAGGTTTATCTTAAAGGAACATAGTAGCACATGTCTACTGATCAACAAACCATCTATGCTTGATAGTGGTCTTGCCCAACTATCACTGAACCATATGCAACATTATAGAATTAGTTTTGTTTTTCCTTCAAAACAACATTTATAGGGTCATCATAAACTCTCTCTCTGTCTAAGGGAGAGGAATACTTGGAATGTTCATTTAATAAACATCTCCAACCTTCACATACTTCCATACTATTGATACATCTTGGATATTAGGATTCATTACCTTGGTATCCACCTCATGCACTATAAGGAACTCACATCCTAATCTCATCTACTTTTACCAACATAACAAATCTCAAGACATATAAGAGGAGTCTTCCTAATAATTGGTAGGCTCAAAAGGAAACTCATTACAAACTTTATGATCTTGGAACCATAGTCCAAGCAACCTTATGTTATAATAAGCTATCCATCTTCATGTTTACAATGAATACGCACATACCAAGTGGAAATAATCCGCTTGAAAGTTATGCCCTAGAAAGTAAAGACACAAAGGGAAACACACTTCCGACATCATAGCAGAATTGTTCAAGGGTCACTAGTAAAATGGTAACCAACTCTATTTTCATTATGCATGTTACAACTTCTTATGTATCATTTTACCTTTTTCATTTCGGGTTTCTTGTCATTAGCATAGTAATCATCATGATTAACACATCTCATTACTTTGTCCTTGATGACTATTTATCATACTTGGATATGTTCTCTTATTTTATTATGTTTTTCAACCACTTATCCAGAGGTAAATCTTCATATTCCAAATTTTCTTCATTAAACAAGGATCATCTCCCTTAATTTCTTTCGCATGCCATGTTGATTTTACATTAAAATTTTCTTACATACATAGGTTGGTCTGAATTTAACTCAGGTTCCACTTTATTCCTTTGTCATTGTTCCCATTCATTTTCTCATTTTATACTTATCATAGGAATTCTCTCCATCTTATGTAAATTTCATACCTTGAATCACTCTATAAGAACAGACTTGTCTATCTTTTACTTTATTATCTTCTTGAATTACATCTTCAAGAACTCCTTGAATTACATCTTCAAGAACTCCTCTTTTGCTTATTTGTATTCATATTTAGATTTCATATTATTGTATCTTTCTCTTATAGTTACCAAACATTAAAGTTTTGATAGTTAATGATGTAATTATCATCTTCTCTTGAGGTAATATTGAGTCATTTGCACCATGATTTCTGATTCATTATGCTCTTTAGATTTTTTCAAAATCACTACTTGATCAGAGTAATCAAAAAGATAATAATCTAAAATTTCCATACTTACCTTTTCTTCAATAATTGAATACCTGGCCAGGGCACCCAAGTATTGAGATTAGGTAGTATGCACCATATTTTTATGTCATATTCCTTACTTAAACATCATCCTAATCCTAAGTCCTAGTGTCCCTATAGACTCAATGAACCTAAATCTGTTATACCACCTTGTGAAAACCCATTACACTAAATGAGATTACTCAAAATATAAAGCACAATCAATCACTAGTTAACCACATACCCAAAAATATGGGTAAATTAAAATCGATTTCAACATCAACACCCGCTTAGAAATATTTACATAAGATCCCAATATATGTATCCATACTATGACAATAATTTGATACAAATTATTCTATCGTCTTATCCACAACATATATACATAGGATAACAATATTTATATATGCCACACAAACAAGCATTAACATGCTAATAAAATTTGGACTCATTTGAAACACCATATACAAACTTTACTAACCAGACCTGAGAGTACAGTGATGACTCTAGGACACACTAGACATCTAATCAACTTTCTCAAAGATTCATTACTATAGCTCCTCTTTGCTGCAACGGGTTTGTTTTTGTCACTTCCGATTACCTAAAAAAAGTGGCAAACCACAAGGGTGAGACCTATGTCCTAGCAAGAGATATAACATCCAACAATGTTTATTGATTCCAAAAATTTTAGGTAATGAGACAGTTTAAGCATTTTAATCATATATAAAAAATAAGCTCAATAGCATTGATGATTAACAAAATACATAAAGGAGCAGATAATAACTATCTTCATTAGCCAGACTATTCTCATATCCCTATTAATAGTATAAGGAGTCTAGCAGCATAAGCATCTCTAACATCATGAATAAGTCTAGTATCATAAGAATAGCTAACAACATCAACATGTCTAATAAGTTGAACATATCAACATCATAAGTAGAGCAAACAATATAAGTACAACTATCTGCATAAGCATGATTAGGAGTATAGGCATCTCTAGTCACAAAGGCATAGTTAGCAATATAAGCATAGCTAACAACATGTGATAATGAATGTCATAATCATAGCCAACAGTAATAATATCTCTATCAACTTAAAAATGACTATCGTATGTACACATTTATAACATGATCATATCCACAATATAAGAATATTTACTATCTTTTAATGCATTAAGCATCATATCTATGTACAGAGAACAACAAGGGTTATCATCAATATGAAGTGTCATGTATAACCCTAAATAGATTCTCTAGACGGTTGTATTACATATTTTACTAGGCCCTGAGGAATTTGAGGATACCACTCAAAATCCAACTGACCACTGCTAAATCAAAATCAGTACCATACAAGATCTAGGAAGAGTCGAACTCCTAATATCTTCTCCACCCCCGATCAGTATGGGTTCACCATAGTGACACATAAGGTCAAGCTGCTAATAGCCTAGTCTGTCCTTAGTATAGGCCACGACACCAGTGAAAGGAGGTGGGTACGCATACCCTACCATCTGAGGTTCAACCACAGTTGTCCTCCAATCTCATCAAATATATAATCACCGAGACATGACCACAATCATTCTCAAACTAAGGGCTAGGTATGGCCACAATCATCCCCCCCTAAACACTTGGATTTAGGATGACAAGCACCCCACATACTCAATAGTATGTGCTCTAAGTTTCCCTTAGGAATACTCATTTCACCATCTGGCAAGTTCTGACACTCAGATAGATTTATGGCACAGGGCACTACATGATTAAAATTTCACTTGATTAATTATTTTCAATTGGGTGAATTAAATATGCATCAAATAAGTGGACATATAAACCCTAATTCACTTCTAGCAAACATTGCTATATAAAAAATTTAGAAGATATAAAACATATGAGACATATTGTTCATCATCTCATCATTACATGATGTTATTCACTTGCCATTCATGAGACTACACTTGTCATCATACTATCACAAGATATAAATCCTTTTCACAATATCACAGGGTATCAACCCTTATCAACACAAGAGGAATACACCTCATTTAGGGCTTGTAAGGGAGTGTGATCACCCCTTTACTAAAAATTTGAAGAATTGACATCCATTCCAAACACTCTCAGAGGTATGATGGAATGGGCATAAATTTTTCGAATTTATTAAACATTGGTATACAAAAGACCATTAGAAAGCAGCGGAATAAAAAATAACTGACTATATTCAATTTCATAAAAGGTTTACAAAAATACATCAAATTCTCCCATTAGGGTTTACATCAAGACACACAATCAGGATCTAGATAAAGGGAAGTCTAGACTACTACAATCTTGTCTCCAAGCAACATCTCCAAGAGCTAGGTCCAAGACAAAAGCTAAGATCTTCCTTGTCTTATCCATCACCTTGCTCAACACCTGGGTGGTTGGGAAAGCACCCAGCTAAAGGGAGAGGAAAACAAGGTATGCGTCAAATAATGAATAAGTACAAGAGAAAAGGAAATCATATGAAACATAAATATATTGAATCATCATAAGATGAGAGGGCCAAGAGAATGAGGCACATAACAAAATAGATTCTTACCATTACAAAACATATAAGAAGTAGCATGCATGATATTAGTTGGACTACATTAACTAAGTAGGGTTGAGGCACCTACCGGACCTTAACCTATAGGTGAGGGGAGAATTCATACATTCCCAGTCACCTATCAAATTTTATAGGGGAGGAATAACACATTCCCCAGGGGAGAATAAGACGTTCCCCAGGGCAATTATTTACATGCCCCCTGTGGGTGGTTGTACATAAGTACCACTACTATAGTTAAATATCCAAATAAACCATCATGCTCAAGAAATAGTAAAGTGGCAAGATAAATCATCATATAATTACAACTTGGTGGTGGGATTCCAAGACCCAAGAATAATGTTCTGAAACTGATTTATGAGGCAAGTATAGCAAAATATTTAAGAGTATATGAAATAGGGTTTAATAAATCCTCATTATAGAAAAATAGGTTAAGGAACAATTATTCCCAACTTGAGGTGTAAATGCACATACATAAATAGGGATTGCACATACATAGCACATACAAAGAGAAAATTAGACATACATAAATAGGGAATTTCACATACATAACACATACATAAATATTGTTTGCACATACCTCTTACTTAGAGTCCTATTAACCTCTTTTCCAAACCTTTAGTTGAAATCAAGGTCCACTTGTCCTATTTCCAATTTCATATTCATGTATTAGAATAACATATATACATTAAAGAGTTGAACCCTAATATAAGAAATTTTTACACAAAACCTCTATTCAGACCTCAAAACTATCACCACTAACTTAGTTAGGTTTTTTTATTAAGACAACGTATAATTTTTCATATATTGGAGTTATGAAGGTTAAAGTGTATTTTTGGTGATTTTTAGGTATTTAATTCATTTTCTAAAAACTCTTTTCGACAAAACTAAAAATCAATACTTGGAAATATTTTTATTAAAAATAGCATGTTTTACTGAGTTCAGAACATATTTTACTTTAATGTTTGGACAAATGAATCAAAAGTTATGAATTATTGAAAATCGACCAATTAGAAATCGGCACATCGTCAATTTTTAACATAAGATCATGAGTTTTAAGCATGTAATAAGAAATATATGGGAAGGGGGTTATGAAGCTCATACCTAGTGAAGATAATAAGGTCCAAACAGAAATAATCCCGGGCTTATAAGGTCTGGTTTCTCCATGCCTTGCTCCTTTCTTGAACAAAGATCTCCTTCTCAACTTAGAGGTGATAAACCCTAGAAAAAGAGCATGGAGATGAGATGTTTTAGGGTTCTTAGTGGAGTTTTATCATGGAAGGTCATGATTCCGACCTGGAGGAAGGTGTGAGAAATACTATCAATATGAAAATAGGGAAGGGAAGAAGGATTCTTACTAGTTTTGGTTAAAATCACCAAGGAGGAGCTTAAGAAATCCTAATAGAGCAATTTGGATACCATATGAGCCTTCTTCACCAAGGTAGGCTCCCTCTATTACCTTGGGTCAGAAACTTCGTTGCCAAATACAAAAGGAACTATTCTCTAAGATAGAGGAAAGAAAAGGAGACCAAGAGTTTCGAATTTTTGAGTTGGGAAAGGGGTATGTATGGCTATATATAGAAAAAGTTCAAGCATGAGGTGTTTTATGGGACTTTCCATGTGTCTTTAGCCTAGGGCTTCATGGCCTTGCAAGTGGAGACCTCATGGGGGCTCTAAAATATATAAGGTCGGTTTTTGGACCCTTCTAGGCCATCCCAACCGACCTCCATCAAATAAATAACCCTATTGGTCGATGGCTTCTAAAGATAAGCTCACTTATAAAGAGGAAAACCCTAAAATGCCCTTGGAAAGCAATACCATCAAACCAAGGTGAAACTAGGTGATCCCATGGTTTTAGAATTCGATAATGGTAAGGTGGTATCTAATTATTATAATTCATGTGATAATTTGCAAAGAAAACCTCCCAATTGGGTAAATTTCATAAAAGTCCAAAATGTACCTAAAATTGCATAACTTGCACAAACAACATCCAAATTGGACTAAACTTTATCCACAAGTTATATTTGATGTTTAGAATATTGATTTTCCATTATTTATATATTTTTAAGTTATATAATCACATTATTTATTACTTATGCCTTTTACTCATTTTCTCTCTCCTAAACTTATCCTAATATTTCAAGGTTGTCCAATTTAGATGAAATTTGACATGTAGGCAAATTTTGATATGTCGATTTTGAATTTGAAGTTTATTTCCTATTTTGAGACTTCTTTTTATGAGATATTTCATATGGCCCATTAATGACCCATTATCTAAATTATTCATTCAATTAAATTTATTATCTTCATATTACTACCAAAATGAGTTATGTGGCATATTTTATGTTTTCAAATCACATCAAAAAGTTAGATTAAGATTTAGAGAACTTAATTATGGTAATTAAGCTAATGAGGTATTTGTGCATAAACCCAAATATTGGGAGAAAAGGTGAACAAATGTTCATTAGACCATCATATTCTCCACAAATTAAACAGAAAAGCCAAAGAGGATATAAATGAAAGAAAAAGATGGAAAAGAGGGTCAAAAGATAAAAATGTCCAAGATTCGATATGTTACAACACTCCACCCCTCAAAGAGGATTTCGTCCCCGAAATCACTAGCAATTAGGGAAGGGTGAGTGTGCAATCTCACATCATAAAACTTCAGGTTGTTCCTTCAACCATACGACTTCCACCAAAACTTATACTTCAACTACACCTAAGGGTTCAGAAACTTCACATGCATCAACTAATCATTTTGGACGTTGGCTCCTGTCCTTGTTCTACCCTCTGGCAATGAAGAGTTTGCGATATTCACTGATGCTTCAAGGAATGGATTAGGGTGTGTCCTGCAGTAGAATGGTAAGGTAGTGGCCTTTGCGTCTAGACAACTAAAACCCAATGAACTTAATTATCCCACCCATGATTTGGAATTAGATGCAATCATTCATGCCCTCAAAATCTGGAGGCACTACCTGTACGGAGCAACATTCGACATCTTCACCGATCACAAGAGCCTAAAGTACATCCTAACTCATAAGGACTTGAATCTGCGTCAACGCCGATGGATCGAATACCTAAAGGACTACGATTTCACTATTGCCTATCATCCAGGTAAGCCAAATGTAGTCGTTGATGCTCTTAGCAGGAAAAGGGTGGTATGTGCATCTCTTTCTGTCCCAGAATGGAGGAACATGGAGGATCTAGTGGGCTGGAAGCCGCAGTTTCTGTCTGATCGTGTGCATGTTAATAACATTTCCATCACGTCCAACCTGCATCTCAAACTTCTTGAGGCACAAAAGGCTAGTCCTGATCTTGCAGAGCTATCTTCTCTCCTGTCGAAGCCGCTAACGCATCTGTCCGTGGGTCTTGATGGTGGTCTCTGTTACAAGAATCGTATGTGGGTTCTTGAGCAGTCAATTGTAAAGACATCAATCCTAAATGAGGCACATGGGTCCAAGTACACAGTTCATCCAGGCACGACAAAGATGTACAAAGACCTACAACGTCAGTTTTGGTGGAGAGGCATGAAGCGCGATATTGACGATTTTGTGTCTAGGTGTTTGACATGTCAAAGGATCAAGGCCGAACATCAGGGACCAGGCGGTCTACTACAACCCCTTGAAATTCCAGAATGGAAATGGGAACACATCACCATGGATTTCGTGGTGGGGTTACCCAGGACCAGGAAGGGATACGACGATGCATGGGTCATAGTGGATCGTCTCACCAAGTCAGCATATTTTCTTCCTATGAAGACTACTGCAAAGGTTTCTGAGTTGGCAGATCTCTACATACGGGAGATAGTACGTCTGCATGGAGTTCCAGCTTCTATTGTCTCTGACAGGGACCCGAAGTTCACATCAAAGTTGTGGAAGCAAATTCAAGAGGAATTGGGCACCAAGTTGAACTTCAGTACAGCCTACCATCTGCAAACAGACAGGCAGCCAGAGCGTACAGTACAGATTCTAGAGGATCTTCTGCGAGCTTGTGTCCTCGATTGGGAAGGTTCATGGGACTATTACTCGCCTTTAGCTGAGTTTTCCTATAATAATAGCTACCAGGCAAGCATTGGGATGCCTCCCTATGAAGATCTTTATGGCCGACCATGCAGATCACCTTTACACTGGGACGACGTCGGAGAGCGTACCCTGATGAAATCCTAGGAGATGCAGTTGTATTCTGATAAGGTTGCACTGATTAGGCAGAGAATGAAGCGAGCACAGGATAGATAGAAGTCTTATGCAGATGCTCACCATCGAGAATGTCAGTTCAAGGAAGGTGACCACGTATTTCTGAAGATCCGACCTATTCGAGCTCTTGCCAAGAACAAAGGAAAACTCAGTCCTCTTTATGTTGGACCCTTCGAGATTCTAGAAAGGGTTGGTGAATGTGCCTATCGTCTTGCTTTGCCACCTCAGTATAGTGCCATGCATAATGTGTTTCATGTATCTAATCTGAAGCCCTATGTCAAAGATTCCAGTCATATATTGAATCATGAGCCTCTCGAACTGAAGGATGATCTGTCATATGTTGAGTCCCCAGTCATAATTCTTGACTTCAAGTCAAAGGAGCTTCTCAGTAATCGTCATATTGAAATGGTGAAAGTTCTCTGGAGCCATCATGATGAGACAGATGCCACCTGGGAATTAAAGACCGAGGTCGAGAAGAAGTATCCATACCTTTTTCAGGATGCTTGAATTTTGGGGACAAAATTCTTAAAAGGAGGGGAGAATGTGACAGAGTGAGTTTTTACATATATACTATTATTTAATTCCCCTCTCTTACAATTTTATTTGTTCCATTTATGCCCTCAATCATATCTCTCAATAATTTGATTAAATGGATTATCAATTTCACATAAGACCATCCATAATGGTACATAAAGTCAATAACACAAGTATCATGACATTTAGTCAATTGACATAGTCAATAATCGAATTGGGACTCTAATTTTGCACCATAGCTAAATCATAGCATTATAAAACTATGCCTAAAATCTCATTACAATTGGAATTACCAATTTGGAGTTATTTACTTTTGAAATTTTGGTGTATTATGTTACCTAATCTAGCCTAGGACTAAAGTCTGTGATTTAATTAGACATTTATGTTGTCACACGGCCATTTTCCTTACTTTGGCACGGCCCCTCGCTGGGATTTGATCCTAGCCGTCCGATCAGGTGGACAACGATCCGCTCTGGATCCAAAGGTGAGGACTTCGTCTTCTACCTCCGAAAGAAGCGGTCCCCGCCAGTAGCTGGACCTGCGATTCCTCCAACAACCCTCGCACCCGAACCCCACCTTCTCCTCACGAGATATTTGGAGGACCAACTCCTCTCCTCAAACCGAACTCAACAACCCTCACCATGTCATCCCTCTCCACCGGATCAGGGAGAACGATCTCCCAAGCTCTCGCGCCTCTCAGTGGCGGCGACAGCCAAATTAGGGCTCCCCTTCCTAGCACCCCCCACGCCTATTTAAGGAGCCCATCAGCTCCGCCACCTTCCCTTTAGTCGCACTAATACCTCAATTGCAACCGAGATCGCCCCTACCTCCCTCACCTCGAGCACCCCTGTTCACCTGCTCCCCGACCTCCCTCTCACTCTGGTGGATTCCTTCGTTCAATCAAGAATGATCACACCATCTCCGGACCCCGACGAGTCAAACGACACCCTTAGTTGGAACCGTGGAAGCCCCGATCCATGGGTCGACTAGCCGCTGAAGCAGAGATCAAGGCTGCCATCGCCGGCGAAGTCCAGGGTACGTCGAGCAGCCGGAAGTGGACCTAGAGCTTCACGAACCTCACGCGGAGCTTCGTGACCCCTCAATCCAGCCGGATGGTAGGTAAATACCTGGAACCCATTTTCCGTTTTCAGAGTCTCCTGCCAGTGAAACCATGGCTTTATTTTACCTCTGGCGAGCTTCTTGGGCTCGTTGGACTCAGGAAGACCTCGCGAACGCTTTCCTCTCATCCTCACACTCCCAGACACCCCCCTAGCCAGCCTGAGCTCCTTCACCTCCCTTCTTCTCTGCTGCCCGATCATCGTTGCTGCCTCTCACGCGAGGAAAGCAATCGAATGGGCAGAAATACAAATCTGCCCTGACTCGTTGTAACACCAAGCAAACCCCAAAAAGGGGCCTTTAGGTCTTTTTACCCTCATCTTTGACCTGGTTGAATGTGGTTGGCTCACAGGTTAAGGAGAGGATCTGCGTAGTCGGATCCCTCTGCTGATACGCGAGACCAGCGACCCTTCTTCTTTTTTTTATTTTTCGTTTATCTCCTTAGAATTTCCCTGATTGGTCAGATTTGTAGAAACCCTAGAAAATGATAGGAATATTGAAAAATATCGAAACTATATATCATTTTCATCAAAAAAATGTAATCTATTTAAATAAAATAATTCCAGGACTTAGATCTGATTCCTTCTCTGAAAATGTGACCTACCTGCCTAATGAACCCTTTATAATTACATATTATGTAATGATGGTCATTATGGAATTTTCAATCTGCCCTGAGAACATATTAAACCCTAATTAGTGTTCCAATCATCATGACACTCGAAATCCTACCTAAGTAAGATAGTTGATTCAATAATTGAGAAGAACCCTAATTTCTAGTTTTTCTCACCTTATCATGAATATTATGTACAATTTATGAAAAACCCTAATAACTGAAATGTCCTTCAATAACCTGGACGACCCTAATCTCAGACCCCAACTCGGAATCCTATGTATCCAAAAGTGACATCCCAAATGACCTAAACCCTAATAGAAACCCTAATGTGGAATAATGAGAATCCATAGTAACTTAGGGTTTTGTTTACATTTCAGGGTGATCTACTATCTTTCTCCTAACTTAGGACTTGTGGAATTCAGATCTGAGAATTAAAGGTACGTGGATATAATTATATGGCTAGTTTTTGCTAGATGTTAAGTATATGTAATTGTTTGCATGAAATTGATATACATTGATGGATGTGGATATATGATTAATTGATGATTTACCGCCTTGAACATGAAAGAACATAATTGAATATAAGTGAAATGTAGTTACTAGTGGTTCTCATTAATCTCCCTATTAGAGAGGGAAAGTATTAATGTTGACTAGCACCTCCCTAATGGTACAAGGTACGCATGGAGATCCCTAATGGTACAAGGTACGCAGGGATAGGGCCCAATATTTATGTTTGTGCTAAGTCCACCATAGTAATGCATTTTCATTCTAAATAAGGATAATAACTTGGGATTTCCTGATTTTCTGCCTCTAAATAATGTTTTCACTATTTTCCCCAATTTTGAGTATTTTATATACCAGCATAGTATAGCTTTTAATTCCACGTACCAACTTTGTTGATGTTTTTGTTTCTTGTATTTTCTAGGTACAAGGAACAATTGATAATAGATGAAGCATTCTAAAGTACCTGAAGCCACTAAATAAATATCATGGAGGATATGAGATAGATTTCCACTTCTCATCATGTTCATTTCAGTTAGATAGTTTTTATTCTTTTAGATGATGTAATAGGATATTATAGATCCTATGTAATAATTGCATTTCCTTTTCATAGACTTATTCTTCTCCTTTCTCAAGTATTAATATGTATGACTTTATCTTTCGTTATTGAATGAAGTGTTGTGTGGCTATTTACTATGATGTGAACATGATCTCAGCTTATCTCTGATTTTAGTTGGCTATCTTGATTTCTATTATTTTCTCTTTTGACATTTATAGATATGAGTGCACGCATATCTGTATATGTCACTAAGGAAAGTATGTAGAAATTGGGGTCGTCACACCTAAGGGTTCAGAAACTTCACATGCATCAACTAATCATAGGTCGGGTTCTCATGGAATACTAAGGGTTCCACTTATATGACATTCTTTTAGGAGATTTAACATTATTTACATTTTTGGCTTATTAACATTATATCACTTTATGATATCACATTATCATCATTATATTAATTGCGTCATGTCATATACACTATATTGCCAAAAGGGGTTATATTTCATCATCATGCATTAAATTATTTATATGTATTTCTCATTTATCTTATTAAGGATTTTATCACAATTAGGTGTTACTCAAATATCTCAACATTCATTATTATATTTGATCATTGTCCTTAATAATTCAGATTTATACTTCCTTATCCTCATATTATCACTTTATTAATTATAGAAAATTATTTTACATGAAATAAGACATTCTATTCAATTTGGGTTAAGCATACAATTATTTCAATTAATGTCACATTAGTTACTTATATTCATATTAAACATGTTCACATCGTCGCATTATCTTTATTGCTCATATTAATGTCACCATTAATCATTTCTCATATTCATTCATTTATATTATTGATTTTGCACATTTATGTGAATCCCATCACTTCATATTCACATTGAATCCATTACATGTATTTCAATGATCAAGGTAAAACATTACATATTAGGTGGCCAATCACGTGTATATTAGATAATAAAGTAACACGCACTTCATATTGATGACTTGATTAATATGTGATTAGATGATTATATATATATATCATTTATGTGTATCAAGGTATGTTAACTAATTGTAGCACTTAATGTCATTAATGTATCATGAAAGGCATTAAGGTTGTATATGTTAGGGTTAGATGATTGCAACTTAGAGTTTAGGTCACATGACCATTATTTCTCACTTATTCATGCATTAGATTACAATTACCATTCTCATCATATCATTAGGGTTTATAAGTTCATGACATGATCAACCTCTTACATATTGACAATTAGCATTGATATTCATATTATGTGCATTGGATGTACATTAGGGTTCAAGCACATGCATTATTCCTTAGATGATAGTTATATGTTCATTACATATTAACAAACACATTAGGGTTACAACTATAACTGGTTTGGTCAAAGTTGAGGATCCGAGCATACTAACCTCCTATCTATGGAGTTAGGGTTTCTAAATATAGATCAATATGTTATAGGGTTCCATCCCCCAAAAGAGGATTTCATCCTCAAAATCTAACCACTTAAACATCATCAACTAACCATACTCCACCCCTTAAAAGGGTTCGACCCATCAAGCCAAATTACAAAAGGGTTAAAGGATGAGTCTAACTAAACCATTCTCAAGATCCATCATGCTTCCACTGTGCACTCTGATATCTTTCCAAACACCCAAACTCCAAGGTCTAGGTTCTACGGATAAACTTATCCAAACATGTGGTCCTAAGGGACGTAAGAAAACTATCTTAGTATTCATCCTCAAACAAGTCATAAGGTTATCATATTAGGGTTCTAGGAGAAACCAACATACATGCTAAACTTAAGTCAAACTATTAGGATACCCAAAGATATACAACATAGAACTCTAAGGTTACTATTGCCTAAAAGCAAACTATTTTGGGCGATTCGTATTAGCTCAGGCCAAGCCAGTATCATATGGGAACAGGAGTCCTCGTAAACCAAGCTAGTGGTGCGGAGGAAAATATTGCCAGCCCCCAGAACCTGATCCTTTCTAGACACCTTTGCTTCAACTTCATGCCCTAATAGTTTCCTAAAGGCAAACCTAAACAACATTAAGTTATGCATATTTTAGTTATGATTATTTTATAGTTTTATTCATCATGATACTAATGTGGAACTATAGGGTCCTAAATCAACCTGTCATCTTTATAGATCAACTATAGGGCAACCATGTTACCTAAAGGAACTTTGTAAGGTAGGGATTCTAATTAGGGAGACAAAACTGAAATAGTCATATTTCGACTACCATGGGCTCTAATATCATGTTGTAAGGGAGTGTGATCACCCCTTTACTAAAAATTTTAAGAATTGACATCCATTCCAAACACTCTCAGAGGTATGATGGAATGGGCATAAATTTTTCAAATTTTTAGTAAAGTGGTGATCACACTCCCTTACAGCATGGTATCAAAGCCCATGGTATTCGGAATCTGACTATTTCAGTTTTGTCTCCCTAATTAGAATCCCTACCTTACATAGTTCCTTTAGGTAACATGATTGCCCTATAGTTGATCTATAAAGATGAAAGGTTGATTTAGGACCCTATAGTTCCACATTAGTATCATGACGAATAAAACTATAAAATAATCATAACTAAAATATGCATAAATTAATGTTGTTTAGGTTTTCCTTTAGGAAACTATTAGGGCATGAAGTTGAAGAAAAGGTGTCTAGAAAGTATGAGGTTCTGGGGGGCTGGCAATATTTTCCTCTGCGCCACTAGCTTGGTTTATGAGGACTCCCGTGCCCATATGATACCGGCCTAGCCTGAGCTAATATGAATTTCCCAAAATAGTTTGCTTTTAGGCAATAGTAACCTTAGAGTTCTATGTTGTATATCTTTGGGTATCCTAATCGTTTGACTTAAGTTTCACATGTATGTTGGTTTCTCCTAGAACCCTAATATGATAACCTTGTGACTTGTTTGAGGATGAATATCAAGATTGTTTTCTTACGTCCCTTAGGACCACATGTTTGGATAAGTTTATCCGTAGAACCTAGACCTTGGAGTTTGGGTGTTTGGAAAGATATCAGAGTGCACAGTGGAAGCATGATGGATCTTGAGAATGGTTTAGTTAGACTCATCCTTTAACCCTTTTGTAATTTGGCTTGATGGGTCGAACCCTTTTAAGGGGTGGAGTATGGTTAGTTGATGATGTTTAAGTGGTTAGATTTTGAGGATGAAATCCTCTTTTGGGGGATGGAACCCTATAACATCTTGATCTATCTTTAGAAACCCTAACTCCATAGATAGGAGGTTAGTATGCTCGGATCCTCAGCTTTGACCAAACCAATTATAGTTGTAACCCTAATGTGTGAAATTTTTACACAAAACCTCGATTCAGACCTCAAAAATATCACCACTAACTTAGTTAGGTTTTTCTGATTAAGAAAACATATAATTTTGCATATATTGGAGTTATGAAGGTTAACGTGTATTTTTGGTGATTTTTAGGTATTTAATTCATTTTCTAAAAACTCTTTTCGAAAAAACTTAAAACCAATACTTGGAAATATTTTTATTAAAAATAAAATGTTTTTCTGAGTTAAAAACATATTTTACTTTAATTTTTGGACAAATGAATCAAAAGTTATGAATTATTGAAAATCGACCAATTAGAAATCGACACATCGTCAATTTTTAACATAAGATCATGAGTTTTAAGCATATAATAAGAAATATATGGGAAGGGGGTTATGAAGCTCATACCTAGGGAAGATAATAAGGTCCAAACAGCAATAATCCCTAGCTTATAAGGTCTGGTTGCTCCATGCCTTGCTCCTTTCTTGAACAAAGATCTCCTTCTCAACTTAGAGGTGATAAACCCTAGAAAAAGAGCATGGAGATGAGATGTTTTAGGGTTCTTAGTGGAGTTTTATCATGTAAGGTCATGATTCAGACCTGGAGGAAGGTGTGATAAATACTATCAATATGAAAATAGGGAAGGGAAGGAGGATTCTTACTAGTTTTGGTTAAAATCACCAAGGAGGAGCTTAAGAAATCCTAATAGAGCAATTTGGATACCATATGAGCCTTCTTCACCAAGGTAGGCTCCCTCTATTACCTTGAGTCAGAAACTTCGGGGACAAATACAAAAGGAACTATTCTCTAAGATAGAGGAAAGAAAAGGAGACCAAGATTTTCGAATTTTTTAGTTGGGAAAGGGGTATGTATGGCTATATATAGAAAAAGTTCAAGCATGAGGTGTTTTATGGGACTTTCCATGTGTCTTTAGCCTAGGGCTTCATGGCCTTGCAAGTGGACACCTCATGGAGGCTCTAAAATATCTAAGGTCGGTTTTTGGACCCTTCTAGGCCATCCCAACCGACCTCCATCAAAGAAATAACCCTATTGGTCAATGGCTTCTAAAGATAAGCTCACTTATAAAGAGGAAAACCCTAAAATGCCCTTGGAAAGCAATACCATCAAACCAAGGTGAAACTAGGTTATCCCATGGTTTTATAATTCGATAATGGTAAGGTGGTATCTAATTATTATAATTCATGTGATAATTTGCAAAGAAAACCTCCCAATTGGGTAAATTGCATAAAAGTCCAAAATGTACCTAAAATTGCATAACTGGCACAAACAACATCCAAATTGGACTAAACTTTATACACAAAATATATTTGATGTGTAGAATATTAATTTTCCATTATTTATATATTTTTAAGTTATATAATCACATTATTTATTACTTATGCCTTTTACTCATTTTCTCTCTCCTAAACTTATCCTAATATTTCAAGGTTGTCCAAATTAGATGCAATTTGACATGTAGGCAAATTTTGATATGTAGATTTTGAATTTGAAGTTTATTTCCTATTTTAGGACTTATTTTTATGAGATATGTCATATGTCCCATTAACGACCCATTATCTAAATTATTCATTCAATTAAATTTCTTATCTTCATATTACTACCAAAATGAGTTATGTGGCATATTTTATGTTTTAAAATCACATCAAAAAGTTAGATTAAGATTTAGAGAACTTAATTATGGTAATTAAGCTAATGAGGTATTTGTGCATAAACCCAAATATTGAGAGAAAAGGTGAACAAATGTTCATTAGACCATCATATTCTCCAAAAATTAAACAGAAAATCCAAAGAGGATATAAATGAAAGGAAAAGATGGAAAAGAGGGTCAAAAGATAAAAATGTCCACAATTTGGTATGTTACAGGGCTCAACCATTCCCAAAGGTCATTAAGACCATCATACTATTCCCTGCGAGATCATCATTATCTTTGCATGTCTTATAACAAGGCTCAACAACATCACTTACATATAATACACCAAATTAGCACAATATTGGATTAATGAGCTAGGAGATATTCATAAACAATCATAGTAGGGTTATATTAACATTAATAACATTCCTTTATTACATCAACATGCAAGAAATCTAGATATGATTTACCCTCATCATATTCATAATGCACGTGTTTAGCATAAGAAAGTATCAACCATGTGGCTATGATAACCACCAATTAACATATTAAGGTTATGATCATATTAAGGAGGTTATTTCACCATCATTCCATCATATAAGAATGTTAAACATGAATACTCATCTTTATCTATTTGCATTAGAGTTAGGTTCAACAAGTTAAATTATATTAATGTTGATAATCAGCACTTATACCCAAATCCTAACTCATGGCATCCCCATTGGATCATGGATACATAAGGTGAAGCATCACCATCACATTCAATACTATTCTCAAGTATGATCCCACACATAAATCAAGGTGTAACCACCGGGTTATATCATACTAGGGTTTCAACAACAATAAGAGAGTAGTCCATGATTGTATTAGTCATTCAAGGACTATTCATACCCAATTACCATCATTTAGTTATATTAAAGCTAGGTACAACAAGCTATACTTCATTAGGGTTACCCATTAATTAATTATGGTGATTATAAATAATAATTATATGAGGGAAAGGGTAAGACTACAAATTTAAGGCATTGAACCATCAAATTCTCATCATCAGAATCATAACATTACACTACACGCTACACCCAAAACAATGACAATTTTGAGGCATCAACTTGTAACCATTAAATGTTGAAAAGGTAAAGCCATTAGTCATTTACATAAGTAAACATATTTAACAAACCACCTATGAAGTCATTGAGTTGTGCTCTATAAAGAGTCACCACCTATCCCTAGACATACCTTGATTAACAACATAAAAAGTTCCATTGAGACTAGGGTAAAACCCACAAGTTATTGTTTATTTAAAACAAGTTGTCAGTAAATGAGCTTCTTAAGTTGATATCATAAAGGAAACCATTTAAATCACTTTATTAGGACCAACATATTATATTTAGGCATAATTCCAATTTATTGGATGAAGAAACATTAGATCTTAATCATTAGGTCAAGTTCATATATTAAAACCATCAATTGGAGTATAGGTCCGACCATTGCATCAAATGACCCAAGAAACCATTGGTTTAAGGCTTAATTGATGTTACAACTACATGATTAACTCACCATAGGTTGTAGATACCTGATCTACCATCAGTAGTGAACATTAAGTCACCATAGGTTGTTAGATCAGCACTATATTCATTAATCACCATCGAATATCAAACTAATATCACCAATGACTGATAGCATCATGAGGGTACTTAGTTGTTAATCACTAAGCTTCTAATTAGGACAACACATGACCTAAAGGGGTGAACTTTAGTTGACACCCTTAGTCACCACCATCAGTTGTCATGAAGACAACACCATCGGTTGTTGCAATGGTATCACCATTGAGTCATGTGTTTATAGAAGAAATCAGCTTTAAACCCTAAAATTGACCATTGGTTGGTAGGTGTTTAGTACCATCAGTTGTCAAACCAACCCGGTCCAAGTCATATTATACCTTAAGAATAATGTACACATGATCACAGGTTCATCTAGAATTGAAATCGGAATAGGTAACATTATAAAAATCAAAATCAAAGTCAAGCATAGCTTTTAGTGCATGGATCATCATTTAAAAGCAAGAACATGAGCTAGCAAGCTTATGGTAAGCAATAAACGTGGAGAAAGTTATCAAAACTTGCCTATAATTAGAATATAAACTCCCAAACAGAAGAAAACATAAGCATTTAGGGTAGAAAATCCAAGCATAAGTTGTGAACTCGTCCATCTAGCATCTTTCTTCATCAAATGAGCAAACCCTAAGCATAAGGAGCAAGAAAGGTAGGGTTTTAGAGCTTTAGAGAAATTTCTACCATGGAACAGAAAGGTTCCAACCTGGAGAAAGGTAGGAGGAAGGATAAAAAAAGAAATAAATGGAGGAAAGAAGGGGATTCTTACTCTTTGAGGTCAAGATCACTAGAAGGAAGCCTTTTAAACCCTAAAAGAGAGTAAAATAAAACCCTAGGAGCTTCCACCAAGATATTCGCCTTCTTCTTCTACCTTGGACAGGTCCTCCATAGATAAATAGATAGGGAATGAGGTTCTTAGCAGGAGAGAAGTAGTGGAAAGAAAAACTTTCATTTGGGACCTCAAAAATAGATATATAAAGCTCTAGGATAAGGGAGAGAAGAAGCATGAGGTGTCTAAGAAGCTCTCCATACATCCATGGCCTTAAACTATTAAGGATATACAATAAGCCACACAAGCAACTGACCCACCATCCATGGATACTTTCTTATCCCTCGTTTCTTGATTTTGCAAGCAAAGCAAATAAACCATTTGCTTGATATCTCCTAAAGGTAGCTCGTCCATAAAAGGGTAAACCCTAAAATACCCTTGAGGAAAACACCTCCAAACCAAGGTTCAACTAGGCGCCCCATGGCTCAAAAATCTCAATAATGATGAGAGAACATCCAAAGAACATAATGATATTATAAATTGCAAAGAAAACCTCTCAATTGGGTAAATTGTAGAAAAGTCCAAAATGTGCATAAAATTGCATAACTTGCACAAATAGTGTCCAAATTGGACTAAACATGAAACTTAATCTTGTATTATGATTACAAAGCATATCACAAGGTTATATTAAGGTTCTAAACATTCAATTATGATAGTCAAGTATGTTCAATACTTTGAGCAAGGTCAGTGGTCTCTCAGTAATATTGTTATCAGGCAAGATGAGGGTGTCAATCCTTCCCCACTCGTAATAGGATCATCGGATCTGATCTCTAAATTAACACATACCTTTCTTATTCACCATTGGGTGAATTTAAAGTTGGATTTTATGTGTTTTCCCACTGATTAAATGACAATCTTCATTCTTTCTGTCTTTTACGTGTAAAATTGGGTGGAGACTCCAAGCTTTATCGATTTATCATTTTCTTCTCGCTTTTTTTGTTGTTTCCAAGATCATAGGATCCATTAAGTTTTTGAGCTGGGTAAAACACCTTGTGTCCCTTACTTTAGGTTACACTGGCAAAACAAAGCTATCAATGTCCACTAAAATATATACTATCAATGTGGTTGTGGTGATTAAAGAAAACAAAGTAAGCAATTTTATGTTGTTTAGAAAACAATCAAAGTTGTTGTATATTTCTAAATGCCATGGTTGACAGCAATGAAAAGTGTAAAACAATTTAAATGGAATATAAGTGGAACCCATGGAAAAAGACTAGCAAGAACATTTGTGGCATTGCATTGAACTTGTCAATTTTGAACATATTGCCTATATATTCCACCAATGCATTCAATGCCTTTCAGAAATCGCTTTGACCAAGGAATACCAAATGACAACACAGAGGACATCAATGCAACAATATCTAGCCAACTGTGATATTGGTAAAAGTGTCTCAATTTATTATATTTGGATATTAGAATTTAAATTTCCTATTAAGCCATCAAAGGAATCAAGACCCAAACCATCTATGTTGTGGTTGATCACAATGAAAAGATGAAGTGCATTTAATGCATCACCTGATGATGCATCTACAATAGAACAATTATTGGTGATGATGATTGACTAATTGTGGGCAGAATATTAACGGCTAAATTGAAACGCCAATTGCCTCATCCATGTTGAAATTTCTATTTAATACAATACTGCTTTGGGTTGATTACAGAGAAAAGAAAATCAATCACTACCAAGGAAATGGAATAAAATATCTATCTTAGAAACAAAAAAATGTGCTTGTTTATAAAGTACCAAAAAAAGAAGGGGTACCATACTAAATTTTTCTTCCACTCCATGTGGTTGCTAACCCACATGGATGATTTCCTTAATTTGAATTAAGGATCTTCTATATTATATATCACAAAGTTTATATTCCTATGATTTTATTTTTCCTACCATGTCTATATTCTAATAGTGATTCATTTTTCCTATCGTGTCTTTATATCGATATTGGTATTCTATATTGTTCTTACATATCCACTCATTTATTAGTATTTATCACTTTTCATCCCAACTGATCTCATGATCCTTTTTGTGGTTGGTGTGAGGGATAGGATGGAGGAATAAGAGTAGAGAGAAGAGAAGAGATGAATGAGAGAAGATGAAGATAAGAACGCATGTCATCAGATAATGTTGTCTAGTTTATGCATATTCTTCCATTTTGTTGAAACCTACTATAGCGTGTATTCCTATAGTAATGTGTCTCATACATGTGCCCATCTTCTATAGCGTAATATTCCTATAGTAATGCTCTTATCCAAACTACATTGTATTATTCTGGTATGTGTGCTTCTTGTGAGGAACTACTTTGACAACAATGGAAATTTGGATGACATCATGACATATTCTACACGAACTACTACTTTGGATGATTTTTAAACATTTTGATGTTCATTCATGGTCACTCTTATTGGTCTGGTAATTATCGATTACAAGCATAATCTATTCAGTTGTTATTTCTCCTGCATTAGTATTACCTTCATTAGAGGGATAAAAACACTTACTACCAGCTATGTACTATCTTCTTCAAGGAGGAGTGTCAGTGTGCTTTATTTTTGTTGCATTACAAAATTAATGGGAGATTATTTCTTATCAAAGGATATCAATTTTTTATATAATATTTAATCTTTTTCATGTATTGACAAGTTTGACATGTGTTCACCCATGCTCCATCTTATGAGAGTTCTAGAGTTATCATTATTTAGTTTATGATGTAAATGGACTCATTCATGTTCGGCCCATTAATTGAAGTTTGCTTCCTTGTACTTTCTCCTCTCCTATATATAGGAGAGAAGTTTGTCATCTATCAATAAGAAATATCTCATTATCCTCCATCTTATTTTCCATATTTTGATTGGTCAATCCTAATTCGAATAATATATTACATTTAATATATGTAATCAAAAAATGAGATACAAACTATAATATGCAATTTGGGCACATATAATATATGATATGTTATAAAACCTTAAGTTCTATACATATTCATTAGTGCTTCACACCTCCATTAAGATGCCTTCTTCATCAAATAATTTCAACAATATCCAGAAGGATATTATATATATCCAAAATAGTAATAATGCTTAGACGAAAAATAATAAGCATAAATGGGATCATAAATATTAGTAGGGAACTAGTTGATTTTTTTTTGGTCGGTCAAAACTCCTGTTGCTATATTACCAAAAACTTTAGGTACAGCAAGCACCCCATAAAGAGGAAACATAAATCTTGATACTCAACAAATGAGCAATCAAGAACCAAATAGAAACAAAACCTGACCTATGTGGAAGACGACTAATGACCATCAAACACTCGGGCTAAAAGGGCTGAACCTATACAGAGCCATGCGTTCAGCATGAAGTACACCCATAAATAAAGGACACAAAGCACTGCAGTCAGAACAACCCCTTCAGGGTGAAGTTTAGACGGAAACACAGACCCATTACACACGATAGGAGTCTTCAGATGACCAGGACTTAGGGAGAAAGATCTCCTAGTCAGCATAGGATTAAACAAACATTCAATATTCATATCAGACTAGTAACCCGACTAAAGGAGTCAAAGAATCAGGAATTCTAATGTTGGCATCACGCTGAAACCTTTCTTCACTTGCATTGAGCCCACCTAAAAAGTGTGAAAAGAGGAGGCATAGATCAACCAGCATATCCTTCATAACTCACTGACTGGATTCAGAACAGAAGCCAGCTAATATGGAATTGAACCAATAAGGGTCCATGGAAAGATTGGCTCCTTCGATGGACCTGCATAGCCCCAGATCAACTAGACAGAATCACCGAGATTGTTAAAACAATCCTTGCGATATCTCCAGTCTTAGACTTAGGCTTTTTGTCGATTGGAGCCGACACCGGTGAGTCCCTTTGGAGAGAACAAACATCCATAAAGGAAGACCATCACAGTAGGATTAACAGCGGAGTGGCCACAGCACAGTCTGATCTACTGTTCTCAGTAGCTAATCATCGAACACCTAAAGTGTCGATGCTAGCAGCAGCAGAGAAACGTCAAGGAAGAGAAGAAGAAGGTGAAGAGGAACATCTTCATCTCAGTCTTCCCTCCTAAACCCAAAAGTCGGAGAGGCCAAGCCCGTGACTGGTGAACTAGCGGGGACCAGAACCATCTCGGTGCTGCCGAGTGGACTCGGCGCCCCTGTCATGGACGCTGGCTGACGCCTGAAGGCTCACAAAGCTACGCGACTGCTAGCCAGATCCAAGGAGAGAGCCCTGAATAAGGAGAGTGTCGCCATGTCGAAGCCACCAAAGACGGCCATGAGCGCCCCACAGCAACACACGAACTTCAAGTGGACAAAGGCCACGACGGGAGACACCCAGATGCGAAGATTGAGAGCTCCCTCCACTGAATCAGGATACCCAGATCTGAAGATGCCAAGAGAGTCCCGCTGGAAGGGCTTGGCGAAGCGGAACCATAGATCACACATCGCCGCCGTTGCAGTGGGCGAGGCCGACTCTCAGCTTGGGGAGAAGGAATATGATGGAGGAGGAGATCGGGGGACACCCTTGCTCTGCCTGCGTCGACGAATCAGTCGAGCCAGATCTAGAAGAGCGGCTCCTCTCTGTCCGTCCCTATTAACGGACCCGAGTCAACTAGTTCGACGCTGCCACAAGAATCTGGATCCAAGCATCGAGCTGGTCATGGCATCCTTCTCACTACCAAGCCATGATCAACCTCGGACGGGCAACCAGTGACGATCCCCTTCTCTACGATCCACAGAATCCTACATATGAGAACCCTTGCTGAAGACGATGAGCGCCAGGGGGAGGAAAGCGCTGAAGCAGCACTCCCTCCCCCCAGCGGTAGCCGTCGGGGGATTCTCGAAACTAGTTGATATTTGTTATCATAATAGCACTAAATAGCATTAAACATGAAACTTAAGTAAAATAATGCAAATGGCTGGAAAGAGATGTTAGCTAAAGTATCACCTTATAATTAATCCTAAAACAATTTTAATCCAAAAATATTATAGATTGATATATGTTTGAATAATGTATGTATTGATAATATCAATAAGCCCCCAATAGATCAGATGAATTAATCAATTATATTAAAACTAGAGACTAATGGTAGATTACGGATTATGTAGGGTCGTGGGTTTGCACTGCTTCAACGAGGCCATCAATGCAGCTCCTCCTCAAAATTAATTCCAACGTGATCAAAAAAATATATGGAGATCATAAGTGTAGAAAATAATGTGGAGGCTGGAAAGATATTTGTTATTTGAAAGAAGACAGTTTCCACTCCTATATATAGGAAAGGAAGCAAGTACAAAGAAGCATAACTTAATTCTAATAGGCCAACACAATTAGGCCCATGTACATAATAAGCTAATTATTCTAACACTCCCTCTCAAGATGGAGAATGGGTGAAACACATGTCCTGCTTGTTAATACATGAAAAGGATAAAAAAAATTACACCAAAAATTGATCTCCCATGACAAGAAATGATTTCCTCTTGAATCTTGCAATACAAAAATTGAACACTATTAACACTTCCCCTAAAGAAAATAGCATGTACTAGCAAAAAAATAAGTCTTCTCCCCTTGATGAGGATAAGATCAATATAGAAGCATTAATATCAGCAGAGACTCTCCATGAATTGAAAAATTGCCAGACTTGTAGAAGTAATCACAAATCATTTTCTTTGAGATCTGCAAACTTGTTGAAGAAACCACAAATAGATTTATCAATCTTTGACGAGAAATTGAAGTTGTAGATGGTGGAGAATATGTGTAAAAGTCATTTGAATTGTCATTGTGGTTGAAGTAGTTTTGCACATGAAGCACCAATACCAGAATAATGCATGGTAGTTGGGATAAGAGCTATGTTATTGGAATATTATGCCATAGCAGATGGACATGTGTTTGAGATACACTACTATAGGAATATGCACTATAGTAGGTGTCAAAAAAATCAGTGAATATGCAGAAACTATACAACATGGTCAGATTGCATAACTTCTCTCCTCCATGTCATCTCTTCCGTCTACTCATCTTCCTTTGTTCTCCCCCTCACTCCAACCACAAAAAGAATTATGAGAGTGGTTGGGGTGGAGAATTATAAACATTAGTAGAGGAATGATGACATAGAAAAACACTACCAGTATAAACACATGGTAGGAACAACAAAGAAGTACCATGATAAGCATGGTATAATAGAATAAAAGTACTACTAGAACGAAAAATCTGTAGGAGTAGCACTACTAGCATGTAACTCGGTAGGTAGAATGTAGGGAAATACAATAACAGGTAGGCATCGGAAATAAAAAATTTACTGACATATTTCCCATTAACCCACAAATCACGTCAATAGTTAAGTGATGGGAAGGATGGTATCAAAAATATATACCTGGTCTTGGAGTAAGTCCAGTGACAATCCTCGTCGATTTAAATGTGCACTCTGTCTTGAACGACGTCTGTGCAACTCCTAGTTGCACTCAAAGTCGTCTGATTGCTCCTCCATGGATGGTAGACTCGAACAACAACTACAACGGCTCCTCAGATCTCGCCACAGAATGTGAGTTTATGTTACCCTCCTAGAAGTAGAAAAAGGACTCCTTCCTCTAGAGTAGTCCTTACGGACCAACTAGAACTCTTGTCATCTTGTAGGAATGGACCGGAAGGAGTTATCCCTCTCATTGGTGTAGTTGTAGCATCCCTGACCTGGGTTAGGTCTTAACCCTAGATGTTTTGCTTAATAAAGTTAATTATATGCTTGATCTTATTTCTTCAAAAGTAATTAAGGTTCAAGAGGAACTTATGTTTCAATTTTAGTCCTTTTCGAATAATGTTGAAAAATTGTATTGCTTGTTTTGGACTAAAGTGCAAATTACCCAAGTTGAGGGGTTAAATTGCAAATGTTACATGATAATATGTTCCTCATGTGTTGAAGCATCATGAGAATTAAAATTAAGCAAAGGTATGGCTTGTGGTAGCCTGAGTACCAAGAAAGAGCTGATAAAGCAATGTTTGTGCATTAAAACCTAGTTTTGGTGTAATGTGCAAATTGCCCAAAACTCGGGGTTTAATATGCAAAGTACCACTTCAAAATAGTCCCTAATGTTTCTTGGAATCATGTAGAGAAAAGAAAATGAGAGGGGCATCTCATTTGTATCTCTTTGGAGGAGAGAGAATCTTGATATTAAAATAATCAAGATTTAAGATTAATTGGAACTTTACTTCAATTAATGCAAAAATAAATATATTAATTTATAAGTCCATTAACCAAAAGGTGAGGGATGATCTTGCAAAAGTATGGACCACCATGTGCCTTGCAAAGGCACGAAAATATCTAAAGGAAGTGGATAACTCACTCACATTATTAAAAGAAAAAGAATTATCCACTAACTTTAGGATATTATTATTAAATGGATTAAGGTGCTTAGTTTGTTTTTCTCTAAATCATGGATAATTGAGAGTAATAAGAGGCAAGGAATATAGCCTCGTATCTAAGGAAGATAGGGGGAAAGTTGCAAGGAAATGGAGGAGATAATCCCTACTTTCTCTCTCTTAAAATGAATCTTTCATAAAATTCATATATATGCTCCTTTATCCATGAGTTGAAAGGGTAATTTCGAAACCCCTTTCACTTCTTGCTTGCTGAAACGACCAACGGAGTTTGTAGAAACAGGAGGACGACCCCCAACCTGTTGGTAAGCTTCTTGACCTTCTTTCACCATGATTTCATGGTGGGAATCGAAAATAAATGATGGATTTCTTCTTTTGTCCATGCAATCTTCTATCCTAGCCATTTCTTTTCACTCAAAAGCTTGAGGATGAGCTTGGGATAGTTGAGAAAGCTTCTTCCACCAATAAATACGTGGAGCTTGGGGCTTTGAAGCTCAATTGGAGGTGGGTTATATAACTTAAACCCTTAAATGTTGTTATTGCATTCAATTCTCCATTAATTGTTGATCATTTTGTTCTACTCGAAATTCCCTTGATCCATTGATGTAATTACCATGAAAATGGAAGTAGATTTTGAATGCACGAAGGTAGATGATGATGAAATCATCTTAGGCACACATTCCAACAAGTTTGCATTGCAAACGGTTTCAAGAGTTTGGTCCAAACGGTTTCACCAAACCGTTTGGAGGTTTGGACCCCAAACCGTTTAGATGAGTTGACTGTTTGGATGGGTTGACCATTTTAGGTCAGGACCCTAGTAAGTTTTGTAAGATGATCTAATGGGTTTAATTTATTAATTCAATATATGGAAAATCCTCCAATTAGAAACCCTAATCGGGTTAAGTGCTGAATTTACAATTGTTTGACTTAAAGTTTGGGTTGATTTACCCAAACGGTCTCAAGACCATTTGGAGGTCACCCAAATGGTCTCAAGACCATTTTGAGGTCAACCAAGACCGTTTGGAGGTCTAGGTTTGAGTATGGTTGAGTAATTGAAGAGTTAGAGATATCAATTTGAAGTGCAATCAATAGTTAATTTGATGATCAATCCAATGATGCAAACCCTAATTGGATTTCACAAAATTTTAATGAATAATGAGGCCAACGGTCTCAAGACCATTTAGAGGTCATCTAAACGAACTCAAGACCGTTTGGAGGTCATCCGAACGACCTCAACACCGTTTGAGGTCAGGTCATATCATAACTTGATGATGAGTCATTAATTTCAATTGGGTTAGTTCCACAATGTTAACCATTGATGGTTCCTCGATTTCAAAACCCTAATTGATGGTTTTTTTATTATAAACCTTAGTTCAACTGGGTTCAAAACCCTAATTGAAGGTCCAATTGAAGAGTGATTCAATGGTTCAATTGAAGAATAAATCAGTGGTTCAATTGATGGATGGTTTAATGATTGAAAACCTGAATTGATTAAGTGATGGAAGACCTTTTTGGTCCATTCGGTTTTGAGAGATTTTTGACAAAATGGTCTCAAACCGTTTAGAGACTCAAGTGGTTTCAAGTGTAAATTTTCCATACGGTTTCTGTATTGTTTGCTTAAACGGTTTCAAACCATTTGGAGCATTAATGGTCAAGAACGTTTGGATGTTGCAATGTGATTAAGTCAATTGGAAACCTAAGGTGATGAAAGATAAAATGACCCTATGGTTGTCACTAATTTATCTCAAAGATAATCACTAGGGTTGTACCTTTAAGGTACTAAGTAATTGGTAACCCTAGATTAGTTAATCCCTGAAGCTTAAGTAAGCAATATTTTAATACACTATGTCAACCCTAATTGAATGTATTTAATTAAAGGGTTGGTTGACCTAATTTATCCAAGTTTGACGTAGTCAACATCCTAGAAAGGATGAGAGAGAGAGAGAGGAATCCATACATGTAGGGCAATCATGTAATGGATCAGCCACAAATGCCTTCAATATGAATAAATTAAGATTCTAAAGTATGATCTTTGATGAAGTGATCATGAAACCCTAATTGAGGTTGATTCCATGAGAAACCCTAATTGAGGGCAATTCCATGAGAAACCCTAATTGAGGTTGATTCCATGAGAAACCCTTATTGAGGATGATTCCATGAGAAACTCTAATTGAGGATGATTCTATGAGAAACTCTAATGGAGGGTGATGCCATGAGAAACCCTAGTTGAGATGAATAGTAAACCCAAATTATGGGTAATGTGATGTGAACGCCTAATGAAAGGTGATGGTATATGAAATCCTAACCCTAATGAAGTATGATAGTATGTGAAACCCTAAACCCTAATAAAGGGTGATGGTATGGGAGACCTAATCCTAATAATGGAATAGTGACTATTACACTGATAAGGGAAATACCTAAAGTGAGTGATTATAGGTAACCTTATAGAAAGCAATGCCTTAATCTGAGATGAGTCCATATCATTGAAGATAGTTGGACAATTCTAATGTGTGTTCTATGACGTATGCACTTTATGATAAAGGTGATAGGTTAGTGGATAAAAGTATTAAGATGGGAAATACCTTAATACAATACAAGTTGATAAACTTAAGTAAGTTAAAAGTAATAAGGAAAGTAATGCTTCAAGACATCATAGATATCACCTCCAGCTCTTTAAGAAAGATATTAATGGTTACCTAGTGAGAGGTAACAAGATGTTTTATGGGCCTTGTGAGCCATGATGTTAATTGTTACCTAGTGAGAGGTGAGAAGATATTAAATGCGCTCTAAGAGCCATGAGAATGGTTATTGCCCAATGTAAGGTGACAAGATGTGGTAATCTGTGATAAGATGCACAGGATTGGTTAAATCCCAATACCTAGAATAATGTCACAGGATTGACATAGTTCAATACCTGGAATAATATCACAGGATTGGTTAAATCCCAATACCTAGAATAGTTGCACAGGATTGACATAGTTCAATACCTAGAATAATATCACAGGATTGGTTAAATCCCAATACCTGGAATAATGTCACAGGATTGACATAGTTCAATACCTGAAAATAATATCACAGGATTGGTTAAATCCCAATACCTGGAATAATGTCACAGGATTGACATAGTTCAATACCTGGAATAATATCACAGGATTGGTTAAATCCCAATACCTGGAATAATGTCACAGGATTGACATAGTTCAATACCTGGAATAATATCACATGATTGGTTAAATCCCAATACCTAGAATAGTTGCATAGGATTGACATAGTTCAATACCTAGAATAATATCATAGGATTGGTTAAATCCCAATACCTGGAATAATGTCACAGGATTGACATAGTTCAATACCTGGAATAATATCACAGGATTGGTTAAATCCTAATACCTAGAATAATGTCATAGGATTAACATAGTTCAATACCTAGAATAATTGCATAGGATTGGTATTAACCCAATACCTGGAATAACTGCACAGGATTGATCACAACCCAATACTTGGAATAATGTTACAGGATTGACATAGTTCAATACCTGAAATAGTTGCACAGGATTGACATCGTTCAATGCCTAGAATAATGTTACAGGATTGACATAGTTCAATACATGGAATAGTTGCATAGGATTGGAATGGTCCAATACCTAGAATAGTTGGGATTGGCATAGTCCAATACTTGGAATGGATACACAGGAACAATATAAGCCCAATGCTCATACTAGTTGCATAGGATTGGTATAATCCAATGCCTGGAATATTTATATAGGATTGGTATGGACCAATGCCTAAACAAGGCATGATGAAGTACACTCTCATGTCCACTATAAACCAATACCTGTTTAGTAGATTGGCTAAGGCCATCAGATAGAAACAAGAAAGAGTCATGGGTAACATATCAGAGTAATGAGTATCATGAGAAAAGCATGAGATGTTGAGTTAATATAATAGATAAATGATATACATGTTATTCCTATTCCTTATAAAGAGAATAGATGTTTTAATGTTCTATCATAGATAGTTGCAATGTTTAAAGATGAGAATGATATAAACTGCTTATCCTCTGTTATGATTCATATTATAAATTGCAATAGTAATGTTTCTGGCAGAGAGTTATATCTCTCGCTGGGGCAATTTTCCATTGTCTCACCCTGTGGGATCAAACATCTTTAGGTGGACGAGCACGGAGGAGATTGAGAACAATCTTGCAGAGGAAGAACTTCAGTAGCAGTAGGGATAGCAGTGACATCTCAGGTTGAGTGTACTGTCTGTCGTGTCTTGTAGATAGATGTCATATGTGTCGTCACTGTACTCTCAGGTCCTCGGAGTTAATAATTAGTGCTTTTAATGAATCGTTTTGAGTTTCTGGCTTGATGCCTCGAGGTTCTTATGATGTCTGTGTTTAGCTTTTAACAAGGCAATTGATATTGTAAGCCTCGAGAAGAGATGGTACAAGATATGTACTTATGAACCAGGATGTAAATGTAATACATTGGTTCTTGTTGAAAGAGTTTTCCTATGAATGGATCTCTTTGAAAAAGGTTTTAATTTTTAGTGATTTTTGTGAATCCGCTACGAATGATACGCTTCTGCATTAGTTAATCTTGTTTTTATGAGTTGGATGCCACAATTTAGTGGTATCAGAGCTCTAGGTTCGCTGAGTCTACAAAGACATAGGGCTAAGGTATCGAGTGTAACATCCCTGACATGGGTTATGTACTAACCCTAGGTGTTTTGCCTAATAAAGTTGATTAGATGCTTGCTTGTATTTCTTGAAAAGTAATTATGGCTTTTAAGGAACTTATATTTCATTTCAGTCCTTTTTGAATAATGTTGAAACATTGTTTTGTTAATAATGGACTAAAGTGCAAATTACCCAAGTAGAGGGGTATCTTGCAAATTGCACATGTTAAGATGTTCCTATAATGTTGAGACATCATGAGTATGAATATGATGTAGTTGTATGGTTTCCTCAAGCTTGAGTACCAAGATAAAGCTTGTAGAGCAATCCTTGTGCATTAAAACCTAGTTTTGGTGTAATGTGCAATTTATCCAAAACCAAGGGTTCAACATGCAAAATATCACCTCTAAAGGGTCTCTCATGTTTCTTGGCATCAATTAGAGCAAAGAAAATGAGAAGGGCGCCTCATTTGAATTATCATGGGGGGAAAGAGAATCTTGATATTGAAATAATCAAGATTTAAGCACAAATGGCTCTTTAATACAACTTAATGCAAAAAGAAATATATTAATTATGGAGCCCTTCAATCAAAAGTTGGAGGAAGTGTTTGTAATAGTTTGTACGAGCTTATTCCTTGCTTGGGCACCAACAAGATCTTGGTTGAAGTGGAAGTTATTCATATGAATAATATATAAAGCAATATCCAATAAAAGGGTGGATATTAATATACATCTTTCTAAGATGTTTAGTTCCTTTTCCTTTAAACCTTGGATAATGAAGGAGTCTTGCATTAGTTTAGAAGGTGGACACATAGACAAGAAGTGGAGGAGGACTTGGTGGATATTTTGGGAGAATAAAAGGAAGTAATCCTCTTCTTTCCATTTGCCTTGAAAACCCATAAATATATATGTATCTTTTCCAACAACACAAAGGATCATTTCCCTTAGTTTTTTTCTTCATCACCCTGCTTTGGCCGACAAAGGAAGAACTCTAGACTAGAGGAAGGATGACCAAACTAGCTTGGTAATTTTTGATCATCTCCTACCTCGAATTCATGATGGAAACCATAAAACAAGGCTAGATTCATGGTTTTCTTCACACGATTTCCTTTTCTAGCCACCTTGTTCATCCAAAGATTGAAGAACGAACCTTGGACAACTTCTGGAGCTCAATCAACCTTTAAATCTGCGTATCTTGGAGCTCTGGATCAGTTCTAGAGGCGGGTTTTATAACTCTAACCCTTGAGCATTGCTAATGCATTCATTCCCTTAATAATCGTTGGCTTTTTCCTTCTTTGATATTCCTTTGTTTAATTGCTATAACCTCCATGAAGAACAGCAACAATTCTTGGTTGTTCTTAGGAAGAAGATGATGATTTTAATTTTGATGATTATCCAAATCAACTTACTTTAGAAAACGGTTTGGTTTGGTTGCTCAAACGGTTTTCCAAACCGTTTGGGAGCAAACGGTTTCAAACCGTTTGAATTCAAACGGTTTCATCCAAACCGCATAGAAGCAAATGGTCCAAGACCGTTTGGTGGTGTTGACCAAGCGTTGACCATTTGGAGGTCTGTTGAGAATAATGTAGACTAATCACCTATCAATAATTATCAATTAACTCCAAGTGGTTCACTAATTAAAAGTCCATCAACCATCTAAACCCTAATCGGGTTAATTGCTGATTTGATAATTGAATAAAGTTGAGACTTGGGTTGAGTGACCCAAACGGTTTCAAAACCATTTGGGGATTACCCAAATGATCTCAAGACCGTTTGGTGATCACCCAAGACCATTTGTAGGTCTAGGGTTAATTATGATCGACCAATTGAAGATCCAAAGGTTCTAAGTTGAAGTACAATCAATTGCTGATTTGGTGATCAACTCAATGGTCCAATCCATAATTAGTTGACTTAGTTTTTGGTCTTGACTTGTGAAAACGGTCTCAAGACCGTTTGGAGGTCATCCAAATGATCCCAAGACCGTTTGGGGTCAGGTCATGACCCAATTGGATGATGGTTCAATGATTTCAAATCAATTAAACTCACATTGATTAATGTTGAAGGGTCATCAATTTCAAACCCTAATCCAATTGATTCAAGCCCTAATTTATGATCAATTGAGGGTCAATTCAGTTGAAGGTTGACCCAATTAACTCAATTGAATAATGGTGATAGGTCCAATTGATGATTGATTATATATATACAAGTGTTGATGGAACCAACAATGGAAACCCTAATTCAATTTGAGGTGTTGGGACCATACTTGGTCCATGTGGTTTTCAGGTGGTTTGGACCAAACCGTCTCAAGACCGTTTGAGTCCAAATGGTCTCAAGACTGTTTGGGACCAAACGGTCTCAAGAACGTTTGGGACCAAACGATCCCAAACCGTTTAGGGTCATGCAGTTTCAAAACCGATTGTGTCCATGCGGTTTCAAAAGTCAAACTTGGGCAAACGATATTCACCTCCAACTTTAGCAAACGGTCTTGAAGGTCTACTTTACCAAATGGTCTCAAGGGAGACCAAGACCGCATGAGGGTCCAAACGGTCTTAGACCATTTGGAGGTTTAGTATGTAAGACTGTTTGAGGTCTAAGATAGTCAAGATCGTTTCGGGCCTTAAGAGCCAAGATCATTTGGTGGTTGATTAACCTAACCCCATGGGTACTTAAAGTGGTTAAAGGACAAAGTTATTAGTTAATTAATACATGTTGTAATCAAAGGTAATCAGGGTACTTGTACCTTAATGGGATAGTATGATTGAAACCCATGAAGTAATTAAGCTCTAATGATTACAATGGTAAAAATATAAACCATAAAGTCAATTCTCTTTCCTGATTGAGTTACTTAACCTAATCAAGGTTGAAGTAAACATCATCCTATAGAGGATGAGAGAGATATGACTCCTTTTATGAATGTTAATCAAGTAATGGACTTCCATTAGTAATGAATATCTAATTAGGGTATGATCCTTCATAGTGAGATCATGAAAACCTTAATTATGATGGTTAATAAATCTTAACCCTAATTGAGGATAATAATGGAAGTATCCCTAATGCATGATGATGATGCAATCCTAATTCATAATGATGACATAGTAAACCTTAATTAAAGGTACTTTGTTGATCACTCCTACTTGGGGTGAATAGTAAACCCTAATGGAGGGATATTAATGATAACCCTAATCAAGGGTAATTCAATATGAATAGTAAACCCTAACCCAGGGTGATGTGATGTGAATAGTAAATCTGAATTTAGAGTATGTTAAATAAGAACACTAATCTAGAGTGATGTGATATGTGAATCCTAATCTAGAATGATGTGACATGAATAGTAAACCCTAATTCCAATTAAGGTGAATAATAGTGTGAAACCCTAATTCTGGGTTATGCTTTTAAGCATGAAGCTCTATGATTAGATAATGAAATGAGCAATCACTATTCCTATTTAAGCTAAGGGGTTGTTTAACCCTAAATGAATTGAAAAGGGAAACCCTAACCCTAGTAAGGGCATAGTGGTGCAACCCTTGAATAGTAAAGTTATCTTTGTTTTGCATTATGTTGATATAGAGATAATGTGCCTGTTATCATTTGTATTAATCGTGCAGGTTTTTATGAAATAGTGAGCATATCCAGGTAAGAGCTATGATGCCATATTCATTAAAAAGGACTTTATAATCTTGAAAGCAATGATATGCTATGTTGCCTATTGAAAGGTAACAAATGAGATTGATAGGTTGTATGTGCCATATGAAATATTTGCATTGCTACTATCATGTTTATACTGTCAAAATGACTTGATGGAAATATTCTACTTGGTAACAAGTGTTGTGATGATTTAAGGGTTTGAACACCCATATTCTTGAATCATAATGATGAGATAGTTAGGGATTGAGATCCCAATGTTGACAAGATGTGAAATGAACTTAATACAAATAGTACTCTTTCTTTATAGAAATTGTTTAATGGTTTGTGTTTGAAAACATGTCTGATGATAAAATAATGCCATAATATACTTAAATAATCAATTATAATGATATCATGTAGAGCCCTGACCATAGATCCATCATCGTCAGAAGCTAGATGATGGTGAAACAGGTTTTCCTAAGGGAACTCTTGGAGAGCATACTTTTGAGTATGTGGGGGTTATGGACGTGAATATCCTTACATTCTAATGAAGGAATTGATGTGAGATATACATTTAATCTCTCAATCCTTCATTATATGCATATGTCGGGAAGATGTATCACTAATCTCCCGATGATGATGTTAATGCCGAATCTATGTGAGATAAACAAGAAATCCCTCGATTGTGAAGAGAGTACAGCATGCCACTGTAACTATAATAGAGAAGTGCCAGAATACCCTGGACAGCTATTATGGCAGAGACACAAGATGTCCTGCATGTTGTTCCTCACACTGCCTGAGGAGGATGAGGTCATAGGAATCTGGCTCTTCTGATGATCTATGTATGGTACCGATTGTGATTTCGTAATGGTCGGTTGGAGTATGAGAGGTATACCTCATCTCCTCAGGGCATAAGTATGTTTGTAAAATGTAATCATCCATGTAGAATATTTGCTTAGGTTGAACTATGAGAAACAATGATTGATGATAAATTGTTTATTAAGTCCTAGTTGGATAAATAATTTACATGTTCTTCATATTCCTTATTGATTAAATGACTTTCTATGCAATCAAGTTATAATTGAAATGATTTCTTAGAGAATACTGCTCTACTTAGTTATTTAATGAATTGCCTACTGTTGAATAATTATAATATTACTGCTCAGTGCTATTCCATTATTTGCAATAACAATGCTTCTGGCGGAGAGTTATAACTCTCGCTGGGAAAATTTTCAATTGTCTCACCCCCATGGGATTCAACGTTTTAGGTAGATGTCAAGGACGAAGAAACCCCTCAGTGGGTGAGCAGCAACAACAGCAGCAGCAGCATCAGCAAGGACAACATTGATCCTCAGGTGGAGACACTATCTGTTAGGTTTTGTATATAGAGAGTCCTATGTGCCGTCTCTGTACTCTCAGGTCCTAGGAGTCAGTAGATGGTTTAATATAGATCTGAGATTTTAGCTTAATGCCTCGAGAGTTTTGTATACTGCTTTGTACAGTTCAACAAGAGCAGTCAATGTTGCGACCACTACAAGAAACAAAGGCATTAACGACCAAATTAGCGACAACATGATTTGTTTGTAGTAATTGTAACCCTAATCGCTACCACACATTTTTATGGTCGATATTAGTATGATTAATAATGGCCAAATATATTAGTCGGCATAAATATGGTGTCTATTATGTCTCTAAAATACATATATGTCATTTTATTACTCCAACATTTCATAAAGCCCCTTTATGTATTTATGTTTGACAAATTAGAAGTTTATGTATGTATATTTGACACATTGAAAGAAAAAAAACGAATATGACCACTCCCTCCTGCCCCATCCCCCCGCGCAACCAGGAACTGATGCCCAATCCCTGCGGAAGCAAAGACCACTCCGGCCCCGACTACCACATTCTCCCACTCCACTGATAATTCCCACACCTACCAACCCACGAGCAGACAGATCCTTAGCTCTCTACACAGTGACTAACGATCCAACTGATTTCACACTAGGTCGATCGCCTGCTATCTCCCAAGCTCTCCTCTTCAGCAATGATGATCAGGTCGATCTAATACTTCCAGCGGCCGATCAAGGGTGACCTAGAGCAGTGCGCTAGGCATCACATCGAACCAAAGAATCACGAGTAACAGAACCCTGATCTAGAACCATAGGTGAGTGTCAACCTAGCTAAGAGCTGGTGATTGATCTGCAGGAGGAACAGCAAGGTATGCAGCCGCCGTTCTACTACACTCCCACAGTCATGTCTTCCAAACTCATCTATTCCCTACTTCTTCTATTTCTCTCTACTCCATGCAGTAACATCCTGTGGCCCTGGGCGAACCAAGGTAGGATAAAGGACTGTAGACCCAAAGGCAAGAGGCGAGGTGATCTCTACGGACCCAAGACTATCGAAGTGATGTTTGTTTCAAATGCTATAGGAGGGTATGCGATTTTCTCTCTTTCTATGTGGGTTACCTATAGCTTCAGAATGTCTCCTCTAGCTCCATGAGGTAGGGTAGCATGTTGAAGTTGAGCTTGTCCTACCACTCAGCAAATCAAGAGCTGAGAAGATCGTAATTAGATATGAAGATTCACCTTCCTTTGAATCTGTGCACACATAGTCACTTTATTTATGGCTTACATAGAACCACATTCACCTTGTACCATCCCTCCATGACCGTCCAGGGAGGGAAAACTACTTGGAAGAACCCCCACTGCTGACAGCACAACATACAAACTCAAAAATATAGGTAGGATTTATGTAAAGTCTATGAAAATGCATTAGAATTTTACGCTGTTAAATATCACTTTACTAACTTGTAATGATGGATTAGTTATGAGTCATAAGATCTCAAATCAAAGCAAAACTAATATCACACTTAATTTATACGACACAAATGGTAGTTTGCAATTTATTAATACACACAATGTAACTACTTCTGTTTAAGGATAAAACATAAAACGATGTGCAGGGAAACATTATTTTTAAAGCACATATGCATGAGCTTTGCATTATATTTTTTATGAAAGTGGATATAGATAACAACCTTGATTTCCCTCTAACTATTTTGTTCCTAGTTAAGTAACCTCAAGTTGACAGTGTACTTATCCAAATTGTGTGATAGCGTGGGGGTGGACTTGAAGAGAGCGTTTAGGTTGTAGGAAAGAACCCTTTTATTTTTTATTGATCAATTCAAAAAATTTCTTATTTAATTGATCCATTAAGAAAATTCCTACAGTGATTTAATGTGTGAGTGAAAGACATAAAAAACTAAATTAGTTTGAAGATATTGCTAGAAGTTCAGGAAAGGGTGGATGTCAATACTTGTATCCCACTTCTAATGGCTGGTACATGGTTGAACTGACACATCGGTGGGTTTCTATTGGCCACATAGATGAATGGGGTGCTATGACTACACCGGATATGGTCCAACTATGGGTAAACCTATGAAAAATAAAGTTATCTCCAAAGATCAGACACTTTTATGGCATGCTTACACTTACTAACTACCCTCAAGAGACTCATCATAGGAGACACAATATTCCTAACGACACCTATGAGTTATGTGGTTGTGCTGAAGTAAGTACCACTAACGTCCTATTTGCTTGTACATATGCAATAGCATTATGGTTATCTCTTTCTGTTAGCACATCTTTTGCTAGTGTGCCTACTGAAGCTAGGTCAGATTTCTACAGTTGGCTGGGATCTGTAAAAATTGAGGACAAAATCATGAATATCAGTACCTTATTCATCACCTTGTGGAAATGCAGAAATGAGAAATTGACTAATGGTAAGATTGTCAACCTGTTAATCATGTTTCAGAATTAATCAGCTAGGTGGCGGGACATAAAGATGTTCTAACTGTTGTCCTTAGAACTAAGCCTTGAAGGACAAGCAGAAGTGACAACTGGGTGGATCTTCTTGAAGGTTGGGTCAAAGAATACTAATGCGACCATTCATAATGAAACAATAGGGCTAGGCATCATATACACAGACAGTAAAGGGGTGAGTAATCTAATAGTTATAAGGAACTATTAATATGTATGTTGTTAGAGGCCCGTGTGAAGGCTCATGCGGTTGTACTTACCACTAAGATTGTTATGACTAAAGGCTTCATACATCTCATCCTTAAATTAGATGTTGCTACATAATCTACCACATCAATGGCAAAGTTATAAGGCCCATTCCTATGATTTGCTACACAACCATCAAAAACGCATTCCTAGTTTCATAAACATATCCTTTATCCCCATTTTTAGAGAGAGTAATACAAGAGCGCACGATCATGTATATGCCAACCTTACAGTCATCTGGGCAGCCACCATTATGATATAATCTTCTTGTATTAATTGGTCCTAGACTTAAAGTCATGTAAATGTTACGATGAATGATAATATTTACTTCAAAAGAAGTACCAGATGACTACCAACACCAATGAGTGTTTTGCATAGTACTTGTGTTGGATTCATTCTCTGTAGAATAAAGGTCAAGTATCACATGAACCAGCTACAAGACATGTTTCATCATTGATGCCTTCTTTTAAATTGAAAATGATATTTGAATAATGTCAGAAGTTAATTAAACCACAATTAGGGGAAGATGTTGGAATATGTTGCACACATATCTGAAATTCTATGAATGTGTATTTACCTAAATATAAATTTTCAATGAAATGGTTAGAATGAATATCCACTTGCTTCTCTGACTCCTACATAGTGATGGCTAATATGTTGTCCTCTTGTCCATTTTAGTTTTAGCATTAGGATTTTTTTGTCACTGGAAGAACATTATGTATGAAAAGTCACATAACGAGTTACATCAGTGAAATGGTTAGAGATAGAAACAACTATTGCATAATAAGGATGAACGGCTTAGACATATGATAGAGTTAATTTATTCAGCCTTACACCAATACCCTAGGTGGTATTCAATCAGTGGGACAAATGCAAAATTGATGAATCCTATTATGAAAGATGCTTATTCAGATAATAGACATTTTGTGCTATCAATATAGGACAAATTAGGGGAAGTTACGTCCGATTTGTTCATGTTATACTAATATAGGTCTCACTTAGGCCAAATTAGGGCATACAAAGTTAAATTAGGTCCAATTTAGTTCAACTCAAATTCGGTCCAATCTTTTTACTATCTAAATCTCTTGTTCGATTTAGAGCATTAAAGAGAGCTAGTAGATGAAAAATATTATTAGCACTACAATGTTGTTATGGAAAACTGATATGACTTGGAGATTGAAGCTAAGCCCAACTGTTGGCCAATAGAAATGATATTACAAATGAATAGAATGGTGTATCCAATAGTTTCATAGAAAAAATGAACCTAGAAAACTATAAAGTTCGGCTAGGATAGTATAGATACATCATTATGGACTATGTGCAGGTAGAAATAGGCCAGCATGATCATATGAATAAATCAAATGAAGAGAAAGAAATGTATACTAGCATTGACAAATGTAGGAACTTAGGAAGGGAACTCAAGGTTGAATCATTGAGGAGATATTCTTAGTGATACCATAGGCCAACTGATTGTTGAGTCCTTGGCTGCATTATCACAGCTAGAAAGTCCATTTAATTCCAAAGATGTGGTGAAGTTATTTATTTTTGAACTCTTAGAAAATTTAGTAAGTCAAAGAAATTTTAAAGGATGGATAATTGTTTGTATAAAGCAATGGAATTTTGTTGATGGTATGAAATTATGGAATTCAGTATCAATAAACCATTATTGTCATTAATGGAGGTGTGTGCCCTATGGTTGTTCTCAAATGTCCCATTACCCCTGAGAAAAGATTGCATGATTTGAGGCATCAATTTGATAACCTTGTAAAAGTAGGTTATCAAGAATGCCCTGGAGGTCAGTCACTAGTCCTAAACTATTTGTAGCTTCTAGAACATCCTGATTGTTCAGGTATCCCATAGTCTCAGATATACCAGATGTCCAGTAAATTATGCATGTAAGTACACCATTCCTTACCCTATTTTCTACCCTGCACCTAGGATAAAAAACAAACTAATAAATTGAATCGAGCTATCCAGGTCATTTGCAATTTTAAGGTCTGCTTTTCTGACAATATCCATTCCAAGGGTCATACAACTTAAGGAAAATAATAGTTACAAAGGTGATATTGATGTATTATATAACATGGGAAGGAAAAGAGAGAAAGGGAGGAAGGATTGTATTGGTGGTGTCTTCTTGCTCTTCATCCTCTAAGAGCTATCATGGCATGTCAAGTTGGGCCACTGCTCTCTGTCTAGGAAGAGAGTGCATAGAAGGGGGTAGGGAAGACACTGGAGGGGGGGAACTAAGAAGGGATTGCATTGGTGGTGTCTTCTTGCACTTCGTCCTCTAACTTTGTTTATGTTCAACCCTTTCCCCTGATAAATCCTCCGTCATACCTCACAAAAAACATGATGCGAGTGGATATAAATCAAGTCACACTCCTCTATGAAATAGTGAATGATATGACTTTTTATTTCATGCATCATGGTCTGCAACAACGAAATTGGAAAACTATTTTTACTTCCTGCATCATGGTCGCATGATATAACTGTGTATACCCTATCTTAACTTCCTTATTAGTTTTCAAGGTGTTACATAACCCAAGTGCTAAACATTGAATATATAGACGCCCAAAGGACTCGGGCATAGAGTTGCATGCTACACATCTTGATCTTTTTTTATAAAGGTAACCAATAAGAGAAAGAAATCTTATATTTATCACCAACAAGAAATAATTGTATTATATGACTTGTAAACAATAACATGAATTCTTCTTTGTAGAAAATGGCACCAGATAAGGAATGGATCAGACTTGTTGACGATAGGCTTGATGACCCATCATATGAAATCGGTGTTGAAGAGTTTCTTACCTATGCATGTCAAAAAATTGGTGCAGATAAAATCAGATGTTTGTGTGTTCGTTGTGTTAATACTTCTTCTATCCCACATGATGTGGTGAAAACACACTTGACGGTTTATGGTATTTTGAGTAGTTATACTATGTGGTATCATCATGGTGAGATGGGAAATGAAAGTGAGTCTGATTCAGATACTTTAGTCAATAACGATGAAGGGGATAATGAAGTAGATGATGAGATGCTAGATCTTCTTGAAGAAATGCACCCTAGTTCACATAATCTTGAGAGGAATGATGGTGGAATGGGAAATTCCAACCATAGTGATCATGAAGAGGAACCTAATACCAAGGTTAAATTGTTTTTTAGGTTGTTAGATGACCTCAATCAACCTCTCTATAAGGGATCGAAGGGGTCAAAATTATCTTCCTTGGTAAAATTGCTTCATCTCAAGAGCCTTGGAAAATGGAGTAATCATTCTTTCACATTGCTACTTGAATTATTGAAAGATGAACTATTCCCATGTGATTCAACCTTACCTAGCTCTTATTATGAATCAAAGAAGACAATTAAAGATCCCGGTTGCTCATATGACAAGATAGATGCATGTGTGAATGATTGTATGTTGTTCTGGAAGGAAGATTGTGGCCTTGATAAATGCAAAATTTGCAATACTTTAAGATGGAAGTATGACAAGCACAATGGAGAAGAGAAACTAAAAGCAAATGGCAAGAAAGTACCAACAAAGATCTTGCATTACTTTCCACTAAAGCCCCGCCTTCAAAAGTTGTTTATGTCCTCAAAAACATCTTCACTAATGAGGTGGCATCACGATAAAGAATATGATGGGAATTTACATCATCCGGCCGATTCCTTGGCATGGAAAAAGTTGAATGAGCTTCATGGTACTTTTTCTGCAGAGCCCAGGAATGTCAGACTAGGCCTTGCTAGTGATGGTTTTCAACCATTCAACAATTCTAGGTCATCATATAGCACTTGGCCCGTTATTCTTATTCTGTACAACTTGCCTCCTTGGATGTGCATGAAGCAAACAAATCTCATTTTGTCCATGCTGATTCCAGGTCCTGATGGTCCAGGTAATTGTATTGATGTTTATTTGCAACCATTAATAGATGAATTATTGCAGCTTTGGAATAATGGTATACAAACATTTGATGTAACTACACATCAAAATTTTAATCTTCGTGTTGTTGTGTTGTGGACCATCAATGATTTTCCTGCATATGGGATTTTATCTGGATGGAGTACCAAGGGAAAACTTGCTTGCCCGTGTTGCCATAAGGGTACTCATTCGATTAGGCTGGATAATGGGAGAAAGGAATGCTTTATGGGTCATAGGCGTTATTTTCCTTTGGATCATCGGTGGAGAAAGAATAAATCTGCATTTGATGGCACGATCGAGAAGGGCACACCCTCTACACCACTAAATGGTAATTATGTCCTCATTCAAGTGCAAAGTTTGGAAGGGAATGTTCTTAGCAAATGTTCAAAAATGGTATCTCACAAGAGCAGGGGGGATAATTGGAACAAGAAAAGCATTTTCTTTAAGCTTCCATACTGGAAAGATCTATTGATACGACATACTTTAGATGTGATGCATATTGAGAAAAACATATGTGATAGTATTCTTGGAACTCTTATGAATGTGAAGAATAAGACAAAGGGCAATTATAACTCTCGTCTAGATTTGCAAGCAATGAATATTAGGCAAGAGTTGCACCCAATGATAATTGGAGGGAAAACAGTGCTTCCTGATGCATCATTCACATTATTTGTAGACGGAAAACGTAGGTTTTTAAGATTTTTGAAGGATCTAAGGTACCAGATGGGTTTTCTTCAAACATTTCCCAATGTGTGAATCTTAAAGAAAACAAACTTTCAGGATTGAAGAGTCATGATCATCATATTTTTTTACACCACATACTCCCTCTTGCATTGTGTGGCCTTGTTCCTAAGGATGTTTATGAACCACTTCTTGAGTTTTTGTGTTTCTTCAAGATTTTGGGAAACAAATGTTTAGATATGGGGGATCTGAAGCAAATTGAAGCTCAAATTGCAATTACACTTTGTAAGTTGGAGCGAATTTTCCCACCATCATTTTTTGATGTGATGCTACATTTGCCTATTCATTTATCACATGAGGCTATGTTATGTGGGCCCATTCATGATCATTGGATGTATTCGATAGAGAGATATTTGTACACATTGAAGTCCTATATTCGCAACAGATGTTGTCTAGAGGGTTCCATAGCAGAAGGCTATATAGCAGAAGAATGCATGAATCTTTGTTCCAGATATTTGCATACTGTAGAGACAAGGTTCAATCGTCTTGATAGAAACTATGATGATTATGTCAATGAATGTGCAACATTATCTATACTTTCATACAAGGTAAGAGGATTAGGATGTGGAACAACAAGGGACCTTGATGCAGTTGAGTGGGAGAAAGCTCATTTATACATCTTGAACAATTGTGAGGAAGTTAAGCCATTCATTGAGTATGTGATTCTTGAATTGTGTAGTTGAGCCATTTGCTGATAGGTTTTATATTTTGTTTACTAACTTCAGCACATGCATTTTCAATTTATTCTAAAGAATATTATCAAGCTCAAGGAGTTGATCCAGACCAAATATCAATTAAGGATTTAAATGAGGATTTCATATAATGGTTTAAGATGAAAGTAAGCTGGTCTGATTTGTTCAATATGGTTTTGTATACATGCTAATTTGATTTAGTTCTTCTACTAACTATCTTTTTTTAGATAGGAGATCAACTTGTGAATGATAAAAGCAAGAAGACATACGAGTTGCTTTCATTATCATGTGGTCCACTCAAATGTGTGAAATGTTTCTATGGCTATATAGTGAATGGTTATCGGTTCCACACTAAGTCTCATGATGAAAGATCAAGGTCACAATGCAGTGGGGTAACCGTGGTTGGTGATGATGGTAGTGGAATTAGCAGAGATTACTACGCACAACTGATTGAGATTATAGAATTACAATATTTGGGCAGTAAGAGAGTGGTATTATTTCTATGTGATTGGTTTGATGTTGCTAAAGGAGTACAAACTGATGCGTATGGATTCACGAGTGTTGATTGCAAGCGTATTTGGAAAACTGTTGAGCCATTTATATTAGCAACTCAAGCATCTCAAGTTTTTTATGCGAATGATCAGATTAATAAGGGGTGGCATATTGTGACAAAGATCGATCCAGGGGACAAGTTGGATCTAGTTGATGATACAAATGATGCACATGATGATCCAATGCTTATTTCATAATGTTAACTAGATTACTATTCTTCTTTAAGTACTTCTAAACGTGTAACAATTATAATAGTCAAACTTCTTTTTTTCGTATCTCATTACAATGTTTTTTTGGTGGTAACCAGCTTGCTCCTCTTTATTGATACTATGTAAAAATATGTACAAAACAGAAAAGAAAAGAACAAAAAAAGAGGTGTACAGAACGAAACAGCTATCTATACATGCTCACTGAATCATAGAGAGCAGTATCCCACACTTCCTGGACCTCCCTTCTATTATTAAGGAAGACCCTCCTGTTTCTTTCATGTCATATGTTGTATATAACAAAACTGATCATTGTTTTAGCTTTGCCACTATGCTGGATCATAAGCTTCTTGTTCTTGTGATGGTGTCAACTTAATTATTCCTTTTTACATTCTATGCAATTATAATTTCATTTATACTGATTTATGCAAGTAATTATATTAACAACTAGCTTGACGGTTTTGTAGCAAGTTGGCTGCTAGCACATCAAGAAATGGGAAAGATCTAATGGCTAAGTCCAATGCTAAGAAGTTCATCTCACCACAACAATTGAGTGTAATTGGGAAAGGACGTAATCATGGATTACAAATTAAGAGTCGCTTGTTGAATCATATAGGAGGTAGCAAAAGTTGTGGTTACATGGAGTCATGTGATAATCATTTATCCTTTTTGAACAACTTGACTTCCAAACAAAGCAATATTCAGGATCAATCTAGGATGGCTCCCATGTCAAAAAGAATTACTCCTCCACCAACTGAAAATGTTTCTACACCACAAGACTGTGATGCTCCTCCAACTGAAAATGTTCCTTCCCCACAAACTGAAGTTGATCCTACACCTCTTGAAAGTTCCTATTGAACCAGAACAGAACATGGAGACCGAATTGATGTCCACTAATGTCATCAATGATATTTCAATGTGTATGTTCGCTTTCCTTTATTCATAATAAGCATATTCAAGGGCTTGAGTCAGACATTCCTTAACTTGTTTTATTTATTTTTTATTACTGAATATAGCCAGTGCCACTGAAAAGGCAGTCAGACGTCAAGGACGTAACAAATGTAAAAAAATGGCTAGACTAAGAGGAGGTGCCAAGATAGATGTCACATTCTATCAAGGTCGCCCTGTTGGAAAAAAATCATAAGGTGTGGAGTAGACATTTGGGCAGGATTATTCGTGATCGGAATATTTGTCCAATCAAAGTGCATTTTTGGAATGAAGTTACAGACAGACAAAAAGATCACATGTGGGCTGTAGTTATGGTAATATCTTCAACACTTTATTGTTATCATCGTTTGACAAACATCCATGATGCATTGATGTTCTTGTGTAATTAAACATGTATTAGGATAAATTCTCAAACAACCACATGGAGGAACACAAAGCTCACACTTTAAAACACTTGAAAGAATTATGGATAAAGTGGAGGGCATCAATGCATCAAACTATCAAGGGGTTGGACATGCAACAACAACTATCAAAGAAACCTATGGCAATTGAAGTTGATAGTGATTGGGAATGGCTTGTGAAAGAGATTTTTCACAGTGAAGAGTTTATGGTGACCTTTTTATTATAAAACTTTACATCAATTCAAATTATTTGTTCTTATATTTCTTTTTTTTTTCTTCTATCTATATGCACATTATATTAAATGCAGGCATCGAGTAAGAGAAACTCCATAAACAGAGAAGGGCTGAACAATAAGTTACTTCATCGCACTGGTAGCATGCCTCTTAGAGAAATATCATGGCAGAAGGTTGTTTAATTTTCTCTTTATGATATACTTTGTCTCTAGGTATGCATATAACTTTTTTGTTGTACTATAGGGAGGAAAAGATGGGAACCCACCTGACTTGGGAACAATGTACTTTGAAAGCCACAAGAAGGGTGATACCTTAGCTACTATGGAGTCATCCCAAGTTCATGTAAGTAAGAAAAAAATATCTATTTTCGGTCCATTAGTTACTAACATAAATTGTTGATTCAAGAAAAAATCATAACCATCCAACAAGCAGAGCCATCCCTTCTCCCTGTTGAGGTCGCCGAAAAAGTGTATGGAGAATCAAAGACAAAGAAATACATATCCTGTTATGGTGGAGGTGTAAATCCAAGAGATGTTAGAGGACCATACAAAACAAAGAATGTCTTACTTGATGAACTCAAAGCAAAAGACCAAGCATTGAAAGACAAGGAGGAAGCTTTGAAAGTTCAAGAGAAAGCTCTTAAAATAGTTGAAGATGGAAAGTGTGCCACACAAAAACGTTTGGAAAATGTGGAAAATGTACTAGATAGGATAATCAGAAATCAAAAATTTTAGGAACTTTTGGATTTTAGTGAGGATGATGATGGTTGTGCCTTTTCTCCGGCTATTTCAGATGATGATACCTCAAATTAGTTATGAGGTCAGTTCACCAATTGATGATGTTTCTTGTTGCCATTGTATTATTTATAGTTTATATATTTGCATATCATAGTTTTCTATTACACATATCTATTAGTGAAATGAAACTAACTGCTTTATTGTTTTATCTTGTAGGAATTGGAGTCTCCAATTCTATCAACCATTTGGATCCCATCATATGGTTAAGCTGGAACATTAGGCTATGAAGGAAGAACTTGTTAATATTTATATTTCGTTGTTGTTTATATTTATTGTTCTAGACATTCTCCACCTTTTCTTATGAACAAAATGTACTAGTGTTGCTCTGAGTACAAGTTGCTCTGAGTACAACTAATAGTAGGATAAAAAACATATTTGTGTTGCTCAGTTGTGATGTAGCTAATTTACTAGACTGGCTTGGTGAAGTTTTATTGAGAAAATCAATTATATCTTTTATAAGTATAGCATTGGTTTATTTTCTGTATATGTTGGTTTGTAGGCCCCACACTTGGTCCTGTCGGAGGTGGCCAATGATAGTGATGTTTAGATTGTGGTTAAGCTAATGCCATAGTATGAATGTGGTTGTATCACTTTGAGTACAAATTGGTTGTATGTAACCCATGAGGGGTTGTTATCATTTAGCATTTGTCATTCTTTTCAATCATATGTAATAATGTGTTAACATTTAGTTCATATGTGACCCGGCCAGCGTAGCCCGGGCGGTCAAGCCAGCGCGCCCCTCATGAAGGGTCGCTGGTTCGATTCCCCGCTCGGGTCAGCTGTATTTACCAACCTCTTGGGTCATCCGGGCTCTGGCACCTATTTGGAGAGGGGGTGGGCTTCGGCCCATGCAGATCCAAAAAAAATTGTACTCTTCAAGCTCTAGAAAGCCCACTACCAATGAGGCTGAGTCAGAATGGTGGTGAACCAACTCTGAGTTAATAGCAACAGGTATATTGATGTTCAAATGTATTTTAGTGTTCTATGGTTTTGTTGCACCTGATTTTTTTCCCTTTAATAAGTAGAAATATATATTCTTGAAACATCATCAGAATGAAGATAAGCAGATTAATTATATTTTAGTGGTTCTCATTTGTAGGGACTTTTGATCTTTTCAAGTCTTTCAGTAGTTTACATGCACAGATGGGTCTGAAACTAGGCTGCCATGACATTCCTATTTTATATCACTCATCCAAAGATTGAATATTCTGGAGGCAACCGATGTAGTACCACCTCAGAGTACTTCAAGTAAGTATCAAGTGAGCACTTCCTTGAGTAAATATCAAGCAAAAATGATTACTTTTCTAATTGTTATTCAATAAGATGAATAGAAATACTAAGGACTTTCAATTGTTATTCTGTATTTGAGTAGAGGACACAAATTACATTCGTGTCATTGTTGTTGTGTGAGATGTGTCCTCGCTCAAGCCTTGACCACCTTGTAAGTGACGCTCTTGTTGAAGCCAGGAGCGATTGCGACCTCTTCTTTTACAATGGATTCATCCTTATTAAAGCATTCCCCCATTTTTAGGTCGCCTCTGTTTGCCATCACCACTTGTCTTCTACTCAATTGTATCAAGACCAGACCGTTCATCGAACGAGTGTGGCTACTGGTTCTCGGTTAACTAGTTGGACTGGTGATGTCAGTAATGAAGTCATATATAAATTTGATATACTAAAAATATATACAAGATACAAAGATATGAAAAATATTGACTAGTAGGTATTGAGGTAATTAAGGATATGAATAGATAACAAAAAGACACATAGGGGAGCAAGAAATCTACACAACATGAAGAAAACTTAAACAAAAGACAAACAAAACTATGGTTAATGCAAACATCAGTTGGAGGAAAAAAAACATAAATAATAGAAGAAGTAACTATGAATGCAACATATGGAGGGAAAGGAAATGTAAAAAAAGAAAAAGAATGATGTATGCAACATATGAAACATAAAATAACTTAGTAGGAGAAACATAGAGAAATTTACATGTTGCATGCCACACACACATGCCTCACACATGGAAATGATATTGTCAGTATATATTATATGAGGTGGCATGGTATATTTTGAGACTTATGCCTCACCGTGTTAAGACAAAAGCACTTCGGTACACCTCACATATTTTAATACATTGCCTCCACTTTGGAATTCATCTTTGTCACCCTCCGTTATTCGGTTGATAGTGATTGAAGTTGATAGTGATTGGGAATGGCTTGTAAAAGAGATTTTTCACAGTGAAAAGTTTATGGTGACCTTTTTATTATAAAACTTTACATCAATTCAAATTATTTGTTCTTATATTTCTTATTTTTTTCTTCTATCTATATGCACATTATATTAAATGGAGGCATCGAGTAAGAGAAACTCCATAAACCGAGAAGGGTTGAACAATAAGCTACTTCATCGCACTGGTAGCATGCCTCTTAGAGAAATATCATGGCAGAAGGTTGTTTAATTTTCTCTTTATGCTATACTTTGTCTCTAGGTATGCATATAACTTTTTTTTGTACTATAGGGAGGAAAAGATGGGAACCCACCTGACTTGGGAACAATGTACTTTGAAAGCCACAAGAAGAGTGATACCTTAGCTACTATGGAGTCATCCCAAGTTCATGTAAGTAAGAAAAAAATATAAGTTTGGAAAAGTGCTTTGATTTGTCCTCCCTCTTAAGTGTTTATTTCCATACTATAGAGCGCGTGACTGAGTCTCCAGCAAGTACTATTTCTCTGGTCTCCTGGTTCCGTTGAATTGTTCTCTTATTGTATTATATCAGTTAGAAACAAGTGAATCCTAAAAATCTAAGATGATGGTCTCTTTCTTCTCAGAAGTGTATAAACAGTAAGCTAGACCGAACCCTAAGTATACCAGGAAGAAACCATGGAGCTGATAGAGCTTCTGATTGCTTCATCCACGCCGGTTCTGGAAGTGATCATGGTGACTAACGTGGGATGCATTCTAGCGACCAAAAATTTGGACATCCTACAGGAAGCATATCAGCAATGTAAGTTGTCTTTTTTGGTTTATTTAATGACATACTATTTTCTTTGTTGTTTGACTTGGTCTTAGTGAGATGTCTGATTTTGCTAAATAAATATGCAAGCAAGTGTTGTTTTATGCATGAGCAGGTTGGTATTTGTTAACGTAAGTTGTCCCAGAGAATCACAAGTGTAGGATTGGCAGAAATGCCCCTTAAATCACCAACCATACCAAACAATGCCCCTTCAATCACCAACCATACCAAACAATACAACCCTGAGTATCCCATACCAAACAATGAGAATGTGATCTCCTAACCTCGGCGCTTTGTGACACAGCTAGCCTTCCCTGCCTGGGCAGTTCTAGGCAGCACCAGTGATTCACACTCTGGCATTTGGTGTAGAATTAGTCACCTTACAGTGACAGGGATTAATAACCTGGTCCCCTGCACGACGCAGTTTTCTTTATTATCAAGAAGACCACCGTGAGAAGGAGGTTGCGGGGTCTACAACTAGGGGATGCACAAGAGCAATGTATTTACCTAATTGACAAAGATGATGACAACAATAAAAAGGCTATGCCTCGTGGTTCTTCGACATATAGACCGCATTTGGTTTGCAGGACTGGAAACAATTGGGATTTGACAAGGTATGGCATAAGAAGGTATTTGTGAAGGAAAGGATTGTTGCTTTTCCATACTACGTTTGGATGCACACAGGAAATAATTCAATGTTGTCTTTTTGTTTGACCATCCTCTTGATGCATGTACTTCATTTATCAGATTGATCCACAAGAGCTTGAGGACCGTGAAGCCACAATCTACCTCCATGTTCCAGATTAGGCAGAACACAACTTTCGTTAATAGAATAGAATGCCAAGGCATTGATTCTGACACAGTTGTTGGTAGCTAGAAACATTGTTGGATATGAAGGATATTTGCAGAGACAAAACAGTGTGAACGCAAAATTAAGGTGGTTGAAGAAAGTGTCGTGAATGTTGGTAATGATTTTCTTCATAAATCTTTGTAATAGAATCTGGATGACGCCCAATATGGTTTCCATTGCAGCGGCAAGTCAACTTGTGAGGTAGCGTGAGGCTGATCGGGAGGCAGCAAGAGTCGACAACGATCAGGAAGATCGGGAGACTGATCTTCCCGATCATTGTCAACTCTTGCTGCCTCCCGATCGAGAAGATCAGAAGGACGTAGTCTGTTGATGCAGATGCTGACAAGGATAAAGTGGATGACGAAATCTCAGTTGAAGAAGAGGGTGTGGACGGAAGCATCGACGACGAGACGACCATCTGTCTTGACTCCACCTACAGCGGAAACGGCATGGGCGGAGGCCTCGTGGATAGAGCACACGCATAAGGTAACGACTGACAGCACCATAGCATTCAATCAGTCCATGACCAGGAGAAGTCATGGATCTTTTTGATATCAATTACCAGATTCAGTTTGGGGTTTTCTATGTAGACCCATTCTCAAACCCATAACCAAACCTCAACCAATCTCAACAGCTGACAGCACCATAACATTCAATCATACATTATTTTGTCATCAAGCGTGATTAATAAGAACTGATTAATATGCTTGAAACCAATTCAGCGTATTATATGTAACATTAACATCAAAAAATCAAGAAACAATAGCTTTTTAATAATGGAATCATTTAATGTGTGTGCACATTTCAATACAATCATTTCTAACCATATTCTACACTATTTTTCTAGGCACATCCATTTCTTGCCAATTCTCATTTTCTATAATTATCATTTCCATTTTTTTAATTTGAAACATTGTTTATATCATTTATTGTGTGTAAAGAAAGTAATGGTATTATTAATGTATTCTAAAAAAATCCTCTTTTGTATAATAATCATGTGCAACCATATGTTATGTGTATTCACACCTTCTAAGATCTTTTACTCAACTTTAGAATAAGTAAGAACACAATTCAAATAAAAGTAACAAATATTACCTTATTATTCCAAAAAAAATAAAAATACATATCTTCTTATGTTTTTAAATTGTTGAATAGATTTAACAAATTCATGTAAGACGTGCATGTGCACATGTGTGTTCACTAGTAATTCTCAAAATGGCCTTGCCATTTTCAATATAAAGCTCCTTGACAAATACGCAACTACCGTTTAGTAGCTCATCTCATTGTGTCCTTGATTCATTGTGGCATGGGAAAATCCGGTGTTATTATCTCCATGTTGAAGACAACTAATGTGACTTTGTTGCCTCCAGTCCTCATCTTCTCCAAGCCAAATTCCTAGATGGCATGTAGAGTTGCACAATTGCTTTTGAAAATGGTACATGCATATAAGGATTGAGTCAGGTTTGCCAAAAGGGGTACCTAGAATTTTGCGTTGGGATCACGTTCCTTGTTATCATTGATGTTTGTTGGCATGGGTAGGATTTTATCAGTATCTATAGGACTTATCCACATATATATCATTTTTCTTATTCATTGTATTCATTATTCATTCCACATCAGGAAATTCTGTCTAATTCCACTTGGTGAAAATTATTGTTGCCCATTGTGTCTTCCTTACTGCACTAATTTCACACATCAGGAAATTTTGATGATCCACCTTTGTATCTATAAAAAGGTTCTTACATCCATTGGGTAGATAATTTGTTGTTTCAAATATTCCACACCAAAGCTACATTAGGCTATCTGTCTTGTCTCATCAGTGCCAAACGCTTCCCTTTAGTAGAGTCTATTCCACACCAAATCATCAGATTGTACTAAAATTATGAAATAAAGTTCCAACGCTTCCCTTTAGTAGAGTCTAATCTGAATTTGAGGACTCTTAATTAAGTTGCTCCAATAATTACTAAACATATTTGTAATGCTCAAATTGGTATTTTGGAAACTTAAAATAGTAAACAATGACATAAAGTTGTGCATTGTTTATGTCTTGACTACTTTTATATATGCATCAGTAAGGCATTATTATCTTAATTGGGGGGAGAGAGAGTGTGTGTATATGTTTTTTTGTATTGTGCACTTTCATGGGCACAAGTCTACACATATCTTAGGGTTATATACATACCTTTATGGTTCATCTTCAAAAGTAAGCCCTAAGCCATACATAAATATATCCAAGTTAAATTTTGTTAATTTATAACTTATAGTAGTCCATGTATAAACAGAAAATAGTTCTAAAGTATGACAGACAGAGTCTCCACACAGCAATTGAAGATATTTTATTTTTTGGTCAATCAAGCGTGTAACAATATCCAAGTCTTCAATAAAGTAATGGTGATCGTTCAAATTAGTAGGTCTAAATTAGCCTAACCATTCAAAGATTTAATATTCAGTAAATTTTGCCCTTATGAACCTTACATTATATTGAGTATTAACAGTTCTAAATATAGATATTATGATCTTATATACTCTGATTATTAAAAAGTCTAATAATGACTGAATGTGATAAATTAAAAGGACAAACCAAGGAAAAACCTCTAAATGAACATTTTAGGGTACTAATCTCTAAAATCAGAGTGTTAGGCAGTCTAACATGGACAACAGTCCTTAGGAGGAACACTTGAACCCTAAAACACACATTAAAACCCATAAATAGGTGTGCAAACCAACAAAAACGGGCCAAGGCACATATAGGTCATAAGACAGGTCCTGGCACACTCCCTTGGGGTGTCTGGACACCTGGGTGTGCTCCCACGGCCCAGTAACTCTTAATGATCCTCTCTAACTAAATCGTTTTTTCTCCATTCGGAAGAGTAATATACCTAAGTTCGAAATTCAGAATATATGTTTATTATAAGTAACATATGTCATACAGATAAACTTAATGCTAGTATTTATCCAAGTGATATAGGTCAGATATATTAGTAAAATATGTATACTAACAGATAACTGAACAATGTTAAGCAAAGCATCACTGACTGTCATCTCATCTAAGCCTCAATGGGGTCAACTACATATATCCTTTATTGTTATTATAAGTAACATATGTTACAGATAAACTTAATGCTAGTATTTATCCAAGTAATATAGGTCTGTTATATTAGTAAAATATGTATACTAACAGATAACTGAACAATGTTAAGCAAAGCATCATTGACTGTCATATCATCTAAGCCTCAATGGGGTCAGCTACATATATCCTTCTTCTTCACTAAGAACTACTCCGGATCATATTCTAATTGAGAAGCAATGAATCCATGATGTTAATTAGGACATCATCTATCTAACCTTACAAAGAGCACATAGTTTTTTATCCATCCAATTTGTTAGAGAAGTTCAACTGAAACAAGATTCCATTTTTACTCTGATCCTTTATTGAGTTCTAACTGAAGTAGAGGCATAAGACTAGCTACCTTGAGCTACAGTTCTTGAGACCCTGACCTCAATAGCAATCACTCATGGATTCCCTAACATAAAAGAAGCCATGAAAAGGATCTCAATTAGATGCAAGAATAATCTCTGCCAACCAGGGGGTCCAAAAAACCACACTGACCTCAAGTAGGTGCCTACTACTTGTACACATTCTGTTAACAATTCTGCTTAAGAAATTTATGCGCCTAAGTTTCTGACAGTTCCAAAGACTACTTGGCTTAAGAAACCAAACAGGAATGTCGTAGTCTGGTTTAGTATGATCAAACCCTACTACAACAGTCTAGTTTGATTTGGATGTTTCCAACACCTAAGATCACTATATTCTATGGTTTTAGGCCCAGACCAAGCAAATCAGCCCATGCCCAAACATCTTAGCTAGTAGAAGAAACACAAAGCAACAATTATTTAAAGACTAATAACAAGAACAAAATTGCCCAAAGTAAGTCCATCGTAAATATGGTACTGGCATGACTAGATAATGCAGTTTGACGATGTAGTATAAGTTATTTGAGAATTTTTTACAAACTTGAAGATTTTTGAACTCTTGTTCCTTGCATGGGATGAAAGAAACCACTTCTTATAAGTTAGGGACCTTGGGTAGAACCATGTTTGCAACACTCAAATCCCCAACAACATCGTCTAAGCATCAACTATGTTGGTAGACCATGTCCCTTCATTCTTTCTTTGAATGACTGCAGTCATTTTTACTTTATCATCCCTAATCATTGTACCTAGTCCTTCCCAACGGCCTTGTTCCATCACTCATCTATGTAAGTTTTTAGACACTTGGGCTACATTTTCATCTTGTAACATGATGTTATTCATGGCTACTCTAACTATCAGACATTTTCTATATGCTGGATTGATCTCATCATCAATCCTATCTAAAAGAGAAATTACAATCCACCTGTCAAAGAAATGCAAATAGAGGATCAATGGGTTGTCATGTCAGTAAGAGAAGAGTATACAAAAATCACATGGGTAACATGATTTCCATCTTTCTTGATGCGGGAAATCTATGATTCATAGTCCAAACCAATATTGTTAATCTCCTATATTGATAATGACTTATAGCAGCCTTCATCCTTCCTCATAAAATATGAATATCATTTACCAGGTTCAGTGCATCACATTACAGCCATACCTCGGGTAGCACCATGTAAACAACAAATCTAATCATCAACAATGTAGTCTCAGCTTCTGCTATCTTGGTAGATAATGTCCCTTAATTCTTTCTATAAATGTCTACAATCATTTTCCTTTATCAATCCTAATCACTGCACCTAGTCACACCCATTGGCCTTTGTCCAATACTCATTTGAATCAATTTGTAGAAACTCAGGATTAAGGGGAATCTAGTGATCGACATGTTGGTCAGTTAATGGAAAAGCCAACACTCGTTCTACATCTGTTTCGTAATTCTGCAGTAGGTTCTTGACTCTCCAAAAAATGCAGGAACAAAATTTACTTAAGTATTAAACCCACACAAGGTTCCCTCATTTTCTCTAATCTTAGATGGGATAACAATAAATAGAAGTCAGCTGCTATAGACCTGCATACACAGATAAAAAAGGGGGGCATGAACACCTAATCTGTTGGTGTTTACCAGCAGCTGCTGCTACTAAGACGAATGTTGGTGTTTCTATTTTTAACAATGAGATGGAGTCTTTTGAGGTCATTTTTATACCCATTTAGCAGTAGAGAGATATCTTAGACCCATTTTACCCATTATAATTTGGTCGAAATACTTTGGTTTGGGTAGGGTACTGTATGGTGGGAAATCTATCATCTTGAATCATGTGTATGTGTTTTTGCTTCATCCAAGTCAATTTCTTATGGTCATTTTAATTTTTTATGTGTTGTTTGACTATTTTCTTGCTTGGAACTTCTATTGTTTTGTTAAGTTTTGTTCTTACTTTAGTGGTATTCTCATGCAATTTATCTTTTCTCTGATGTTTCTTATATAATCTGCCACATCTGAAAGGTTTGGAAATTTCTTGTGCAATGTCTGCATGTATTTTATTTTAACGTTAGCACTACAAGTTTGTATGGCAAGTTGTGTTTGTGATTTGTACCTTGAATCATTTGCATAGTTCTTAACCCACACATTTTTTAATATCTTTATATAATCTAGAGTGGTTCTCTACATATTTGACTCAACAGAATTACATAATATTAGACATCCAATATCCTTATTGACACTGAAATACCTTTGCAGGAAAATAGTTACACCAAGTATTTGGAAGGAGTACTTGTTCTTATTAAGAAATGTGTAACCAACTCATCAATGGCTTGCAAGGATGCACATGCCATAAAGAGAAGTACTGAAAAATACCATGGCTATAAGTCCATGAGTCAAATGATTGTTTCCCTTGTACAGATCGTTGTTTAAGTCATATATTCAAATGATTATGGTTATGTCTTTGTTTCAGTCTGTGTTCATGGCCTGAACATAATGCACTGTAGGCCTTAAGTTGTTGTTGCTACCTATCGATTCCTACGCCACTGCACACATGGTAATATTGTCTCCACCCTAGTCAAGAAGAGATCCTATGCTGCTAATGCTGCCACTTTGTATGGTTCCCATGTGGCTTCACTTGCCCCTTCTCCAGGAAGAGGCAGTAGGAGCAGCTGCTCTACTAATGCATGTGCAGCAACTTCCCCTTCTACTTGAATTTTTCTAGCTGGAGAGATGTCAGCTTCTACGGCTACTACTTTGTTATTTCCTGACTACCGGTCTTCTATGAAATGCCCACATTGGTGTAGATGACTAATATGTTTGGTATATTCACCGTTTATGCACAATTATTATTGTATTTTTTATTTGTTCAAGGGTAAAAGGTTATATCCTCCCATGTGTAAATTAACATTTTTTATTCAATACAAATATAATTTATGAACTTACAATGCATATAATTGTGGAGATGTACACTTCGGATGGCTATGACTAATATGAGACAATTTTCTATGTTACAACTAGTAGTTCATGCATTGTGTTTTTCAATATAACAAATACACATATAATATATGATGTACATGCTTCCAACATTTATATGAAAAATGGTGTTGGTTGCTATACCTAATTACGATGGAAACTTTCTGACTTGGTTAACATTTATACCAAAACCAATGAAGTTGTCGTTATTGGTATTTGTGATGGAATTATGTCATCGTGATTACCAATAACGACAAAACCAATGAAGTTGACGTTATTGGTATTTGTGATGAAATTATGTCATCGTGATTACCAATAACGACAGGTAAATTAGGTTTTCGCCATAAACATTAGTGACAAACTATAGTATTTGTTGTGGTTGATAATAATGATGGAATGGATTTTTTTGTCGTTCATTGTATTAACGGAAAGACCAGTAACGACAACATATGACGACTCTTTTTTTCTATCCCTAATATCTATAATGACAACTTTTTCCAGAATAACGACAAACATTTTCCGACGTTATTATTATGTTTTCTTGTAGTGGACTCTCGAGATGAGATATTATAGAGATGTAATGATGGATTAGCTTGTAAATAACTTACCTTGTTTCTTTATGGAAGAGTTTTACAGTTTATGGATCTCTTTACAAAAAGTTTTAATTTTTAGTGATTTTCAGTAATTCTGCTTCTAATTAATCGCTTCTGCATCGTTAATAATATTTTGTTCGAACGGGGTATCACAATTAGTGGCATCATAGCTCTAGGTTCGCTGAGTCTACAGAGACATAGGACTAGGGTTGTTGAGTCTGTTCTAGTGCCTTCCAGTATATCTGATAGTGTCTTCTTCTCATATAGGAGGAGAAGATAAAACTAAAGATTTCTGGATCACACGAGGAACATGTTGTGGAGAGTAGTGTTGCTGCACCTAGAGAAGGTGCAAGAAACCAAGAAAGGGAAGAACATGTACATGAACCACCCCAGTTCAATCCAGCTGACATGGGGAACCCAGCCTTCCAATCCATGTTTGGACAGTTCATGACTACCATGACACATATGAATGATAGGATGCCTATACATGTACCTAGGGCACCTACCCATCCAGAAGGACAAGGATCTGGCAAGACGTTTGAATGACTTCGCCGAGTTGGAGCCACGGAGTATGCAGGAACAGCTGACCCGGCAGATGCTGACTTGTGGCTAACTGAACTAGAAAAGGCCTTTAGAATCCTGAACATCCCAGAAGCTGAGAAGGTCAGACATGTTGTGTATCTCCTCAAGGGGAGTGATGGTCACTGGTGGACCATGGAAGAAGGGAAAAGGCCAGGTGTGGAGATCAAATGGGAAGTTTTCCGACGGGAATTTATCAACAGATACTTCCCTAAGACGTTCGTGGATGAGAAAATCTCTTAGTTTGAGAGGTTAAGACAAGGACTAATGAACATTAGCGAGTATGAGGCTAAGTTCATGGAACTTTTGCGGTTCTATCCGCACATGGCAACTACAGATGAAGAAAGGATTAGACGTTTTGAGAAGGGGTTAAACGGTGAGTTGACCACCCATGTGTCTTCTCTGGAGAATAGGGAAAGGTTTGCTACCTTTGTGGAGTCTGTCAGAAGGGTAGAGAGGTATGTGTCAGAGAAGAGATAGACCAAGACCAATAAGATGTACTCCCAGTTTCAAGGATCCTCATCCAAAGGTTTCAAGAGACCAAGGTTTTCCATACCTACACCACCACCTAGATTCAGTACCTAGACGTAGTGGACGTCAAATAGGGGTAGAGGGCGAAGTTTACCTCTAGAAGGATCTCATAGCTCAGCATCTATGTCACTTACAGGACCAACCAGACCATAGCAAGGGAACAGAAGTTGTTATATATGTGGAAAGGTGGGACATCTGATGAAGGATTGCAGAGCCAGAGAAGTGAGTGTGACTCAACCTCAAAGGCAGAGTCAGCAAGGATCTCAAAGGTGACAGTTTCCAGGTAACGCTAGAGGATGTGGACAAGCGTCCCCAGCTGGATCATCGACACCTAGTCATCGAGCACTGAATCAACCACAGGCGACAGTGATATTCTACGTGATGAATCCACCTGATGCAGTGATCAACCCTCGGGTTGTGGCAGGTCAGATGGAATTGTTTTATTCTGATATGTCTACATTTTGCGTTGTATCTTTTTTAATTGATCTGGGTGTTATGCACTCCTTTATCACTCGAAGAGTGATTCTTGTCTACAACCTGACTACAAGTCATAGAGCATATAGTTTGTTGTTGGAGACTCCTTTGATGGGATCTGTTGTTTTGTGGGAGGTATGTTCTCCCTGCATCCTCTTCTTTTCTGAACATCGCATTCAAGTGGATCTTATACCACTTGAGATGCATGGGTTTGATGTAATCCTTGGGATGGATACCTTAGAAAGGTATAAGGTTGTCTTGGATTGTGAATCCAAGCAAGCTGTGTTCGCTGATGATAGTGACACATGGATCTTTCAAGGAGATAGAAAGATTCTACCAACCTATCTTGTGTCGTCTATGGTTGCTGAGAAGCTGATGAGGCAAGGATGTTATGCATTATTGGCCCATGTGGTAGATACTACCATGGAGAGTCTTAACCCTGCTGAAGTTCCGATAGTCAGGGAATTTGAAGATGTATTTCCTGAAGAACTTCCAGGTGTACCACCGCCCCGAGAGATTGATTTTGAGATTAATCTAATCCCAAACACGCAACCTATAGCACAAACACTGTATAGGATGGTGCATGTTGAGATGGCAGAACTCAAGAAACAGCTGTAAGAATTGCTTGAGAAAGGTTTTATCCGACCGAGTACTTCACCTTGGGGTGCTCTGGTCCTCTTTGTTAAAAAGAAAGATGGGTCAATGCGGTTGTGCATTGATTATAGACAGTTAAATAAAGTAACAATAAAGAATAAGTATCCTTTGCCAAAGATTGATGATCTCTTTGATCAGTTGTGTGGTGCAACTATCTTCTCAAAGATAGATTTGAGGTCGGGATATCATCAGCTGTGTATTAAGGAGGGTGACATACCTAAGTTTGCCTTCAGGACAAGGTATGGTCACTATGAGTTCACAGTTATGTCATTTGGACTAACTAATGCACCAGCTGCATTTATTGAACTCGTGAATAGAATCTTCTGACCTTTTCTCGATTAGTGTGTTGTCGTCTTCATAGATGACATTCTGATCTACAGTAGAGATGCTCAGCAGCATGAACAACATCTTCGTTAGACTCTAACTTTGCTAAGAGAGCATAAGTTATCAAGTGTGAGTTCTGGTTACCATAAGTTTCTTTTCTTGGACATGTAATATCTGCTTCGGGTATTCGTGTTGACCCTAAAAAGGTAGAATATGTCCTACAATGGTAGCAGCCGAAGACATCGACGGAGATCCGTAGTTTCTTAGGGTTAGCAGGCTATTACAGGAGGTTCATTAAGAACTTCAGTTCTATAGCTTTACCCTTGACCAAGTTGACCAGGAAGGATGTTCCTTTTACCTGGAGTGACAAGTGTCAACAATCATTCCAGTTGTTAAAAGAAAGGTTGACAAGTGCACATGTGCTTGTGTTACCTGAGCAGGGGAAAGGATATATAGTTTTCTATGATGCCTCTTAGAATGGACTAGGATGTGTGTTGATGCAGGATAAACAAGTGATTTCTTTTGCTTCTCGACAACTTAAGAAACACGAGGAGAATTATCCGACACACGATCTAGAACTAGCTATTGTAGTCCATGCCTTGAAGATCTAGAGACATTATCTTTATGGAGAAACATTCCAGATTTTCACAGACCAGAAGAACCTTAAGTATATCTTTTCTCAACATGAGCTTAACATGAGGCAACGCCGCTGGATGAATTAATCAAGGATTACGATTGTACAATTGATTACCATCCAGGGAAGGCTAATGTAGTTGTTGATGCTTTGAGTAGGAAATCAGCAACACCAGCTTTAGACAAAGCACAACTGAATTCCTTGGTATGCTCTAGGAGGGATATGCTTATCTCTTTAAGGCAAGATAATGTACGGTTAAAAGTATCGTTGTTATCAGGGTTGTTAGCTGAGATGCACATCAAACCTACTCTGAGACAATAGATTAAGGAGGCACGGCAAGTTGATGTTGTAGTTCAACAGATTAGATCAGAGTATGGTAGTGAGAAACGAGAAGGTTTCCGTGATTCGGATGATCAAGTAGCTTGTTATCATGAAAAAATGATAGTATCAGATGTGGATAATTTGAGGAAGATAGTCCTTGAAGAAGCTCATTCTTCGATGTATGCCATGCATCCAGGAAGCACCAAGATGTATTGTAACTTGAAAGATATGTATTGGTGGCCGGGTTTGAAGAAGGACATTGTTGAGTTTGTTATGTGGTGTCCTGTGTGTCAGCAAGTTAAAGCTGAACACCAGAAGCCCGCAGGAACAATGCAGCCTTTGCCCATACCACAATGGAAGTGGTATCAAGTAACAATGGACTTTGTGGTTGGTTTACCTAGAACAGCCAAAGGACATGATTCCATTTGGGTAATAGTTGATAGGTTGACAAAGACAGCACATTTCTTATCTGTCAAACAACCTATTCTGCTGAGAAGTTGGCACAGTTGTATGTAGATGAGATAGTACGGCTGCATGGGGTCCCAGTTACCATTGTTTCTGACAGAGGTCCCCAGTTTACGAGTTGTTTTTGGGAGTGACTTCATAAAGCCTTAGGCACACAGTTAAGGTTTAGTACAGCCTTTCATCCTCAGACTGATGGACAATCAGAAAGGACTATACAGACTTTGGAGGACTTGCTTAGAGCATGTGTTCTTTAGTTTACAGGAAGTTGGGATCTGCACCTAAGTTTGATAGAGTTTTCCTACAACAATAGCTATCAACATAGCATTGACATGGCACCTTATGAATCTTTGTATGGTAGATGTTGCAGATCTCCCCTATGTTGGTATGAAACTGGTGAATATCAACTTTTAGGTCCTGATCTTGTGCACCAGACCACTGAGAAGATTAAAATAATACAACAACAGTTAAAGACTGCACAGGATAGGCAAAAATCTTATGCGGATAAGCGTCGTAGACCTTTAGAATTCCATGTTGGAGACAGAGTGTACCTTAAGGTCTCACCTTGGAAGGGAGTTCTCAGATTTAGAAGGAAGGGAAAGTTAGCTCCTAGGTTTATAGGGCCTTATCCAAGCATTGAACGGATTGGAAAGGTAGCTTATAAGTTGGAGTTACCACCTGAGTTACAAAAGTTACACCCAGTGTTCCACATTTCCATGCTAAGGAAATGTCATCCTGACACAGAATCAGTTCTGCAGCCTACGGAAGTAGAATTGAACGATGATATATCTTATGTTGAAGGACCTGTGACAATCCTTGACAGAAGAATCAAAAAGTTGTAAAAGAAGGACATAAGTCTTGTGAAAGTCCTCTGGAATCACCGTGGCATTGAAGAAGCTATGTGGGAACTAGAGGAATAGATCAGGAGGAAATGCCCTGCTCTTTTCTCTTAATATGTTTTGTAGATGATTTCGGGGACGAAATCCTTGTAAGGGGTGGATAATTTGTAACATCCCTGACCTGGGTTATGTACTAACCCTAGGTGTTTTGCCTAATAAAGTTGATTAGATGATTTCTTGTATTTCTTAA